>CM039614.1:16473973-16878170 GCA_022457205.1 Saccharum spontaneum | reverse complement strand
CCCAATGTTTCGTCTGTTTTTTCTGACGTATATTGCAAGTGTGTTTATCTAGATGTTGCATATGTTTTACACATATGCTGCAAATGTTTTATCTGGATGTTGCATATGTTTGTAATTGTTTTTTATGTGTTTTTGCAAGTGTTTCAGACGCATGTTTTGAATGTTTCAGCTGTTTCATACGTATATTGCAGGTGTTTCATCTGAATGTTTCAAAAGTAGATCGGAGATAATATGCATGTTGTAATGTAAGCTACCTGCTGCAGCCGCCCGTTGCAGCTGCTGGGATGCCGTACATGTAGGGGAGCGGCGCAGCAGGCATGGAGGGATGTGGGAAGCGTGTGGGAGTGGCACGGGCGGGCTCTGCCTGTGCATGCAGCAGGCGTGGCCGTCTGAACGCGGGGTGTCTGTCCGGACGTCTAGGCACGGGTGCTGCCGTTCTCATAATCCAAATGATTCAACCAGGACCTTAGGCTCTAGGCTCCAGAAAACTTTGAGTACGCTTGGATCATTTACCGAGCTCTCCTGGCCTTGTTGCGCTCTCCTTGCCAGGGAAGAATAGGCGAAGGAAGCAAAGCTATCTCTGTTTGGTTTCTGTCTTGCCATATCTGTTTTAGCGTGGTGGCATCGAGAGAAAGCAAATGAATCGAACCGTACTTTTCCATTGATCGATCTCACAATTTATATAGGTTGAAGCGACGCCACGGGAGTTGCCAGACGCCCGTTCGGGGACGCGGATACGCGGCTTCCCAACCGGTAGCGCTCCCGGTGATGTCGGTTCCGAAGGATGGAGTAGTCCGTACGAAACTACAGTGATTACAGGGAGAGATTACACTGATGGTTGGATTTAGATCTAAGGCTTAGGTTGATCCATGTCACTAATCTGGTTGGATGGGATCTCTGTAATCCTATTGGTCCTTCTCCTTGATGAACGGATTGCTTCGTAACACTCCCCCTGATCGCATCTAGTCTTGAGATCAATTAATATCTTCAGGGCCTCTAAAAAACCTTGTAGGAAAATATGAGGTGCTATATTGTTGATATGTCATTAAACTCCTCAAAAACCCAGTGGGAAAAATCAGGAGAAATGATATGACATATTTTTAGATTATTGTCCATTGTAAACTTATACGGAAAAAACTTTATAGGAAAAATCCATAATTTAGTTTAGAACAATATAATGGTCTATGGGCCATGTCCTCCTCCAAAACCACGTGGGAAAATATGAGGAAGAAAATGCCTTTGATATTCCCCTTAAAAATCTCTTGTGAGGAAAATAGGAAATATGACATATTATATATTAGATATTGCCTCATTAAAAACCTTTTATGAGAAAGTTTTTGTAAAAACTCATAATAGGAAAAGAGTGCAATATAATATTTAACACAAATGATTATTTTCAGAGATTATCTCCCCCTGAAACTTGCAAGTCTTTAAGTCGTCGCATACCAATACTATGAACAAAATTTTGGAACATGGGACCTGGTAATGACTTAGTGAATAAATCTGCAAGATTATCACAAGACTTTGTTTGTAAGATTTTTATTTCTCCATTCTTTTGTAATTCATGAGGATAAAATAATTTGGGAGAAATATGTTTAGTTATATTGCTTTTGATATAACCTGTTTCCATTTGTGTAATACAAGCAGCATTATCTTCGTAGATAATTGTGGGTGATTCAATGGGACCAATCCCACTAGATTGCTATATGTGATTAATCATTCTGCGGAGCCATACACACTCCCGTGATGCTTCATATAGTGCAACAATTTCACAATGATTTGTGGAAGTTGTTACTAAAGTCTGTTTAGATGACTTCCATGATATAGCTGTTCCTCCATATAGGAATACAAAGCCTGTCTGGGATAGGCCATTATAGGGATCAGATAAATAGCCAGCATCAGTGTATCCAATTACAGTTGGATCTTGGTTTCTTTGAAAAAATAATCCAAGATCTTTGGTGCCATTGAGATATCGTAAGATTTGTTTGGCTCCCGTCCAATGACGTTTAGTTGGAGCAGCACTATATCTAGCCAGTAAATTTACTGCAAATGCAATGTCAGGTCTAGTTTGATTTGCAAGATACATTAGTGCTCCAATGACACTGAGATATGGGACCTCGGGCCCCAGTACCTCTTCATCTTCGTCTTTTGGTCTAAATGGATCTTTCTCCATGTCTAGAGTCCGAATAACCATGGGAGTTTTGGATGGATATGATTTATGCATATTAAATTTCTCTAGTGTTTTCTGGATATAGGCAGATTGATGCACTAAAATTCCTGAGTGAAGGTGCTCGATTTGTAAACCCAAGCAAAATTTAGTTTGACCTAAATCCTTCATCTCAAATTCCGTCTTTAAGAGATTGTGTGCTTCATTGATATCATGTGGGTTGCCAATGATATTTAAATCATCCACATATACGGATATAATACAGAACCCTATTTGGGATTTCTTTATGAAGACACATGGGCAATCATCGTTATTGGTGTATCCCTTTTGTAATAGGAATTCACTCAGTCGGTTGTACCACATCCGTCCTGACTGTTTTAAGCCATATAGTGACTTATTAAGTTTCACACAATATGTGGCGCGACTTGCTTTAGGATTCGGAATAGGAATTCCATCGGGAACCTTCATGTAAATGTCCGAATCAAGTGACCCATATAAATATGTTGTCACTACATCCATCAACTGCATAGATAGATGATTTTGAACTACCAATGCTATCAAATATCGGAAAGTTATTCCACTCATAACTGGAGAGTATGTTTCATTGAAATCAATGCCAGGTCTCTGCGTGAACCCTTGTGCTACAAGTCTCGCTTTGTATCTCACCACCTCATTATTTTCATTCCGTTTTCGGACGAAAACCCATTTAAATCCCACAGGGAAGATTTGTGAAGGTGTAGGTATTGCTGATGAGAATACCTTTCTTTTTGTGAGCGAGGCTAACTCTGCTTGAATTGCTTCTTTCCATTTGTTCCAGTCCGAGCGCTTTTTGTACTCTGCCATGGTCTTGGGATCTGGATCAGTTTGGATAATTTCGGCAATTGTTTCGGCAAAGTATATGTCGACAATTGTAGTCTTTCGGTCATATGATTCTCCAGAATCAATGTAGTTTATGGAAATTTCTTGTACCCCTCGTGACGGTTCGTTATTTCCCAATACGATAGCGTCAGGGTGTTCCGATGTCCCAACATCAGGTATTGAGTGCACTGTTGATGTGGGATGTGAATTTTGTTTATTCACTTGGTGTCTCACAACTTGTTGTTGTGTCACATTTACTGATTTAGAATTTTTGTTATCCTGTTTCCTTTGGCGTTTAGGAGCCACATCCTGATTGATAGCCTTACTTCTCCCCCTCTTACCTAGAACCGGTTTCGAAGGTGGGAGTTGAATAGTTTTATTTGGTACCTCTATTCTTTCAGGCACATTCCTAGCAGGATGATAGGATTTAGTGACACCTTTATAATCAGTAAATGCGTCTGGCAGATTATTTGCTATGTTTTGCAAATTTATGATTTTCTGAACTTGAAGTTCAGATTCTTGTGTACGTGGATCATGAGTGGAGATGTCTTGTGCATCCCAATTTATTTTCGGGCATTGATTTTGGTACTTGTAATCTCCCCCTAATGCCGGGAAATGATCCTCATTGAAGATACAGTCAGCGTATCAGGCCGTGAATAGGTCCCCTGTAAGGGGCTCCAGGTATTTAATGATCGACGGAGATTGATACCCGACATAGATCCCTAATTTCCTGTGTGGACCCATAGATGTACGCTTTGGTGGTGAAATCGGTACGTATACAACGCAACCGAATTTCCGCAGATGGGAAATACTTGGTGGATTTCTACGTACTAATTGTAGTGGGGAAGCAGTATGATATGCAGTTGGTCGCAATTGTAGTAAGTCAGCAGCGTGTAAGACTGCATGACCCCAACATGAAGTCGGTAGATTACAATTCTGCAATAGTGGTCTTGCTATTAGCTTAACTCTTTTGATAAGAGCTTCTGCTAAACCGTTTTGAGTATGGACATATGGAACTGAGTGCTGAATTTGAATTCCTAGAGCCATGCAATAGTCATTGAAAGCTTTTGAGGAAAATTCAGCAGCACTGTCCATTCTAATAGATTTTATCTGATGTTCAGGATGATTTGCTCTAAGTCTAATAACTTGAGCTATTATTTTGGCAAAAGCATGGTTGTGTGTGGATAATAAGCACACGTGAGTCCATCGTGTAGATGCATCTATTAGAACCATGAAATATTTGAATGACCCAGATGATGGAGTAATAGGACCACAAATATCTCCTTGAATTCTTTCAAGAAATTTAAGTGGTTCAGCTTTGATCTTAAGATAAGATGGTCTTAAAATCAATTTCCCAGTTGCACATGCGGTGCATGTAATATCAGAAGATTCTGGGAACTTAGAATTAGCTAAGTTGTGACCATGGGAATTGTTTATAATTTTTCGCATCATCCCTATGCCAGGGTGACCAAGGCGATCATGCCAAGTTTGGAAGGCATTGACATTCTGAAAAATTATTTTATAGGCAACATGTGGTACGGGTCTGATGTATGTATAATATATTCCAGATGGCAAAGAGGGAATTTTCTCAAGAAGTTGTTTGCCATGTTCAGTATCTTTAATTAAGAGGAGAAATTCCTCTTTATGTTCTTCATGTGTTTCCACGTGAAGTCCGTTTTTACGGATATCTCTATAGCTAAGTAAGGTACGAGTTGAATCGGGATACAATAATGCATCCTCAATTGTTATTTGAGTACCCATGGGGAGCGTAATAGTAGCGCAACCAGAGCCTACTATCGTCGCATCACGTCCAGCGATTGTTATGACATTTCCTTGTCTCTTAGAGTTAGGAAATATTTGGTGTCCCTTAGTATAGAATTTGTAGTACCACTATCTACAAGGCACATTTCCTCCTCCATTGGATTTGTCCCGTAGAAATCTATATATATGAAAGAGAATTAAAAATCTGAGAATGACATATATATATAATTATACATACTTTATTGATTTTCGATTGTGCTCGGTACATATATGTGCTATATATAGGATATAGCATACAGGCCACAAATATTTACAAGACTGCTATATTTAGCAATAATTTACAACACTTTGTCGGGACATAACGAGTACATAGTACTAATTAGGGACCATGGGAGTCTAATTGAGATCTCCAAACATGTCAGTAGAGGCAAACTCTACAAGCATCTTGTCCGTGTCCATTAAGTCGTCTTCCGCAGGTGGTGGAGTCTTGTGGTTGCCCAGTGTATTGGGGACACTTTTGGAGCAACTAGCTTCTGCCATGTTGATGTCATTAGTGAAGTTGTACGGAGCAACATCTTGCATCGTAACATCATTCTGGAAGTTGAAATGAGCTTCATACTTGCGTCCTTGATTTGGGCGATCACGACCAACGGACTTTAAGTACAAGTCAACCAAGTGACGGGGGGTACGACATTTCTTGGTGATGTGGCTGTAGCATCCACACTTTTGGCAAAGTTTGGATTTGTCAAAATCCTTTTTGGGAATTTCTTTACCCTTGGGAGAAACACGTGACTTTTGCTCTCTTTTGCGCTTATTGTTACCTTTTCCTTTACCTTTACCTTTGAAATGCCTGAAAGGTTTCCTGTTGTCACCTTCCTTTTTGTTTGTGTTCTGAGTGTTTGTATGTACTTCAGGTAATGGGGCAGTACCCAACGGGCGTTTATTTGAGTTCCAAAGGAGGATCTCATTATGCCGTTCGGCCTGAAGTAGAGTGTTAATTAACTCAGAATAAACTTGGAAATTTCATTCACGGTATTGTTGGTGAAGGATTCTGCCTGCAGGCATCATAGTAGACAGGGTCTTCTCTATTTTGTCTGCATCAGTAGGTTCTTTTTCACAAAATTTAAGTTTAGCACAAAGTTTATGAATTGCATGATTGTATTCCCCGATAGACTTGAAGTCTTGTAGACGGAGATGATTCCATTCATGCAAAGCTTCAGGCAACACAATTGCCTTCTGCTGTTCATAGCGCTGTTGGAGAGCGTTCCATAAAACACGTGGATCTTCTTCCATCAAATATTCAGACTTGAGGTCTGGATGTATATGAGCCCTTATGATATATAAGGCACTATATTTAGTTTTGTCATCGGGTGCCGAAGTACCCTCTTTTGGTGGAAGAATGGCATGATAAAATCCCCGTAAAGAGAGGCTAACTTTGAGATCCATTGACCATGTTGGAAAATTATGTCCATCAAGTGCGAGTTGGTCAAATTCTTTGTCTTTTAATTTACCAACAACTTCGGACATTTTGCCTACATTTGTATAAATGTTTTAATGTAAGGCAATTGATGTGTTGTAAGATATATGTAAAATATATTTAAGTAAAAATTTAAAACTTAAATGTGAACCGTAAAATGGTACATTAAATTTGAATCAAGAATGATTTATTTAATGTGAACTCATCCAACCACTCCGACTCGCTGCTCGGTCGCTCCGTCGTCTGCCATTGCTGCCTCCGCCTCCTTCCCGTCCTGCTTCACCGCTTAGTTGGGCGAGTAGCCCCCCTCGCCGGAGGGGCCAGCCTCGCCATTGGAGCGGTTGGGGAGGACTCCATTGGAGAGACTCTGGAAGGTCGCAGTCCAGGAGCCGGGGCGGAGGCTGGGGCTGTACTCCTCGGGTTCGGTGGTCAGGCGGCGGCGGACGCGACGCGCCCACACTGACGGAGGAGTTGCTGGAGCCAGGCCCGCCTGGGTTGCCGCCGGGACGGTTGCTGGAGCCGCGACGGCACTGGACTGGCCGGCCTGCTGGAACGCGTACGGCGCTGGGCCGTCCCTTGGTCCGGCCACCAGGGTGAAGGACCCTGGGGTCGGCGACGGCAGACGAAGAGGAGTTGTAGGCGTGGCCGGCGGTAGTGGCGGTGGAGTCGCGACCGGCGCTGGTGGTGCCGGCGCCGCTCCTGAAGCCTGGGCGCCATTGTTGGCGATGAGGCGCTGGGTGCGGTTGCAACGGCCACGGCGAGTGCGACGACGGTTGCCGCGGCCACGCCGAGTGCGGCGACGGCTGTGGCGTCCACAGCGACGACGACGGCCGAAGACGCGGCGATGCTGGGCGTGGTTCTCGGCCAGGCGGACGGCGTCGACGAGGAGCGGAGCGCGGCGGGTGAGCGGAAGGCCGAGGACGAGGGCAGTCATGATCGATGGTGAGTCGCCGGAATCCATCTCACCTTCTCGACGAAAACTCTCTTCCTCTCGATTTGAGAGCGTGCTGATAACGTGTTTTAGCGTGGTGGCATCGAGAGAAAGCAAATGAATCGAACCGTACTTTTCCATTGATCGATCTCACAATTTATACAGGTTGAAGCGACGCCACGGGAGTTGCCAGACGCCCGTTCGGGGACGCGGATACGCGGCTTCCCAACCGGTAGCGCTCCCGGTGATGTCGGTTCCGAAGGATGGAGTAGTCCGTACGAAACTACAGTGATTACAGGGAGAGATTACACTGATGGTTGGATTTAGATCTAAGGCTTAGGTTGATCCATGTCACTAATCTGGTTGGATGGGATCTCTGTAATCCTATTGGTCCTTCTCCTTGATGAACGGATTGCTTCGTAACAATATCCTCTCTTCCCATTCCACTGCTTTGGCCAAACTGCCGAACAGAGCAACCAAATCTTGCCAGCTCGGGAGAGTGGATTTGGCTCGCCCATGCGGGCAAGGAAAACCTTGTTGAGTCAAGCTGGCTTGTCGAGCAATGCTAATTTTTAACTCTATCTAGTTGAGCGAGGCAAAAACAGAAACTGGCTTTGTCTAGAGGCTTCCGAAATCTTTGGTCCATCGTCATCAGGATTCGACAAGAAGGGTGGAAAAACGAGGCACCAACTGTACCCGTGCTCTGCTCACCGTCGTCAAGAAAAAGTCAGCAGGCTTGCGCATCGATCGCGCGTGATGCGCGTATTGTCCGCGACGGCGACCATCTCGAAAGGGATTCACGAAAACACCATGACGCTGACCATTTCGGCGATCAACCTACTAGTATGATCAACAAAACGACTTCAGCATTCGTTTGTTGGCCACAGCTAGCTAGATTAACGTTTTCATATGTTTTTGTTCTGAAAATAAGCTAGCGAAATCGACGTACAAGCAATGAACGAAGCTTGCAATCTCCCTCTCCACGCTTAAGGCCCCGTTCGGTTCTCTTGGAACCGGCCGTTCCGGGCCCGGATATCTTCCATACCAGTACAAATTTGTGAAAGATTTGTGAGGCTAGGAATCATTCTATTACAACCGAACGGGACCTAAGTAGGATCCTTACCACCATTGAATTCCTACACACAGCTGAGTTCATTCATATACAGAGACACGAAAATACACTAGAGATCTGATCGATACAGTGATAACTGACGTTGAGTTCACATCAGGGTATCGATCGGATAACTGAGAACAGATCGTTGATGGCATCACTGTCATGGTAGGGTCAAAGAACATGAGCAGCTAGTTAAGTAAGTAATCCTAAAAGCACATCCAGTGCTACACACTATATACTGTACTTGCTCAGCAAGCTTTCTTTTTTGACCAGCTTGCCTGGAGGCAAAGCATGCATATCCGGTCCTATGCTCTCCTCCAACCAAGATCGTGCAACCAGCAATACTTTACAGTTGTACACGGATAGGATAGCTACTGCTGCGTGCCAACTTGGGCCGTGTTTAGTTCCCAACTTGGGCACCCCCAAGTTGGATGAAAATACTGTTGCTGCACTGTAGCATTTTCGTTTGTATTTGGTAAAAATTGTCCAAACTTTGACTAATTAGGCTTAAAATGTTCGTCTCGCAAAGTACAACAAAACTGTGTAATTAGTTTTAAATTTCATCTACATTTAGTATTCCATGCATGTGCCGATATTTCGATGTGACGAGGAATCTTCTTTTTACATAGTGAAATTTAGGGGAGAAGTTGGGAACATAAATATCCCCTACCATGAACATATATTTTATTAACATGTGCCTGTTGCCAGCAATTTCCTACTTCTCGTCACATATAAGAAATATACAAGTCCACTAGGGCATTGGCACAATCTCTAGTATGACAATAACAATCTACAAAATATATTATCTTAAATAGAAAGGTTCATGGGTTTCTAATGGTGGAACTTGACAACCTAAGTTCTAAGTACTCGACTTGATATAGGTGCTCGTACTTTTCTGGATTTATTTTAGAATTTAACAACGCTATTCTTTTAGTGGTAGGCGACATGGCAGTCGACAGCAAAGCGTATATGGTGACTTCTTCAATTTCGTGATTTGTCAGTCCAACTCAGTCCTCCGGATGTGCTCACAAAGATAGGGTGTGTATGCCTATGTTCATAGGGGTGTCTTCGTATATATGAGCGTCTGTATCTATACTAGGTCTTGTAGCAAAAGAAAAGTATTGTGTGAAAGTATTTTTGTAATAAACCTAATAATACAAACATTATTTTGCCAATCTATACGAAATTTTAAGTGCTGCTAGACAAAGGTAAAAAAAAGGTTTGGGTAGATAAATCTGCATGGACTTGTATTTTCTACTCCTATTGGAGGAATTAGTGGACAGCGACGTGTCCAGGGAATGACGACAGCTGAGGATTTCCCGCGGATAAGGTTGTCACCCTCTTTGGCGCCAAATTATTTCACCAGTTACTACTGGTTCAAGGCTGTTGGCCGGCTGAACAAATATATAATGCATGCAAGACCTTGCAACTGCTTCAAGACTGTTGGGACTTGACACTTGAGCAAATCTATAGTAGTAGTAGATAAACAATGGTAATCGACTTCTATCAGTTGTAGGGCCTAGGAAGAAATTTAAAACACAGAAAAAAAACCATCAACATACGGTTGGAAAAACAAAGAATTAAGATGACTATCTACTGCCATGTAGGAGTAGGTGCCTAGGTCAAAACCAATGCAAACAACATCCGCTGTTTGGCAAGCCGAGTGATGAGTAATCCAGCACACACAGTCCAAGCATCCATAGTTTGATGTTTATCCGAGGATTCATCCCTTTTTCAGCACACATAATCCAAGAATCCAGACCCTGTTCGTTTCGCTGGTTTATTGTGGCTGAAAGTACTGTTCGTTGGTTTGTTGTGAGAGAAAAACACTGCTAGATGGCTGCTGGTGACGACCAGAGCAACTTTTGTAATGCAGTGGGCTTTAGCTCCAACTGGCTCTTTTCTCATCTATCGACTCAAACAGAGGACAACTACTTGTGTAGATCTAATGGAGTGTCGTTCATCTTTGGGGTGTTTAGTTCCCAAAAATTTTCACCCCAAAACATCACATCGAATCTTGCGGCATATGCAGGGAGCATTAAATGTAGACAAAACAAAAAACTAATTGCACAGTTCACCGTGAAATCGCGAGACGAATCTTTTAAGCCTAATTAGTCCATGATTGAACAGTAATTATCAAATAAAACAAAAAAAGCTCCAATGATGAGAAGATAAGACTGTTGGTGCAGGGCAGCAGCAGGCAGATGGATAAGAGTATCCATCAGTCAGACGCCCCTAGACAGAACAAACAGTTCGGTTCCTCAGCCGTCAGCACATTGCTTTTCTTAAATGCGTCTGATGAGAAGAAAGGGCGGGTGAAACTGCTTCGCGTACTGCGTTTTTTCTTTTAGAGCTACAACCTACTGCTGAGTTCTGGCTATTATTGGCTTTCCATAAGGTGACTGGTACTGCTATTTGCATAGCAAAGGATTCAGAAGAAAGTCTAAAGTCTTGTTATCTTTTTTTTACAATCTAAAGTCATTAACTTGACACAAATACAAAATTTCAGTGATAACGAAGTAATAGCTTGGGTGATTACACTTACCCCACGGACACATAAATACATGGTGAAAATTTAGATATAATCACTGTTCACTATTACAATAAATCTTTTCCAAAGCGTTTGCCAAATGGCCTCGGAGGCGGGCGGGCCGGTTGCCCGCCTCCATTATTAGGTGGCCGGACAGCCAACCTAGCAACCGCTTCGGTTAATAACCTAAAAGACCCGCCTCGGTTAATGGCCTGTTCATCTGGCTTATAATCCGTCTTAATCGGATGTTTTTTCAGCCGGAACAGTATTTTTCTCTCATAAAAAATCAGCCAACAGTGTTTTTCAGCCGGCTTATAATTCCAGCTGAACGGGGCCATTATATATTAACCGAGCCGGATATCCTAATGCAACCGTCTCGGTAAATCATTAACCGATGCGGACATTCTAACTCAACCGCCTCGGTAAATCAGGCCTAGCCCACTAGCCCACACCAGCCCACTACCATCACCAATATATAAACACAGGGGTTAGGGTTTTCCACTTCTCACTTCTGTCTACTCATCCCGTAGTTGAGGTCGAGCGGCACGCCCCTCGCGGAGGGAGAGCCCGACCACGCACCCCTCAGGAGGGAGAGCCCGACGACGCCCCTCCACTCTCTCTCCCTCACACTCTTCCTCCCAAGCCCCTCTCCCTCCATACTCCGACGGCGGCGCGGGCGGTTCCCTCTTCGGCGTGGAGGCGAGGAGGACCACCGGCGCGCCTCCCTCTCCTTTCGGCGGCGCGGCCTCCCTCTCCCTCTGATGAGCGGAGCAGCGGCAGTGCAGATCCGGAGGCTCCCTCTTCTCCCTCCCCTCCGTGGATCCGGCGGCGGCGTGTGCGGGGCGGCAGATCGGGCATGCAGGGGCGGCGGCGCGAGGCCCAGATCCTTCCCTGGTGGTGGATCCGGCAGCCTGTGCAAGATATCCATCAGCAACAACGCGTCCAGGTGCGGCCTGGATCTAACTGACGTTGAGGAGCAGCGGTCCCGGCGTCAGCCCGGCGAGCGGGTGCCCGGATCCGGCGGCGGTTGCGGCGGCGCGCTGATCCAGCTGCGACGGCGCTTGGATGGGCTCGGCGGGCCCTTGGATGGGCTCGATAGGCTTGTCCAAGGATTTTTCCTCTTTTTTTATTTTTTTATTTGATTAACCGAGGCGGGCAGACAACCACCTCGGTAGTTCGTGTACTAATCATGACCTTTTGTTTGAGGCAGTTACGTTGCCCGTCTCGGTTAATCCAAAACGCCCGTCTCGGTTAAATTTACTGTAGTAGTGTTTTTTACATTTTTTAGGAAGGGGGGTGTATTTGCACCCCCTAATTTCTATGTAGCTCTGCCCTTGTCTAGAGATCTTTGTAAGTTCTCAAACAGTTGATATAAACCATGAAGTGTTGTAGGGCCATGCAAAATGTCAAGATAAATAATAGTGATAATTCCAAGATATATCAGGTAAAGTGTTATCCCAGAACACAACAAACTTGTCTTGGACAGAACGCTGTCGAGCTACTCTCAATCCAATGGGTCTGCAACTCTCTGCGTGCACTAGAAAACAAGCGCGGCTTTGCCGCGCACTTGTCGGAGGTAACCAGCCCATAAAAACCGTGGAGATTTTGTGTACTTTGCAAATGGACACCATATGTTGTTCTGTTAGTTCAGAGGAAAACAATAGATAGGTGGGTGGTAATCATCACTGCATATTCCCAAATGTCATAGCTCCATTAGAATTTGTAGACCATAGTCATCATATAAATTGTGAGCCATTTTTGACTAAAATTTATAGACCAATGTGATGATATTTGTAGACCAAATAGGTATGCATACATAGAAGCAAATGATTAATGATGCCTTAACTTCGATAGTAGCTGGCTCCTAAAAAGATTTTGAACTTTTGTTGACTTAAAAAATCCATGTCATGACCAGTAAGCTATCTGGAAACAAATGTATAACTAATCGACATGTAGAAGTGTGAATATTTTTTTGCAGGATGAAATATAGTAAGTGCAGACATAACATGTAAAAACGCAGTGAACCATTAGTTCGTTTAATAGTACACACTTTGAAAACAATTTGAGTATTCAATTCGTAGCCTGCTAAAAAACAGGATAAATTGAGAGGTGCAGTGGTCCCAGCACTGCTCACTGAATGGTTGTTGATGAAGAATGTGTGGCCCATCTGCAAGAACACTGCACTGAAGACCTGAAACTAAACAAAGGCTATTCAGAGACGCCCATGTTCTATGTCCCTTCGAATGCAAGATTATTTACCAACTGATATTACTATGCTGTTTGGGATGCGGAAAAGTTGTCATTCACCTGCAGGTTGCAGTTGGCAAAAAGAAGAAGCAGCGTTCCCTGTAAACTGATGTTGCTGTAAGTAATCTCTGGAATATGTTTCCCTGCATATGACCCAAAATTTATATTTGTTACGAATGGTATAATGGATGTCGTAGAATTTAAACTGTCGGACAACTGTCAGGATTAGGCTGGGTACTATGAGAAGGATAGAAAATCTGCTAGCGCATCCCATCTTGTTTCCTAATCCTATTTGCATTTGCTATTGAAATGTGAGCAGCAAAAGGGCTATGAACATTGTGGCTATATAGATTACAACATACAAATGTAAGGGAACAGCAAGCTCTCGTTTATGTTGTCTTTGGCATAGGTAGCGAGCTGAAGGTGAGTTGCTTTCCTATGCTCTGACTCCACCGCTGCCCCTGAATGGAGTCATGGCATGGAGCACAAAACCAATTTGTCATAATCAAACCAATCATCAGCACTTGCCTGCTACAAGCAAGTAGAGAATGGAAAGTGCATCAAACAGAAGAAATATCAAATGCGTAAATTAGGATATGGGGATGAAATGCACATGCAAAAAAACAGCAATTAATCTCCAACACATTTTGCTCACGTCATGTTCCAGGTAACCTGCGTAGAATGCAAATCAAATAGCCAACGACCATGGCACAAAAGAAAGAAAGAACCTCTGTAGAACGCATGCAAGAAAGATGAAAGCAAGGAAGCTTAAGAGTTTTTTTAGGAAATAGGTATTCAGAGAAAAATGGAAAAGATTTCTTTCCCCACTCCTGAGTATTGCATGCAATATGAGGTGGCGTTGTTCCGTGGAGGCAGACACCCTGAGCATGATCTGGATAGAAAGAATAGAAATGGCATTAAACAAATCTAATAGCCAGTTGATGTGGTTGTTGCGACGCACAGTTGATTGGGTTGCCTGTTAGCAATGAAAGGTTAAGGAAGAGCATTTTTTATCTAGTCTAGTCACAGAAAGCATGGTTGAAATGTAGTACCAAGCAGTAAACCATACAACCAAAAACAGTCGCTATCATGATTCCATGTCATATCATTGGTTGGCGTTTATTCAGCATATTTGGATGATTTCACAGAACAACAAGTAATACAACTGTAAGAGATTTTTTTTATGTTAGGATAGTTTTGATATTATGGTGCCTAATTGAGAGATTAATCAGGCAGCAGTAGAATACCACAACATTCTGAAGCACAGAAGGATGGTTCACTTACTCTTTATGAGCCGCAAGCTTGACTTTGCTCGCCGGGGCCAACAGGCACCACTTTAGTAGCATTCAGCTGCACTCAGAGCAAAAGCGTGAAAGAAAATAGAATCACAGATAGCTACTCACACAGGGACATTTTCAGGTAAAAATTTGATTATGCACTTGAAATAATAGCAACTCATTTTTACTGAAAAACAAGGATGAACTTGTGTGTGGGCTGCTTGCAGCGTAGGTGTGGCTTTTTTTTCCATACAACTTGATCTTGTACCACATCTGAGATGATGCGAGCCTTCTTCCTTGGTGGCCACCGAATTTGGACGCCATTCTGCTTGCTATGCGCGTCCCTCCTCTGCTCTTGCTGGCACAGTGTTGGTCTGGGGCCTTTTTTGAAAGCATGTTTAGTCCGTAGTTTTCTTCCCAAATACATGTCATATCAATGTCTGAGGTACTCATGGCAATTCCGTTATCAAGTAGTTTTATGTTTTAGCTTTGGCTATAGATAGATTGTTATGGATCAATTTTGGAAATATCAGTTGTTTATAGGGTACAACATGATGCATGCTTTGTATACCTTGCTCTCTTGCGTTGAGAGAGCTGTTGTGTCAACTGTCGAGCAGTTATTCATCTAAAGTTGCAGTAATGCATATGATATTATGTATCTAATGCATAATGCTAGATTTATGCTAGTATTGGAAAATAAGGAAGCTGATACTATGGGTTGTTGAGAGCACTAAAGCTAGGCATAAAAGGATTGCCGAATCCCATGCAAAATTTCTTTGAAGGTACCTGTTGTCCTGTCGTATTAACTGAATAAAGTGATGCCCAAGTTTTTTGCAATCATCCTATATCTTCAAAAGATACTTATAGTGGTGTGCAGACTCTAGAAACATCGTAAAAAGAAAACTGAGCTGCACTGCCACTATATATGGATTTTTTTTTTGTTCTGAAGCCATTGTAATATGATCTGACAGCACAAATAGTTCCAAAGTAAATGTGGAGACGAAGTGCTAGATTTCTCTGGATTAGCTAACTGATTGATTTAGCTATAAGAAAACTGAACCTTGCATTAAACAGTAAAATCTTTATTCTGAAAATTGTGCCATCAGCTATTCCATTTGCAGTATGGTTTTGGACAATGCATTTGTCCAGTCCAAGCCTCTGAAAATCTGACCGTATAGCCTCCAAAAAGAGGTTATGTACTTATGTACATCTACTACTACTATGTAGCGTAAAGCAGTCAAGCATTAAACTAATTGCTAGATATAAATAAAGGAAAGGAAATAGAAACCCAGTAATTACGAACTTGTAAGTAAGAATCGGCAAAAGAAACAAAATGGTTATGTGCAATAGAAGTAAAGAACTATATAGAGCTTCTAAGATTCGTGCTTGGCACTCCATCGAACACCTTGAGGGCGCATGAGGAGCTTGGGCTGCATCTACAAGACAGTGGCGTGGAGAAGCTCGGGCTTCATCATGTGTGTAGCTCAGGCTGCAGCTCGGGGTGGAACATGGCCTTCACTCTGTTAAGGTCAGGCTGCAGCTCAGGGATGAGATTGTGCGCACCTCTTGAGAATGAGCCGGCGAAGGTCCACCAAAGCCGGGCATCTCGCCAGAAGTAGGGGAACGAAGCGGCGCGGCGGCGGCTGTGCCAGCCTGAGGAAGCACGGACGCCGTTCTTGGCCATGGCGTCGGGGCGTCAGGCACGCGCCATCCTGCGCTAGTGCCCGTGGCCCGCGACAACTCGGCTCGGCTAGGCCAGGTGCCGTCGCCGTCGCCGCGCCCTCGTCTCCATGTGCCTGTGCCGCTACCCTTCCTGTGTTTCGTTGGTGGCGGCCCGCGGAGATTGAAGGACGCGACTCTGCTTGTCGGGAGAGACGGCGAGGAACCTATACGGGTCGAGAAACTTCGCGAGAGCTCGGGCTAGGCCTGGACCCGTGCTGGTCGGTGGCGAGCAGGCTCTGGTGGTGTCGATCCAGCCGAGGACGGCCACGGCGGCGACGGATGGCCGGCTGGCGAGCTGCGCCGGGCCCGTGTTGTCCCGGTGGTGGCCACGGCTCGGCGGCAGGCCGGCTGTGGTCCACTAGCCACGCGCGCGCGGCCTGGGACGGGACGCCGCTTGGCAGGGAGCGCCGTCGGGCCCCGGCAGCGCCGGTCGCACCGCCCCTGCAACGCGAGGGGGAGGGAGGAAGGGAGGAGGGCGGCAGCCGCCGCGCCCAGCACCGGCCACCGCCGTCGTGGTCGCCCAGCCCGCGCGAGGAGAGCGAGAGAGGAAGCGAAACTGGCATGGAGGATGGGGAGAGGAGGAGGAGGGTCGCCGCCGCGCCGAGGGACGGACACGGGGAGAGGAGGAGGAGGGTCGCCGCCGCGCCGAGGGACGGACACCGGCGGGGGCTGCCCGCGCCGCCGCCCTGCCGGCTTCTGGAGGGATCGGGAGGGAGAGGTACGGACTGCGGGTTGATTCGACTGAAGTTTGAGGGCTTTTTTGTAAAAAGACCAGGATTATCACGATCTGGGCCGTTCGTAAGCCCGATCCGACGGCCGAGGTCAGCGGGTGACGTGGCCACGCTCTCCTGGCTTCTTTTGGAAGCAGGATTCCTAGTAAAGAGATGTTCTTTCACTCCTTCCGATCATATCAAGCCAAATACCCTTTCACAGTGCACAATACACAACAAAGTTGAGCGTTAAACACAAGGTTCTGGGTGGAAAAGGATATGGCCTTCGAGTAAGTGCTGATAAACGTCTTATACGAGTTAGGATTGTGATGAGATGTCACTCCGAAGTGTATCCGGACTTCTACTCTCGTACTATTGCTCAAAATTTGATATTGACATATCCAGTTTTATATTGACCTAGAACCTTTTCAAATAATTATATAAAATATTGAAGTTTAAAAAATATTGAACCTTTTTCATATTTTATTTCCATCAAAAGTACGTCAATATGCACTGCATATCTGTAATTATTTTCACATATGTTACTTCAATGTAATTGTTGAAGTGACAAATTTATTTCAAAATGGAGGTAGACCAAACTAGATGTTTTTCATAGTACGAGTATCTTTCACAGGTATCCATTCTATCCACAAGCAACTCTTTGTGCCATCCATTGAAGTTTGTGCATCGGGAGGGGAGGGGGTGGGGAAGTTAACCTAAGGTGTCGTTTGGATGGCACTAGGATAGGGACCAGGATAGAGATACCCCACTCTTTCA
Source organism: Saccharum spontaneum (assembly GCA_022457205.1). Lineage (NCBI taxonomy): Eukaryota > Viridiplantae > Streptophyta > Magnoliopsida > Poales > Poaceae > Saccharum > Saccharum spontaneum. The sequence continues at coordinate 16,860,599 of CM039614.1, read as the reverse complement.
AAGGGTAATATTGTACGTCTTATTTAATTTTATCCGTTCATTTATTTCCTTTTTCCTATCTCACTCCCTATATCCCTGTATCCAAATATCCAAACGCCACCTAAATTTCTAAGGTGGTGGATCAAGTTGCAAGGACTTAGATTTATCCACCCAATCAACTTATACTACTACACATCACATAGAAAACACAATTTCAGTAAAAATAATTATTAATAGCCTGGTCACCTATCCACGGTCTATGAATACACCAAAACCGCACGGTAACAATTAACCAAGTTGTTTCCGGACGGATGTTGAATCCTAGGATATACTTGAGCCACCAATTAATATGCCAGTTATGTGATACAAAACATAATCATAAAATTTAATAGGGATCTAATAACATCAATTTTGCGTCACAAAACTATTTATTAATAAAAAATTATTTGTCAAAAATTATGCTAGCGACGGTATACTGAACTTCTAAAGACTAAGGACCTATTTAGATCCACTAGGTACTAATAGTTAGTCAACTAATAGTTCTTTATTAATTAGATAGCTAATTATTAGCTACATAATATTGGTTAGCTATCTATTAGCTAGGTATGGTGTTTTGATTTAGTAGCTAAAACGTGGATGTATTGCTGGTTTTTCTATAATGCCCTTTTAGCGGGTATTGAATTGAAAGAGCACGCGGATAGAAATGGATCAAAGGGAAAAAATGGCCTTTGTCAAAATATTAGTTGCTACTCCCTCTATCGTGACAAGAATGCAATTCTCTACATAGAGTGCTAGAATGTTTGGTTTGAATAATATTTTATAGAAAAATACTAATATTTAAGGTCATGTCTGAATCCACCTAGCTAATAATTAGAGGCTAAAAATTAACAAAAAAGTGTACTTTTAGCCACTGGATTATCGTCGAGTCCAATTTGGATACTCACACTCCAAAACCCATGTCTTTGGCTATTGAACCATAAAAACCGGACAATTCTGGTCCTCAACTAGTTTCAAATGTGGTTTTTCCTCTATATGTATTTTTCTAAAAATAATAAAAATAATAAAAGTTCATAAGTTATTCATTTCATATAAAAAAATTACAAAACGAATACCAATGTTTCTTTTTAAAATACAATCTATCTATATTGGTGCTCTATTTAGAGTTCTCTAGTCATACTTATTGTTGTTGTTATTGTTTTATTGCTCATAGTCATGACCTTTAGATTTAAAGTACCGTTTTGCACTTTATTTACTTTATGTTGATTGCATGATGTTGGAGCCCCTGCCTTATTTGAAACTTATTATATGTAATCTAGCAATCAGAATAATGTAAAGCAATAGCAATGTAATGTCTAAATAGGATCTATACATAGTGGAAGTGGAGCATGGCATATGTGAGATTGGCATTACTTTTTAAATCTTCCATGTACTCATAATCCATTAGATCCTATCGGTTAATTAAATTCTAGTATTAAGTTCATATTTTGTGATTTAAGATGAATTGGTTATGAATTTTTAGAGATTCAATCAAATTTTTATTACTTTAGAAAACATATATAGGAAAAACCACCATTCAAATCAACCTTATGGTCAAAGTTGTTCGTTTTTAATAATTCAATGGCCAAAGCTATCTAGTTTGGGAATTTGATGGCCGAAATGGAACTTAGATAATAATTTGATGAGCAAAATGGACTTCTTCTAAAATTTGTGGGTGGCCCCAATCAATTAATAGACCAGCTAATTGTTAGTTTGGCCATCTAACTAACAACAATCTCATTGGCTATTCCAATTCAGCTACTAGCAGCTAAGACTATGAAAAGACAGTTTTACCCTCCCACATACCTCTATCAATGTTTCTAAAAGGCGAAAGGCACTATAGACAAAACAATCTTTTATCAACCTTGCAGCTCGGGATCCAAACAACACCCAGTTAATAATGTTAGTTAGTTAATATTAACTATTAACTATTAGTCACCTAGTCAATATCTTCTAGTGGATCCTGAAAGGATCAAGATGCCCAAGAGGGGGGTGAATTGGGCTTTTCTAAAAATTAATTGCAAGAATTAAATCCTACAAGCCGGAATTCACCCCTAGTGCCTACTTGTGTTCCTAGAGATTCTACCGGTAAAAGTTTTGCACCCTAGGTTCCAATCCTAGTCTAGCATGGCAATTCTAGGAAAGTAAACCAAGCAATGAAAGTAATACAAGAATGTAAATGCTTGAAAGTAAGGGGCAAGGAATAAGGCGATGTTTTCCCAAGGTATCGGAGAGTCGCCACTCCCCACTAGTCCTCGTTGGAGCACCCGCGCAAGGGTGTAGCTCCCCCTTGATTCGCGCAAGGATCAAGTGCTCTCTACGGACTGATTCTTCGACACTCCGTCGTGGTGAATCGCCCAAAACCGCTCACAAGATGAGTTGGGTCATCCACAAGCTCCGCCGGATGATCACCAAACTCCCAATCACCACCAAGCCGTCTAGGTGATGGCGATCACCAAGAGTAACAAGCTAGAACTCTCACTTGACCACAACGTGCCTAATGAGAAGATGGATGCACACTTGCTACTCTCTTGTCACTAGTGAGGGACTCTCAAGCTTTGATTCTCAAACCACAATCCTCACTAGAGCTCTTGCACTCCAAAGGTGTTTCTCAGCTGAACAAATGAGCAAGAGACCTCTAAAAGAGGTGGAGGGGATGTATTTATACACCCCACAGTCAAATCCAACCGTTACCTGCCAACTCAGCAAAATACGAGGTGACCGGACGCGCCGGTCGCTCGTAACGGTCGAAAACCTGAAATAACGGCTGAGTGACCGGACGCGCCGATCAGGGGTGACCGGATGTGTCCGATCATGCAGGGAGCTTACTGTACTCTGACCTGACATGCGACCGTGTCCGATCAGTGATGACCGGACGTGTCCGGTCGTCAGAGTACCTTACTGGAACGTGACCGAACGCGCCGATCACACCCCAGTCGCGTCCGATTAGGTGATTTCCCTAAAGTGACACGTGTCAGCCTGAACACCGCGTCCGGTCCTCGCAAGGACCGCGTCCGATCAACAGCGCTGAGACACAGTAGCGGTTTAGAACTGACCGGACGCGTCCGGTCAAGGGAAAACGTCTCTAAACACTCCGAAACACGACGCAACTTGAACCAAGTTGCTTCCAACTGAACTTTGAGCTATTCTAGAGCTACCTAGTGCTAAGTTAGACAAGTGTGCACCACACCTAAACATAAGACTCACTTAGGTCAAGCTACTCGCTCATGCCCCCCTTTATAGTACGGCCAAAAGAGAAAACGAAGATCCTAATGACTATTCCGAATGTAACTCAACACCTTGACATCCGGAACTAACCGTCCTTAATCTTGACGTCAATCCTTTGAAAACCGAAATGATTTCCATCAAGGGGCATGAATACCATAGTGCCCAAAGCAGTTATCAACCCCATGACCTAACTTACCAAAGTTTCTGGAAAACACACATTAGTCATGGTAATAAAGCGTTGTCATCAATTGCCGAAACCAACTCTCGGGGCCTAGATGCTTTCAATCTCCCCTTTTTTTTGATTGATGACAACACTAAGATTCAGAAGATAAGAGTTGAGGTTTTCGAACATGCTTGGTTCACATAAGCAAAAAGTAATAAGCACAAGGGGTTAGGAATTGCTTATGTGCCCCAAGCCAAAAGAGTGTACTCATAAGATAAAACATGAAGCATTAGTACACATAAGGACATAGCTCAAAAGAAATCGGAGTAAGGCACGGAAGCACAACCTTATGAACTATGACCAAACAAGTGACATGATTTAAAAAGGTGACTAGATAGACCACATAGACTCAAAGTATCTCACAAGCACACATGTCACACAATGCAAATACGGGAATGTAAACATGATGCATGAATGTAGCACACAAATAAAAACGAAAACCCTCTATCAAAACTCCCCCTGAATCTACTCTCTCTCCCCCTTTGGCATCAACCGCCAAAAACTAATCTAAGGATCTGACGGGGGAACAGACGGAGTCGAGTCAGGTGCCGAGGAGCGCGGAGTGATCACAAACTGAGAAGTGTCTTCCTCGGACTCGGAGCTGTCAGGCTGACCCTCTGAAGAAGCACGCGGCTGTGAACCGGTCTGGGTCTGAACAACAGGAGTAGGTACTGACGAAGAAGTAGCAACCAGTGGAGCAGTCTCTGTGACCTGAGCCTGAAGTGAGCCAACAGCTAGGGGATCTATTGAGGCAACTGACGAAGGTACAGTCTCTGTAGTGCCCATCCCTGTCACAGGAGGAACAGCTACCTATGAAGCGAACAACCCTGAAGAAGTAACTAGAGTAGTGTGCGAGGACGTCGGCTGACCAGTCAACTCGCTGTAGGTGGCACTCAAGTCAGCAAACGGAGTGCTTGTCAATAGGTGAGGGCGAGGCTGGTCTGAAGGAGTGAACCCCGTCTGAATAGGCGGTAGCTCGGGGACTGGAACGACTGGGGAACCTGCTGCTGTGGAGAAGTGAACTGGAAGCTCGGCTGTCCCTGACTCGAAGGTCCACTAGACTATAATGCTGGAGTCAGGACAGATGCAGGAGGAGGTACCCCAACTATAACCAAGTGACACAGGAGCTCTAAGTACTGCTGCTGGTTTGCTGCCTGCTGTCGCTGCATCTCAAACTACTGACGCTGTAGCTCAAGCTGTTGCCTCTGGAACTCATCCTGTCGTGCCTGAATCTGAGCAAAAGCGGTGGCGGTGTCCTGAGCCTATCTCTACATCTGTAGCTCCTGTCTCTCCTGTGCCTGGGTCAGCCTCTCAAGAATAGCCACCATGGCTGGGTCTGAGCGGGAGCCTGAACCAGAACCACTGGCCTCATGGTCGTGAGGCCGAGGAGAGCGATACCTGGGGATGGGCTGGTAATCCTCATCAGTGCTATCACAGGCCTCATCCTCAACAGGATCAGCAGGCTGAGCATCTAGATCAGCAAGCTCTGCCTCAGCAAGACCCTCAACAGTCACGTCCAGCTCAGCTGCTGTCTCTGGCACCTCAGGTCTCTCTCGCTGTCCTAGCACTGGGGCCTGCTCTCTGGTGACAGAAGCCCATAGCTGACGGATATCATCCTCTGGAAAAGCAGTGGTAGTGTCTGATATCTTAGCTCTAATCTCAGAAGGCAGCTCGAGTGAAGATCTGATAAGAAAGCATATCCAGTGAGCATAGGGCAGCTGACGGTGTCCCTTGAAGCCTTCTGCCAAGGTGTCCTCCATCTCACATAGCATAAGGTCCCATATATCAAACGGTGTCTGTGAGAGAAGGTAGTACACTACCCACAACTGCATCCGGGTCAGTCCCTCTCTATAGCCCAGCCTCGGAAGAAGTGTACGTCTGACAATGGCATCTAAAAATCTGGCAAGAGGTGTTAGGCTGGCGGGTGTACGTCGGGACCCTTCGCCAAAAGGCTCACGAAAGCAGGGTCGGATCAGATCAGTAGGGGGCACTGTCCCGCCGTGAGGGCGTCTAGGTGGAGCAGTCTGACCAAAGCATAGCTGATGTATCTTTGTGTCTGAAGCTGGGAGTCTGAGAATCTCCTGCACTCTGGTGCTGTATAGTCTGCGATCACGGCCTCGGAATGCAAAGTGAATAAACTCATGTGCCGGGTCAATCCATAGTGAAGAGTAGAACTCCCTGACCCAAGTGCCACAGTAAGCTCCTGTCCGTCCAAGAAAGTATGATAAACCCAGAAGAAAGGACAGGTGCGGACGAAGCTGCTCACCCACTACCTCAACAAGAGTCTCAAGATGACAGACCCTCTGAGGTCGAAAAGCAATCCCACTGTCGACATATGCTCTGTAGAAATCCTCCTGTAGGGGTGTATAGAATCCCTCTGATGCTCTAGAATCCCTCACAGGTGGGAACCACCGACTAACCTCAACGAACCTCAGGGCCTGCACCTGACGTGCTGTAGCTCCCCTCAAGTCAAAGTGCTCGACTGGGGGGTGTCCTCGAGCCCTGGGAGGTGGACGTCCTCCACGACGCTGGCCCTCTGGCCTAGGAGTCACCTGAGCTCGCGTACGTCCTGAGCGACGACGCGGTGGAGTCTGGACTGGCTGCTCCTCTATCTCCTCTGGAGCCTCTGCAGGTGGATCAACTGACATAGCCTCTGTACCCTCTATCCCCTCTGTGCCCTCTGTGGCCTCAGTACCAAGCTGTCGACCTTCAAGATGAAAGCGACGCTCGCCAATGTGAATGCCACTGCTCCTACCTCCCCTCTCTGCCTGCTCAGCTGCATCTGTGACTGCCTGAGCGATCTCTGCATCTGTAAGAGTCTTCTTCTTTCTGGCCATGGTCTTTACGCGCTTACCACGCGCAACCTCTGTTAGACGAGGAGGACTCTCGTCCCCGTCACTAGGAGCACCCCCGGCGTTCTTACAGCGAACCATACTGACCAACTGCCGAGAACCTCTGTAAGATGATGAACTATCATTCAAGAGGCTTGGCCTCAATCCGTATCCGCAGGCTTGGCCTCGGATTTAACCACTAAACTGCTGTCACCCCAACACACCGACAAACTCGCTGAAAAGACATAATAGATGGATCTACTATAAGCAACATATATAATCTAAAAGATAAGAGATCCTAAGGATAGCAAGCACATAAGATGAGATGTGAATCGAACAGCGATGGCTACCTCGGATCGATGAGAACTCGGTGACGAGATGAGATGACCTAGTTTCGCGAGATTTCCCGAACACGCCGGATGAGCGCTGAAAAAGCTGAGACAAGGAACGATGATAAACGATTGAATGAAACTGTCACGGCAAACCCTAATGACAGAATCGAAGGATTGAAAACGTAAACCTGTTTCACCTTCGAACACACAGGAGCGAGGAGGGTTAGGGCAAACCCTAATGACGGAATCAGCTTGATGGAGGAGCTGAGGGTGCCTAGGGTTGGCACGGGCGAGCAAGGATGAGCACGGTTAGGGATCGATGGTGGCACATGCGAGGCAATGGCGGCGCGACAAGGCAGCGGTGGCGCGGCAAGACAGCGGGCAGCGACGGCGCGAGCTCACGACGGCGCACGGCGCGGGCGCAGGGCGGCATGCGGCGCGGGCTAGGGCGGCAAGGGCGCGGTGGCTCGGCGCGGCGGAGGAGGACGACAAGGGGGAGATGGCGCGGTGGCGGAGGAGGCACGGGCACGGCGGCGCTCGGCGAGAGGAAGCTAGGGCACGGGGAGCGGCGGCGTACGGTGAGCGAGAAAGAAAAACTGGATCGGGACGAAAGCTTATAAGAGGACTCAGATCCGCTCGCTGCGCACTGATCGGATGCGGTGGTCGTATGACCGGACGCGGTGGAGCAGCGTCCGGTCACAGTCCAGTAAGCTCTTGGAGCGACCAGACGCGTCCGGTTAGGGCTGACCGGACGCGAACAGAGTCCGGTCGAGGGTCATCTGGGAAATCCATCGCGCATGACCGGACGCGGTGGTGGGTACCGGGACCGGACGCGGTGGTCAACAACGACGCGTCTGGTCATAGGGTCATGAGAAAGTCTTCAGGATGACCGGACGTGCTGGTGGTCATCGGGACCGGACGCGGTGGTGAAGCATCACTGCATCCGGTGCAGCGTCCGGTCCAGCGTCTGGTCACTGTTTTTCGCCTTTCTTCAATCCGATCTTCGACGTGACTTCTCCCAATCAAGTTCCAATTCAAAGAGACTCAAATAAACACCAATTGGAATCTGATATAAGTGACCTCACTCAAACTCTCAAGTTTTTCAAAATAATTTTCCTTAGGCTAGTATTATTTTTAGGAAAATAAGCAATAAACACCCGAGGAGCAACGTATGGCCATGCAATAGAGTTTGTGAACCCTTAGGAGCGTCAAATGCTCTCTCTATTCATGGCGAACACAGAGGTTGCTCAAAGCCAAACCAAAAAGAAACGACAAAGCAACAACCATGCATATGCAATGCAATACAAGTAAGTAAAACTAGGTTGCTTGTCAAGTTTGATCCACGGTTAGGCTTCTTCACTCCTCCAAAGGAGGGTTATCGTAACCGTGTTAGACAAGCCCTAGATGCATTGCGGAAAATTTAAACATGACATATAATACAATGCAATGCAAGGGACAACACAAGCTCATTTTTTAAAGTTACTAGAGTCAAGCACATTAAGTTCACTTCTCAACCTACAAAAGGTAGCCTCATCTAAGGGTTTAGTGAAGATATCCGCTAATTGATTTTCACTTCTTACACCTTCTAGTGATATATCATTTTTAGCAACATGATCTCTTAGAAAGTGGTGGCGGATATCAATGTGCTTGGTGCGAGAGTGTTGTACCAGATTATTAGCAATTTTAACGGCACTTTCATTGTCACATAAAAGTGGCACATTTTCAAGAACAACTCCATAGTCTAGGAGGGTTTGTTTCATGTATAAGATTTGTGCACAACAAGCCCCCGCGGCAATGTATTCCGCCTCGGCGGTGGACAAAGCCACACTATTTTGCTTTTTAGATGACCAAGATACTAAAGGCCTCCCAAGCAAATGGCACCCTCCGGATGTGCTTTTTCTATCAATTTTGCAACCGGCATAATCCGAATCGGAATAGCCAACTAGTTGGAATCTAGCTCCTTTGGAATACCAAAGACCAATGCTTGGGGTGTGCTTAAGATATCTTAAAATTCTTTTTACGGCACTTAAGTGAGGTTCTTTAGGGCACGCTTGAAAGCGAGCACACATGCACACACTAAACATAATATCGGGCCTAGATGCGGTAAGGTACAACAAGCTACCAATCATAGAACGGTAGAGAGTTTGATCAACCGATTTACCTCCCTCATCTAGGTCGAGATGTCCATTAGATGACATTGGGGTCTTGATTGGCTTACATTCTTCCATCTTGAATCTTTTGAGAAGATCCTTGGTATACTTTTCTTGAGAGATGAAAATCCCTTCTCTCATTTGCTTGACTTGAAAACCAAGGAAGAATGTGAGCTCACCAATCATAGACATCTCGAACTCCTTCGACATCAATTCACCAAATTCCTTACAATACTCTTCATTTGTTGATCCGAAGATGATATCATCAACATAAACTTGACAAATGAAGATCTCCCCATTAAGCTTCTTGGTGAATAGTGTGGTGTCGACCTTCCCAATGGTGAAGCCCTTCTCAATGAGGAAGTCCCGGAGGCACTCATACCATGCTCTAGGGGCTTGCTTGAGCCCATATAGCGCCTTGGACAACCTATAAACATGATTAGGATATCTAGGGTCTTCAAATCTGGGAGGTTGATTAACATAGACTAGTTCATTTATGAAGCCATTTAAGAATGCACTTTTCATATCCATTTGATATAGTTTCATATCATGATGTGATGCATATGCAAGGAGGATACGAATGGCTTCAAGTCTTGCAACGGGTGCAAAGGTCTCTCCAAAATCAAGACCTTCAACTTGAGAGAACCCCTTTGCAACTAGTCTTGCCTTGTTCCTCACTACTATGCCTTGGTCATCTTGCTTGTTGCGGAACACCCACTTGGTTCCAATGACTCTTGCACCTTTTGGGTGCTCTTCAAGTGTCCACACTTGATTGCGGGTGAAGTTGTTCAATTCTTCATGCAATGCATTCACCCAATCCGGATCTTGAAGAGCTTCTTCTACATTCTTAGGTTCAACACAAGAGACAAAAGAGTGATGTTCAACAAAAGAAGCAAGCTTTTGAGATCGAGTCATTACTCCCTTAGTAGGACTCCCTATGATGAGATCTTGTGGATGTGCTTTAAGTAGAGGTGAGTTTCTTCTATCAACCACTTGAGGAGGAGGATGGGGAGCATCAACATCTTGAGCTTGTGCCTCGGCTTGTTCATGAGAGACATGAGTGTCTTCATTTTCAACTCTCTCATTCTTGTCATCATCTTGAGGCACATGTGATGGAGATGGTGGATCGACAATTTATACATCGTCTTCATCATCTTTTGGCTTGATGTCTCCCACCGGCATGTTCTTCATTGCCTCCCTCAAGGGTTCATCACCTACATCATCACAATTCTCAATTGCTCCTTGGGAGCCGTTAGATTCATCAAATTCCACACCATATGTTTCTTCAACCAAACCGGTGGCATGGTTAAGTACTCTATATGCTTTGGACTTTGATGAGTAACCAACAAGAAAACCAATATCACAACGTCTTTGAAACTTCCCTAGGTGTTGACGCTTCTTGTAGATGTAGCATTTGCAACCAAACACCCAGAAGAATGAGACGTCCGGCTTCTTCCCATTTAGCAACTCATAGGGGGTCTTGCCAAGAAACTTTTGTAGGAAGAGGCGATTTGAAGCATAGCATGCGGTGTTGATTGCCTCGGCCCACAACTTCTCCGAAGTGTTATACTCATCTAACATTGTTCTTGCAAGGGTGATCAAAGTCCGGTTCTTTCTCTCAACTACACCATTTTGTTGAGGAGTGTAGGTTGAAGAAACTTCATGCTTGATTCCAATCTCATCACAATAAGCTTCATTGTTTGTGTTGTCAAACTCTTTCCCATTATCACTTCTAATCTTCTTTATCTTGACTTCAAATTCATTTTGAGCTCTCTTTGCAAACTTCTTGAAGCAATTGGCCACTTCGGATTTGTCATGAAGGAAGAAAGTCCATGTGTACCTTGAGTAGTCATCCACTATCACAAGACAATAGAGATTTCCACCCAAGCTCTTGTAGGTTGTAGGCCAAAACAAATCCATATGTAGAAGTTCTAGTACTCTTGAAGTTGACATGTAAGCTTTGGTTGGATGAGTGTTTGTAACTTGTTTGCCCGCTTGACATGCACTACAAGGTTTGTCCTTTTCAAACTTTACATCCTTCAATCCTCTCACTAATTCATTCTTCAATAGCTTGTTGAGAGTGTTCATTCCAACATGTGCAAGCCTCCTATGCCAAAGCCATCCAAGTGAGGTCTTGGTGAACAAGCATGTCATTAAGTTTGCATCTTCGGAGGTGAAGTCAACAAGATAAAGATTATTGTATCTAAAGCCTTTGAATATCACTTGCTTGTCATCTATCTTTGAGACTACCACTTCATTAGGTGTGAACAAGCATTGGAAGCCAAGGTCACAAAGTTGCCCAACGGATAACAAGTTGAAACTCAATGAAGCAACATAGAGCACATTTGAGAGAGAGTGATCATTTGATATTGCAATCTTGCCTATACCCTTGACTTTGCTCTTTGAATTATCCCCAAATGTGATCTTCTCTTGACATACCTTATTCTCTTCAATGGAGGTGAACATACGAGGGTCACCGGTCATATGTTGAGTGCAACCACTATCAATAACCCAATGAGATCCATCGGTCTTGTAGTTCACCTACACACAAGAGATCAAGCTTTTTATTTAGGGACCCACACTTGAGAGGGACCCTTGACTTTCTTAACTAGTGACTTGGCAACCCATATTTTCTTAGGCCTATTCTTGTTTGGGGGACCCAAGAACATAACTTTCATCTTTCCACTTGAATCTTTTCTTAGCATGTAATGAGCATTGAAGGCAAAGGGTCTAGCATGCTTGGGCAAGGGTTGTGGTGGTGGAGTTTTGCACTCATGAGCAATATGGCCTTCTTGTCCACACTCAACACATCTCTTTGGCTTGGGCTTTGACTTGCTTTGTTGTTGTTGAGCTTTAGCCTTCTTCTCTGGATTGGCCAAATAACCAATGTCACTTCTATCCATCTTCATTACGGTGTTCATTGCAAATATTGGCCTCTTGTGAACTTGCTTAGGCCAGTCTTGAGATGCTCTTTCTCTTGCTTGAGCTTTTTGTTTTCTTCAATAAGTGACTCATTTGATGTTTGCTTCTCAAGAGCCATCAACCCTTTTAGCTTCTTGTTCTCATTTGCAAGCTTCTCATTTTCACTCTTGATCTTGGCATAATTATCATAGTTGTTGGACTCAACCACAGTCTTGCCTTTGCTACTAGAGCCTTGCTCAATGCTTTCAATAATCAAGTCATCACATGATGTAGCTATATCAAACTTAACAACTTTGTTAGTAGCATCATGTGTCTCAAGAGAAAGCTCATTAGCAACCACAAGACTATCATAGTCAATTTTTAATGTATTATATTTGTCTTTTAGAGAGTTGTGCCTAGTGATGAGCTCATCATGCTTCTTCTCAAGTTTATCATGTTGATCTCTAAGCTCTTTGTTAGAAGTTTTGAGCTCCTTGAGAGTGGAAGACATAATTTCATTTTGATCTTTGAGCTCATCGCTAGCCTTTTGTGCACTTTTAAGCTTAGATGAGAGTGATTCATTTTCATTTTGAAGCTCATCATTTTCATTTCTAGTTCTTCTTATGACTTTGGAGTATTTGTTCAACAAGTTTACAAGTTCATCATAAGAATGTGCATCATATTCATCATCACTATCACTATCATCATCATCATCATCACTATCATGGTTTTGTACCTTTCGTTCACCCTTGGCCATAAGGCATAGGTGAGTAGCGGACGATGATGGTGAAGGTAGCGGTGAAGGTGGTAATGAAGATGTCGGTGAAGATGATGGCCCAATCACAAATGCGGCAACCTTCTCTTTCTCATCATCGCTCTCATCACCGGAGGACTCATAAGATGATTCAATGTCGGTGAGCCAATCACCAACAATGTATGCTTTTCCTCCCTTCTTCTTCTTGTGGAACTCTTTCTTCTTGCCATCCTTCTTCTTGTATGGCTTGTTTTTCTTCCTCTCTTCTTCTTCATCACTTGAATCATTCTTCTTGCCCTTGTTTTTGTTCTTGTACTTGTCTTTTGGAGGTCTAGGGCATTGATGAGCTAAGTGGCCAAGTTCGCCACAATTGTAGCAATCCATCTCCGAGATGGGCTTCCTTTTGCTACTTGTGAAGAATTTCTTCTTCTTGCCATCGAACTTGATGCCACTCTTGTTGAGCTTCTTTAGCATCTTGGTGGTCTTCTTCACCATGAGTGCAAGTGATGCATCATCAATATCACTTTCACTTGAGCTTTTTTGTACCATCATGGCTTGGCCCTTCTTCTTCTTCTTGTCATGGCTAGCTTTGAAGGCCAAGTCTTTCTTCTTGGAAGATGATGAGCCCTCTTTTGGAGTGATGTGCATGTACATCTCATGTGCATTGATCTTTCCCAATACTTGTGTCGGTGTTGCGGTGGAGAGATCACTTTGATGAAGCACGGTGACAATGTGACCATACTTCTCAACGGGAAGAACACTCAAGATCCTCCTTGCAACATCTGATTGGCTCATTTGGGTGAGTCCAAGAGCATTGAGGTCCTCTACAAGAACATTCAATTAAGTGTACATGTCATTAGCACTTTCTTTAGGAAGCATCTCAAAAGAATTGATTTTCTTTAAAGCAATATGATAGTGTTCCTCACGCTCACTCTTAGTTCCCTCATGGAGAGCACAAAGGTTTTCCCACAATTCATGAGCGTTCTTTGCATTACGCACACGATTGAAGATATCCTTGCCTAAGCCCCGGTAGAGTGCATTTTTAGCCTTTGCATTCCATCGATCGTACTTCTCCTCGTCACCACTTGGGTTGGCGGGATCCTTGATAGCGGGAAGCCCTTCGGTTGCGACTCTAAGGCACCCAACATCTATGGCTTCGAGGTACGCCTCCATTCGGATTTTCCAATATAGAAAATCATCCCCCTCAAAGGTGGGAGGTGGTCCTTCCCCGTTAGACATCTTGCTCTAGGCGGTAAAGCCTAAATTAGGAGCAACTCAGCTCCGATACCAATTGAAAGGATCAAGATGCCCAAGAGGGGGGTGAATTGGGCTTTTCTAAAAATTAATTGCAAGAATTAAATCCTACAAGCCAGAATTCACCCCTAGTGCCTACTTGTGTTCCTAGAGATTCTACCGGTAAAAGTTTTGCACCCTAGGTTCCAATCCTAGTCTAGCATGGCAATTCTAGGAAAGTAAACCAAGCAATGAAAGTAATACAAGAATGTAAATGCTTGAAAGTAAGGGGCAAGGAACAAGGCGATGTTTTCCCGAGGTATCGGAGAGTCGCCACTCCCCACTAGTCCTCGTTGGAGCACCCGCGCAAGGGTGTAGCTCCCCCTTGATCCGCGTAAGGATCAAGTGCTCTCTACGGGCTGATTCTTTGACACTCCGTCGTGGTGAATTGCCCAAAACCGCTCACAAGATGAGTTGGGTCATCCACAAGCTCCGCTGGATGATCACCAAACTCCCAATCACCACCAAGCCATCTAGGTGATGGCGATCACCAAGAGTAACAAGCTAGAACTCTCACTTGACCACAACGAGCCTAATGAGAAGATGGATGCACACTTGCTACTCTCTAGTCACTAGTGAGGGACTCTCAAGCTTTGATTCTCAAACCACAATTCTCACTAGAGCTCTTGCACTCCCTTGCACTCCAAAGGTGTTTCTCAGCTGAACAAATGAGCAAGAGACCTCTAAAAGAGGTGGAGGGGATGTATTTATACACCCCACAGTCAAATCCAACCGTTACCTACCAACTCAGCAAAATACGAGGTGACCGGACGCGCCGATCGAAGTGACCGGACGCGCCGGTCGCTCGTAACGGTCGAAAACATGAAATAACGGCTGAGTGACCGGACGCGCCGATCAGGGGTGACCGGACGTGTCCGATCGTGCAGGGAGCTTACTGTACTCTGACCTGACACGCGACCGCGTCCAATCAGTGATGACTGGATGCGTCCGGTCGTCAGAGTACCTTACTAGAACGTGACCGGACGCGCCAATCACACACCAGTCGCGTCTGATTAGGTGATTTCCCTAAAGTGACACGTGTCAGCCTGAACACCACATCCGGTCCTCGCAAGGACCGCGTCCGATCAACAGCGCTAAGACACAGTAGCGGTTTAGAAATAACTGGACGCGTCCGGTCAAGCCAGACACCGCGTCCGGTCAAGGGAAAACGTCTCTAAACACTCCGAAACGCGACGCAACTTGAACCAAGTTGCTTCCAACTGAAGTTTGAGCTATTCTAGAGCTACCTAGTGCTAAGTTAGACAAGTGTGCACCACACCTAAACATAAGACTCACTTAGGTCAAGCTACTCGCTCATGCCCCCCTTTATAGTACGGCCAAAAGAGAAAACGAAGATCCTAACATCTATTTCGAATGTAACTCAACACCTTGACATCCGGAACTAACCGTCCTTAATCTTGACGTCAATCCTTTGAAAACCGAAACAATTTCCATCAAGGGGCATGAATACCATAGTGCCCAAAGCAGTTATCAACCCCATGACCTAACTTACCAAAGTTTCTGCAAAACACACGTTAGTCATGGTAATAAAGCGTTGTCATCAATTGCCGAAACCAACTCTCGGGGCCTAGATGCTTTCAGAGCCAACGTGATCTAAGTTAGATTCACCATGACTTATATTTTTCATAGTATATCTATTTGAGATAATAACTCTTTATAAATTTAGTTACACTTAAAATTGTTTGACTTAGACCAGATATAGAATTACATTTTTCGAGAGGTTAACAACATTAGTTTTTTTGGGGGGAATGGTTAATAGTATTAGTTAAGTTCTAGTGAAATGCTAGTTGTTAGGTGGGGTACCTAGCTGACAGTTGGGCTGATCCACAAAGATCCCTTAAAACACGTATCTCCAACAACATGGAAAAATCACTTTGTAAATCTTGAGTTTTAGCAAGTTGCTAATTTATTTGGCAAGTGAAAAAAAGATCTCTCTCCAACAACTCCTTAAAACTCACTTGCCAAAATGAAGAAGCCCGCTAACGAACGAAGAGGCCCGCTAAACGAATGAAGAGCCCTACTAAGCGAACGAAGAGCCCCGCTAAGCGAACGAAGAGCCCCGCTAGCGAACGAAGAGCCCCATTAACTTTTCTCGTCACAACGTCGGCCCGCGCTCGTCGCCGGCGCCTCACCGGCGGCCGCGGCACCTCCTCCCCGCGCCGGCGAGGAACAGCAGCACTAGCGGCGGTCCTCCTCGCTCCGGCCAGCCCTGCCCCTCGGCTCCAGCCCCGAGGCCGTCCCGGAGCGTCGTCGAGGCCCCGAGATCAGGATAGCAAGTCCTTTCCGCGCGCGTATTCTTCAGCGCGTGAGGCCGGTGAATAGCAAGTGCGGATAAATAGCAAGTTGGTTTGAGGAGTTATTGGAAAAGGAATTTTGTGTTTTTGCCAAAGTTATAAGAGCATCTCCAAGAGTTTGCCAAATGAGATTGGCATCCTTTCAATTTTGGCAAAATGAAAAAATTTGGGTTCCAACAGCTTGGCAAATGAGGTTGGCATTCTTGGCAACTTGCCATCCACCGGCCTCGCACGCGCAAATATGCGCGCGCGGAGCGGACTTGGCATCCGTATGTACGAGAGAGGTGGAAGGGCACAAAAATAATTTTGTTTCTCTCTCAGGGTTCCTGATGTAAGTTTTTAAGAGGTGGAAGGGCATAAACATAATTTTGTTTCTCCCTCAGGGTTCCTGATGTAAGTTAGATCTGGGTTTGGCAAGTGAATTATACCAAACTCTTGGAGAGAGACTGTTTTTTTACTTGGCATATCTTTTTACAACTTGGCAAAACACAAGATTTGCCAAATGAAAATTGCCAAACTCTTGGAGATGCTCTAAGAATAGCAACCTGTTTTAAGGAGTTGTTGGAGATGCTCATCTCCAAGAGTTTGCCAAAATTCACTTGGCAAATATCGTGATTTGGCAACTTGCTAAGATATATGACAAGTGAAAAATAGACTCTCTCCAAGAGTTTGCCATTTGGACTTGGTAAAAATAAAAAGAGGCCCGCTAAGTGTAACACCCAAAAATTTCAACAATTAGAATTAGTGGGTTTAAAATAATTTAGATAATAATTAATGGAGAATTATGATTTAAAATTTTAGATAGAGTATTTGATGATGCATTCATGCTGTTGCATTTATTTTATTTTGTGGTGTAGAATTTATTTTATTTTATTTGGATTTGAAATTCTCTTTGAAAAGGGTTTTGAAAAACAAATAGAAAAAAAAGAGAAAGAAGTACTTACCTGCTGGTGGCCCGGTTAACTCGGCCTGCTGTCTCCTCTCTTGCTCTGGGCCGTGCAACGGGCCGACGTCGCTGCCCTTTTCCTTTCCGCGATCGCGCCCGTGTGGGCCGGCTCAACACAGTTGACGGGCAGGGCAGCCGCGCTCTCCTCTTCCTCTCTTCCGGTCACTGACCGCTGGGGCCCACTGTCAGACGTCTCTTCCTCCCTCTATCGTAACCGAGCCGGTCACGATTTTCACCCCCGTAACGAAACCGAATCCGCGAAGTAGGGAATATCTTTCCAAATTGGTCACGTTATCCTCTATTTAAGCTAGAGCCGAGTTGTTCCGGTCAGTTTTAGATCAAAACGAGACCTAGCCATACCGTTTGAGCTCTAGCCGCCGCCGCAAAAGCTAGAAGCCGCTGTGGGGGGAGATTCGGCGACCACTTCGGTTTTTCACCACTGTAAGTTGTTCTACCGGCCTTAGCTTGCTTTTGTGAACCTAATTGTGCTCCCAATTTCGATGTTAAGGGCTTGTTGCGTCTTTACCGTGTTTAGGGGATCGGACGTCCGCCCTTTTAAGCCGTCCGATCAACCCAAGTCGTTCTTGCCATCGTTTCCGCGTTAGGTGAGGTCGCATGAAGCTTCTCTTTCGTTTGGTACTATCCGCATGACTTGTAGTGAGGTATAGATCGAGATTTGCATCTCCGGCGAGCCGCCGGCCATGGCGCCGCCGTGGGGAGGGGGAAACACGGCGGTAGCGCCGCCGGCTTTCCCTGGATCGAATAGGAGTCGTTCATCTTGAGATCTACGGTTTATAATAGAAGATACCCTTTCGGTGGTAAATTTCATAAAGAGTCCCTGTATTTTTACGAATTAGAACCCGCCGTCCCTTGGCGTAAACCCCGAAAGGCGTTTTAGTGATTTGAAAGCGTATTTTCTCTCGGTAAATTAAAAATATATTTTCGGATATTTACAGTTTTGCCATTAAACTTGTTTTGGTCATAAAATCTTCGTTTTAACTCCGATTTGATGCGTTCAAGTTGCGTTAGGTTCGTATTTACGAGCTCTACATGTTAGTATAGTTGTACAGTAGGTTTGGGAAAATTAATTTTTGAATTTATATTTAAGTAAATATTTATCTATAGGAAAATCTTAGAAAATTCATAACTTTCACGTTTTAACTCCGAATTTGGTGATCTTTACGTCTGTGTGATCGTAGGAACGTGTAGAACAGTTTTATAAACTTTTATTACTGTTTTGTTACTGTTGATGTACTGTTCTAATTATATCTCTTTGTTTGCTTTGTGTATGTTTGCTCGGTTACATGTATATTGTTGATTGATGATCGAGTATAGACGGTGAGCAGTTTCTAGACGATCAGGAGTATTATTTTGAGCCAGATCAGCAGTATCATCCAGAAAGCTTTGATCAAGCCAAGTATAACATGGGACTATCCTTGTTACCTATTCACTGAAATTATCATACATATGTATGTGCTTTCCTTGACAACCTTAGAGATTATAACTTAGTGATTGGTATCCTGATTCCTTGTTACATATGGGCTATGCATTTGGGTAGCTGTTGCTAGTGCTTAATTATGAACAGTGATCTTGTAATTTGATTAATGGATTAAGCAATCAACCATTAAGATGATTTTAATACTGTTGACAAAGGGGACTAGAGCGTTGTGTTGAGTTGATTGTTGTCGCTCTAGTTACTCTCCATAAGGACTTATCTGTAAGTGATAACCGGGATATACAGTATAGCTGTGAGGGTTATATGGCTCTGGCTTTAGTTGCTTAAAGGACCTTTTCTAGCTTGTTAGTGGTTACCTTAAATGGCGTAAGAACGGCTTGCCACGTTGGGTGTAGGACAGCCTCTAGTCAATGAGTATAGCCGAGAAGGAAGTGTGCCATTTGAAAAGGGGTTCCTACATCTGTCTGCCGAGTGAATCTAATGGCCCTAACTTGTTAGACGAACCTTTAAGTGGCTTTATATGATTTCCGGTATTTTGGGAATGGCCTCCCCATGCATTTGGAAGTTATGACTCACAGTGAAAGTGTACACCTCTGCGCAGAGTTAAAAATTGGTATACTAGCCGTGCTCACGGATACGAGCGGCCTTGGGGATTCTTACAGAATAATTGATCATAATTGTTATATCATGTTTAATTTCTGTTGATATTATTATGCTCATATTAATGCTATTCATTATCCTTATTACAATTGATCATTGATTCCTTAATGGGAAGTGGATTACCTTGATGCTACTCAAATTGCTAATTACATGATGAATAAAAGCTAAACGCAGTTAAACAGTGTCTAGCCTTTTGTGCCTCATGAACCCTGTGTTGTACTTGTTGAGTTCGATATGGACTCACCCTTGCTATTTCCACGATAACAGATGAAGATTATGAGGAAGATTATCGTAATGAGTACTAGTCTTGGTGTCAACCAGTCAACCGTGTTCCTGTGTTTGGAGTTTCCGCTGGAGATCTACTATTAGTCATTATTATTTATGGTTCAAGACTATGTGTTAAATACTTATTCGCTATGTAATAAGCACTGTGATGATACTATGTAATTTGTCTACTTGTGTGTGCGATCATGTCCTGGGGCGCACATGAGTCTTTTATGCATCCTATTTTTGTCCTTAAAAATGGGTGTGACACTAAGCGAACGACGAGCCCCGCTAAGCGAACGAAGAGCCCCGCTAAGAAACGAAGAGCCCCACTTAAATATGCACGTGAAGCCGGATGCGTGAGCGATGCGCGCTCGCGCTCAGCGCGCAAATATGCGCGTGGAGGGGGGAGATTTGCCAAGTTGCTAAAATTTGCCAAGTTGGATGCCAAACTGTTGGAGCATAATTTTTCTTGTTTTACCAAAAATAGATGGATGCCAAGTTAATTTGGCAAACACTTGGAGATGCTTAGGAGCTTAAAAATGGAGGTGACATAAATAAAGAAACGAAAAGGGTGACTTGGTTAGATCTCGTGTGTCGTGTGATCGGCCGGCAACATCGATTTCGATAAGCAGCGGGAGAAGACCAAATTGGTGAAAGTGACAACCATGGATGGATGAGAACACGAATTTTATAGGTTTGAAAAGAAAAAAAAGAGGGTTAGCTTATTTAACTAGGATAGCCTTAAAAGCTAGGCGCACCTCTCTCTCTTTTAAAGCCAGTAGGCCTCTTGCAACCGAGAAATTTGTAAGGAAGATTATATGGCTTGTTCGCTGCGGCTTTAAGCCGTAGCGGCACAAAGAAATGTATTGTACCAAGAAATGCATTGTCCAGTGTCGCCCCGCACCTGTCTTCTCCGCCATGAGCTAGCGCGTCACCGTCAATCCTCGGAGGCCGCCGGCCGCCGCCTCGTTCCTCCGATCACCTCCTTCTCCTTCGGACGACGCGCTCGAGATTTTGGTGTGGAGGGGAATGAAAGGAAGAGACACAGCCAGGGGGAATTGCAAAATTTACACCCACCCCAGCGTGCACGTGGCAAACAGGTGAGGTCAGCTACCACCGTGGACATGCCACGTCAAATGTAAACCTGTTCTCAACCGGTATGGACCCACAGTGCACTACATAAAAATATTAGGGATCCAGAACTGCACTTTGAAAGATAGTGAACCTAGATGACACAGAGGCAAAAGTTAATGGCACTGTGGTGCATTTTGCTCTTTACATAACCTTCCGACTTCCGAAATACAGCACACCAAGGTGTGCAAAATCAAACTGAGTCATATTGCTAAATTAAAAAGACAATCCAATTGGTTTTTTGCAAGGCTTCAACAGTCGTATAACCCTTTTGTTTTGAACTTTAGGACTAACCTATAACTATAGAGAAGTGAAAGGTGCTTATGGAGAGGTTTTCTCCCTCGAAGAAGAATGAAAATACTAGTGACAAGGTAGAATTAACAATGCTTGCTGTTGATTCTAATAAAGCTAGACAAAGATGTAATAAAAACAACTAGGGTTAGGGTAGGCAGATTAATTCAAGACTAGTGTCTCTTTACCCCTTCTTCCGGTGCACGATCTCTTTATGTCCATCGTGCTTTTATCTTTTCACCAGTGACTCATAGGAATAACAATAACCACACACGATTACACAATATATCTCACTGCCACTCTGATATGGCACAAGTAAGCTCTACATCAGCAATTCATAGAGGTTCATATGTGCCACGTTGGCGCGTGTATGTTATGGGAAAATTTTGAAGGTTAGGGACTTGGGGTAATGATTTGCTTTGATGACTTCAATCTCTGCTTTCCAAGAATGCTGGCACTAGTGGATTAGGAACTGCCCACGTACATAATATGTTGTGATCATAAACATAAGACCAGACCGGAATTTCACATAGAACATGAAACTCTTCCTGCCCACATAATTCATCACTTTGATTTTGACCAAATAGTAGTTGGATTAGAACTTTGATTTTGACCAAATAGTAGATGGATTAGTTGCCTAAACATGGTACCACAGAAACTGTCGGGACATGCAGAAAGGAAACAACTACCATCACTCATGATGTAAACCATCAGACGAGTTAGGTTTATTTTGTGGGCAACCACAAGATTCAGATCGAAGCCAACATCAGGTCTCAGACAGTACCGTACCTTCCCTGTAATGCGAGACAGGATGGACGTGGAATGCGTGAATGCTATAGCAGCAGGATTGAAGGTTAAAGTCCAAACCAAATATCAACATCTACAGCATGACACAACAGGATATGATAAGATTGAAAATAGCTCTGATAACGGTGTCCAAATAAATAACTATAAGTGGTATAAGCAGCAGTTATCTCTCTCTGTAAATTAAAGTGAACAGAATATGAGACAGATGAAAAGCCAAAGAAGAATTTGGCAGCAGCAGCGACGTCAACAGATCCTAAGAAAGAATGAGACGTAACAGTTACAAGATCTGCCACTAGTGTTCCTTTCATGCTTTACCTCCATCAAAATATCTCAGCAGTGCACATGACTATAAAATCAATCTGATAAGAGCAAAAGTACATTACATAACATCATTCCACCACCAAAGATTGACACAATCCAAAAACATAGGGCAGATAAATTTTATTATTCACTTGGTATAGTATCGACTATCACCTGACCTGGTAAACCTTGCAATGCCACCACATCATCAAAAGGACGAATTATCCTTTAACCCTGCTTAACCGTGAAGCTCGCTAATGACTGGAAGTAGATTAAAGCACCATCACGTGATAACTGGCTTTCTTCATCCACCAAATACTGTGTCCTGACTAGGCATTTTAGTGCTCAACAGTGAGATCCAGACACTTAATTTGGTCCATCCTCAGGAAAGCAACCGGCAGCAGCTCCAGTTTTATTTCTGAACTCTGAAGAAACAAGCAATTGAAGGCACAAGAATCCGTCAGTTATGGATCGATGTAAGGACAGACTGGTCAATTATGTATCCTAACACTGCTGCTGGATCCTTCTGGCTACTTTCAGATTCCAAAGATGCCCCCATGGACACGATGTACGCTGAATTATTGCTGTGGTACTGCAACTACACCGGCAGATGCAGGTGTCACCTGATGAGTGCACAAGGTTTTGCAGCCGTTGGGAGGTCCAAAGAGTACATGTCCGTCGCTTTCGGAGCAAGGACCCTGCATTCTGCAAAGAAATAGACCGCTGCGTCATGTTCATGCGTCAGTGATCCCGGTCCGTCCATCTGTGGCACGTTTAGAGGGCAACATGTTCCCCAGTCACCGGGTGAGATTGGAAGTGCCACATCTTCCAATGGTTTGAGTCCCTTTCCGGGTCAGGTAAAGCGATCGTCAGCGAATCAAATAATCAATGCAAGAATCAGCTCTTGTATTTCATTTTCAAGAGGTCTATCTGGTGCTGTGCTGGTAAACCTGTTGTCTGCGATGTTCTCACAGCAATGGAGCAGAGGTCCATGTGACTACTTTGTGGACAGAAGTTATCTTAATCCTGAACTTATCCGAGGTATCGAATTCTATCAAGGGCTATCAAACACATAACACACCAGAATTCGATGACAAGATATCAAGGACGGTACGATATGCATGATGCTGCTAAAGTGGGAGGGTCTGGAATGCTACTGCAGTGACTGCCTACCTTGATGAGAAAGAAAAATTGTCGTGATCCTCAATGTCTGCATCGCACGGTGAAGCTGCTTTCAGTCGGCATCACTACTACCATCAAGCACGATCTGTTCATGACACCTAGCGCACCAGGAAGTGATCACGGAACATGATCAATATAGGTAATTCATCATGCTATTGAGATCAGCCAGTCTAAAGCCTTCTGCCAAGCCAATAATAGTAGTAGTACGATGAAACACTTTGCTAATGTTGTATAGCCTATGCTAGTACAGTTTTTTTTTATACCATCTGATTAAAGAACTGCTGATGAAGATCAAATAGACGAGAATGATAGTTAAAATTACTGATAGATTACTACTATTTTCATAAATCTTAAGCATAAAGTTGAAGAGGGTATCAGGACACGCCCACCAGACAAAACTGTAACAGCTGCCTCTATGTTATCAAATAAATGAACAGACCCCATTTAATAATTTCTCTACAGAGACAGACCATCTAGTTAGATCCAAACCATGCAATGAACAACCAAGACATAACTCCTTGATATCCGGGGGCGGCATAACAGGTGTACGGAAAACACGAGCAGCAGTCTGATCATATTGCTTGTCACTATCCTCAGTGCAGTGCTTTTGACATAAAAGTCTCTCCAAACACCATGTTCCCTACACTTGTATCACCTTTGCTCACTTTATCGTGTTACCTTGCATGCCAGTGGCATTGTGTGGCATGTGCACAAAGGCTAGAAGCAATCTCTATAAGACGAAATCAGGGCCGAGCTCGAGCAAGAGATTGGGCCACGTCGCTGCATTTTCCTAGCCGTCCGATTCACATGCCAACTATGATCCAGCGCGTCGGCATGTTCGCTCGAAGGGAGAGGGTGGCAACGTGGGCGGCAGGCCACGGGCCCCGGCCACCGGCTCCTGCGGGGCTCCCTGCGAGGCACTGCGTCACACGTATGCCCCAGCGAGCCGGGTACGGTCAAGCGGCGAAACGGCCGCTATCGAGGCCCCGGAGGTCACCGCCACCACTTCATTCCCCTCCCTAGGATCGTCGTGCCCTGAGATCTTCGCGTGGAGGGACAGCCCCGGAGCAGGTCGCGGCCATCGTCAGCGCCGTCGACGCCGCGATGGTTACTGTCAATGCTGCTCCCTCCCTCCTCCTCCGGGATCGTCGCACCAGTTGCTCGACCAAGAAGCTTGATTCAAGTAATGCCGTAATGGACCTGACTTGCTCGAAGCTATTTGTATTCAGGTAATGGCACACCGAGGCAATCAGCAAAGAGAAATTAGGGACGATCACTGAAATGGAAAAGCACCTGATCAATGAGATCATCACCGAGCTGTTTTGTGCCTGATGCAGTAATACCTATACAGGGATACAAAGCTTTAACACTCCCAAATGTTGGAGCGAAACAGATTAGGTGCATAGCCTTTCTAAATCAGAATATGCCAGATAACCAACATATAGCCAATAAACATGGGATATGCATATGCTGATATGCATGATCATTAGAAGATGTTATTCCGTATCCTTAGAATCCTGCATAGAATGTGTGCCAAGCTCCTGAAGTCACTTATCTCAGGCTTATCATTTGGCTAAAGGATTCCTGTGTTCACCAGGACTAGCTTTTCCAAACACTGATCAGATACTCTGTTCACCAATACTGTAGTACTAGCTTTAATGAGCATATGGAAATCCTGGATTTTGATCCAGCCTCCTTGCAGACTAAGAAGGGTAAGGGCGGAAGGCTCTCTAGACAGAGATTCTCTTTCCTAGACTTCACCTTCTTTTTACCAAGTGGTCATAAAATAGGAAGTTCCACAACTATACTGCCTGATTTTGTTTGCGGAGTAAAGCTCACTATGTATCCTTACACTAGCACATCTGTAAATGGTTGTGCAGGTTCCTAATGTCCATTGAGTGTGCTGTTGACATCCTAATCTACCGTTCAGCAAAAAGGCACGTCATGGCTAACCAAAAACTACTTTTACTAATAAACCTCTTGGGTACCAAAATCTGCATCATAAATTATGCCATCTAAATCAATTTAGAGGATGTTGTTATACATTTGTGAAGAAAAGGAAGCAAACTAAGCAAAAGGACACATGCCCAGAAAAATAAAGAAAACAAAATGCCTTCATACTGTATTTATTATATTTTCATCCTTTTAACAGCCATCCCAGGGGACGCTAGCTAGAGCCTACTTTGAACGACATAACATTATCTGGTACAAGTAGCTATGGACACTCAGCTCCACAAATGCATAGTACTATATGCATTTCTATTTCTATTACAAGGAATGCAACTACCAATTGCACATCTGTGTATCATGGGGGTTATCATGTAATCTGTAACTCTGAACATGTGTTTCTAAATTTGCCATGCCATAACCTAAAATCCTGAACTTCCATTTCTGCAATTTAGCATTATGCAAGACCTAGACCACACCTCAATATAAAGAGGTACATGATATATGTTGGAAAGTACCCGAAGATGAAGAACCAATATGTTTCAAGATCATCTAAGTTGAGCCTTTTGGGGACCTGATGCCCCAGTTGTTCAAGTAAGACACTATTCCAAAACATCAAATCCAGATTGATCTCTAAGCCACAACAAAGGACTTGGCAGCTGGTTCCTCCAGCGATGGCGCGGCTTTGCCGCGCCTTGTTTTCTAGTAAGGAATAACATAATTTACTTTTCATTCAGAATGGCATATGTTCTTTTTCTGTTCTTGCTTCAAAACAAAGAACCATAGCTACTATTATCAGTTGATAAACTGTGGAACTGAACACCTTATAGACATGCTCACATGCCTCATAAGCTACTCCCTCTTATAACAAATACAAGTTCATCTAGGTTTGTCCTAAGTCAAACTTTTAAAACTTTTACTAGTAATATCTAGAAAAAAATATACTGTCTTCAATGAAAATAATTATATAACATGGTCAAAGCTTTTCATAGTGAATCAACCTGTCTTGTCAATCGATACAAATTTTAGATATGATGGTCGAAGCCCAAAAATATTCACCTAGGACAAATCTAGATGGACATTCATTTGCAATTGGGAGAAGTTTATATCTTGATTTGATCAAAGCCTAAAGGGGAGCGCGATGGCTATGAACCCTTTGGAATGGTTGATTTATACTTTTTCCTTTTTATTTGGTTCATCAAAAGGATTTTCGAACTACCAAAATCTACAATACCAAACTTTCCATGCGAGCGTACATGGGATCATCATATCTATGCAAACAGGCATGAGATTCCAGTAAATTAGCTATGAAGTTTCAGTTAGCCTGCTATTCTGTTTATAGTTAGGGTCTACCTGCTATAGAATGCCTAATAAGTAGACCATGGCATTGAACGAAAATTGGAATGGAGATCCCCAGATATTCCAAAATTCAGTTGAAATAAGCGATTCGGTCACTGTAACTTGCAAGTCGCAACTAATCCGATCCATTCACCGTCCAGGCACCAGACAAGATCGAACGTCCGCACATCAGCAATCGCCGCAAGGGTACGAAGTGAAGGAGAACTAGAAAGGAACCGCACGCACCTCGCAAGCCGCGGCACAGCATGCAGTGCAGGGAAACCCCAAACGGGAACAAGTATGTCCTCGGCTTGCCCACTGGCTCCATTGGCGCGCGGCGCTAAGCATGGACGGAAGCAGCCAGCAAGCCGACTGCGGAAGGTTGAGCGGCGGCGCCGAACGATGGCGTTTCCGGGCCGATCCTAAGAAGTAGTGGGCCTTCTCCATGGTTGATAACGGGCATTTTTTTTTTTTTTTTTGCGACGAAAGAAGAATTATATTATATGATAGCTGGGTACATCAACACATTACAAGACAGGAGGTGTATAACAGCACAAACAGTGCGACACGAGTGCAGTCCAGCCCATTAGAGTCCACTGGGAGACAAGCAAGCCCATAAACAGGAACTTTTTGTTTTCCCTTTTCAGCATTACCAAGAGTGTTAGTAATTCGCCAAAAAAAAAAAATACCAAGAGTGTTAGTATGTTTATGGGCCCATTATAGTATGTCAAACACGCACTATAATCCTGCCCAATTAGGATTTCAAGGGCCCAGGATTAGGAAGCAGAGCAGCTCAAAAACAAATGTTTTCTGGACCGGATCATGATCCAGTTATGGGCCGAATCATATTTTGTTAGGAGGTAATCTTGTGTTTTGAAAAAAGGTCCACGTTAGAGCAGCATCTCTTAGCTCCTTAAAAACTACTCTCTTTATCAAAAAAAAACACTACTCTCTCATTTCTGAATTATAAGGCACTTCGGTTTCTCTGGGTACATTGTTTTTACTATATGTCTAAACATATTTGATATCTAAATATTCTCTCCATCCCAAATTATAAATCGTTTTGGTATTTTTAGATACGTAGTTTTTGCTATGCACTTAAATGTACACTATGTCAGTATGTGATAAGGCCATGAGAAGCATGCGGAATCATTGCTATATTTTGTGGCTTGTTGGCATTATTGCAGCATTCATATGCTATATCATTGGAAAGATATACGAGTCTATTTTCCAAAGCAACAAACAGTGCATCATTTGGACTTCTGAGCTAGGAGTTATGACCATTTTGGTAGAGACTGCACGGACTGTTGGTGGCTTTGCGAGAATGGATGAAGACTCCTCAAATACTCCATTAAGATGACCTTCCACTTTTATATACGCTTATGTTACACCCCACTAGAAGGGATATTCCTAATATAAATAAACCATGTAATTAATCCATCATTTAAAGGAGGGTTGATATATTGATATGATGTGAGAATTGAGCACGGCTCTTTGAGAAACCGTAGAGTAATCTCCGGTGCCAATTGATCTTATTGAGTGATCTCTGAGTGATTCTAGTTTTATCTTATCCACCACGTACCTTTCCGTGAGTCGATCCTTATCAGTATGCCTAGATACATAGCAAAAACAATGTATCTAGAAAAGCCAAAGTGTCTTAAAATTTAAAATGGAGTGAGTACATAGCAAAAGCTATATATATATATTAAAAAACCAAAATTTCTTATAATTTAGCACGAGGGAGTACTGGTTAACTAATGATAATGATTATGTAAAATAAATTGGGGTCTCTATTTTTGTCTTCTTCGAGTTAACTTCCTAAAACTCGAAAACAACACAAAGGAGCAAAAACTAGGTAGAGGGAAAAAGCACAAATTTGTTCGGTTGATTGTTTCTGCGGCTGATAAGTCGACTGAAGCTGATTTGTTGTGAGAAAAAAAACATTGTTTCATGATTAATAAGCCATACTAATAAGTTCAAGCGAACATGGCCTGGCACAGTGGGCCCTAGGCAAATAGCAAATCACACACATATTTTTGAGATGAGGGGAAGCAAGGAGATATAGGACTACTCCCTGTTGGTATTTATTAACCTGTCACTTATTTTAATAGCCACCTATTGTATGCCTACATCTTCTAACATTGCGTACTAGGTTGTCATCCCTAGTGATGATGCTAGAGATGCTTGTTGGTACTACATAGCATTACTACTAGAATAATACTAAGCAGTTCTTTATTATTTTATGTGACTAGAAAAAATATATAAATATATGAATGAAAAGGATCTGCAAGTGCACAGGTAATATACCATTATAACACTTCACCCGGGAGTATTCCAGGTATCGTTATTTATATTTTTACCACAAGGAAGGTCTAGCCTGGATATGTATTGATAACTTATACTATTGATGGAGAAGTAAACCATAGCCAATGTCTACTCATAAAAGAGGTAAGTCATAAGATAAGATATGTATATGATAAGCATTGATTTATGATAATGAATAATTAATCACTCAGAGTACTCCTTTCTATAGCATTAACATTACTAAGTAGAAATTAGAAAGATAATTCCTAAGTCATTCTTAATTACAAGTCAAAACATAATATGATTAGTGCAATTACACCTAGTAGTCATGGCTAAGATCAACTTCATATCTATACATAAGGGATATTACTAAGGAAGATTAAGAACAGACACAACTACACTTGCACCTTTCACAGTCGCGTCGTAACCCACATCGTAGTCAAATTTGGGTCTCGGTAGTAAGCTGTGGGCAATGATACTCATAGCCACCACCGTCGGTATCTGAGACCGACTGGGGTGTACACTATACCGCCGTATTGGCTTATCATCCGTTCGTGATAAGGTCCTTACTTCCGTCGCATTGGAGCCTGACCCGCGTGTGTGGGTATGCACTAAGACCGCCGCATAGCTTATGCTCTATTCGTGGTCAGATTCTTATTTCGTCGTATTGGAGCGTGACCCGCCTATGTCGAGGTGAACATCACTGTCGCTTCAGCGTATGAACCGTCTGGTCATAGGGCATGGTCACCATCGCGCTGTAATACGATCCGCCTGTGATGATCCTGTAGTCGGTGTCGAGTTACTAAACGATTTGGCGGTGATGCACTATTGACCCCTGCCGCATCAGACGAATAGCAGTGGTGATGATCGTCTGCTTCACCAAAGGCGAGTGGTACGGCGGTGATGACAAAACAACCAACAGCCCTTACATCCGATGGTGACAGAATTGCATCCTGTTTTCACAATGTATTTACTAAATCAGCTAGGCCTTAATAACTTACTGAACACACACCATATAGATATAATCATTACACATCATTCATCATGTCCACAACGAAGAGTACTTGTTATAATAACAATGTTTGACACTAACAAAACAACTGTGTCAACTGATGAATTAACACAAGCGGTACATATATAGCATAATAAAGGTACTGCTCCCTACAGACTTACATAACTAAAATGAGGTAGATGTGCTCCGCTCCTTCAGATTGGCACTCCTTGATCAGCTTAGCAGCCAATGCAGCATGGAACCCCTCTTCTTCCTCCCATAGCCATTGCAGGAAAATTATTCAAAAGCACAGAGACTCAAAACCTGCACAATGCAAAGCAGCAAAATTAATAATATTCAACATACCATTGGTTTAGTTACCAAGCCAAAATTGGACTATATATAGACTCAAAACAACTCCTTACCTGAACA
This sequence comes from Saccharum spontaneum, assembly GCA_022457205.1. Lineage (NCBI taxonomy): Eukaryota > Viridiplantae > Streptophyta > Magnoliopsida > Poales > Poaceae > Saccharum > Saccharum spontaneum. The sequence goes on along the minus strand of CM039614.1, from coordinate 16,830,505 downwards.
AAGACATGTTCTAACAACAAAATACAACATATGCACCTTTACTGCTCTGCTAATGACTCCATGAACAAGGGAACATAAGGCAGGTAGTGAGGTTCGTTAAAATAAATACTCCAGGTACTTTTAGGATAGCGGACAACCCGGGCAGGGAGGACATGAACTTTTCTGCTGCTCATATCATATGCCATTAGTGTTCTATTCTCCCCAACAAGGAAAATCAAATTCCATTCTAGGTGAACTGCAATCACTTTGTAGTCTGCATTGGCAGCCTCGGAACCGAGTCTAATATTGTTTAGTCTAAATAGTTGCAGCGTGTTCACCGTATGTTTCAATGTCCATTTACTAGTACCATAGTCTTCAAGGATCTAGATTGAAAGGTCAAACATATTGAAAATATTAGCAATACATAGACACAACTGACCCTGATCTCCATGGATGGACATTGCAGGACTTGGTGGCCTAAGAATTTTCCTCCATGTCTTTCTCTCCATATCAACAGCAACTATGTGGGACACTCCAACATGTGCATAAAACCATTAAGAAACACAGTTCCTGAAAATTTGCATACTAGAATATCCTCTCCCCATTCAGATTCTTTACACATCCATGCTCCAGTTTTGGATGAGTAGATGCTAACAACTAACACCCCAGGCGACCTTACCCATAGTTCTACCACATGGAAGTGCGAGGAGATTGTGGGATCAAACCCCAAGCGACCTGAACCATAATAAAGATTGCTATGCGACAGTACCACTGATTTGCTAGTCACCGGATTGCATACAACATAGCGAAGCCCAACACACCAGCAGAGGAAGAGGCCTCTGTAGCAATCTAAGATGACTAAATCCTTAATAGGGAAGGGCAAGAAGGAAAAGGAGGGGTATTCACCGGTGAAGCTGGTGAATCGACGTTTTCCTTTTCAGTTGCCATACATGAATCCGGCGACAAACTGGGGCAGCTCCTTACGGTGCTCAGATTCGGAGATGAGGCGGTACCAGGAGCAACACACACACTTGCAGCTGCACAAGGTGAGGATGGTGAGGCGGGGCAGGATAAGGACCAAGGCATCATCTATGAGGATGTCTACTTCGTTCCTCTTGTTAATGGCCTCATCCTCCATCTTGACTAGGATGTAGTGGAGCGATGTCGGCGATGGAAGCGGCAGTGCTGTCGCCTGAATCAAAGTAGGAGCACCTACGGGGATGTGCTCGTGAGCTCCTTAATGATCAGATGGAAGCTTGATTCATAGATGAGATAAGAGGGGAATAAAAATCCAAGAAACATGGATAAGGGAAGTGCGAGAAAGCATTACCCTTGCCTTTAGATATTGTGGCAGTGAGCTCGAGCGGCCACGGCGGTGATGAGTACCAGCCTTGTCACTCGTGGATCTGTGCGGGCATGCCGGTGAGGCGTACCAGCGCGGAGCACTAGCTTGTCGGCGGTAAGTGGCGGCTTGCACGCCGATGAGTAGGTGAGGAATAGCAGCACTTGAGGAAGAGACGGATAGGGTGGCGGCTGGGGGGTAGCGGTCTTTGTAAGCTAACTACAAACGCGCTAAAAATTCTAAAAACACTTGGGAGTCTCGCGCTGGCTCGCAAATTTTGATGATATCGGTGGTGAAGGCCACCGGCGGTGGTGATTGGATATTAAAGAAGATGGTACGTAGCACCTAACGACAGGCATGTCATACAGAAATTGAACGCTGAAAGGAACAGAATATTATGAATATTATTTTTACAGGTTACAACAAGAAGATGTTAGCATCTAACAGCGAATAGCGGCGGTGATACAATTTTTTCAACGCCGCTTATATCCGACGATGACATAATTGTACAATGTAATTCAGCTGGGCCTTAATAGCTTACTGAACACACAGCGTACTTTTTACAATAACAATGGACGCTAACATGATAAAGTTCGTCAGCTGATGTTGCATAATAAAGGTACTGATCTCTAAAATAACAATGGATGCGATTACAAAACCGCACCATACGGCGGTTTGCACATACAAAATAACACCCCACCAGCATCACAGTGAGATAACAGTGTTCAAAATCAACAAAAGACATTCTTTTTCGATTAACTCTGTTACACTTTTCATTCACCAGGCGTATAATAACAAGGATCTATCAGCAACTACAGTTATGATGACAAAAACCTTAGCACTATTCTTCAGCACTACTTGAGCAATACTATTTTTCAGCGAACAAACAGTGTTTTTCTCTCACAACAAATCAGCATAAGCATCGGCATAAGCCAAATTTAAGCGATGACTGTAGGTTTATCCCTGCACTGAGCGATGGACATCTCATGAAGCGTAGAAGCCGGACGAAGGTGTAACTAACCTTCACCGTGTCTCTGAATCTTCGCCACGAGCAGGGACGACGCCTAGAAGAAGCATGGGGATGAACCACCTCGTGGAACTCCCTCTAACATCTGAGAGGATGAGGAGCCCCGTGAGCATGCCATGGCGTCGAGAGATCCCAGGTCAAGATCTATGGGCTCAAAAGGTTTCCCAGCAACAGTTAGGCACCCTCTGCCCTCTAGGATTTCCTATAGATATTCTGACCTGGAAGTCTCCCACACGCTGACCATCAACGATCCTAGTCGCCGTGTCATCGGTGACCCGGGCCACCGAAGATGGTATTGTTCTTCCCCATCTCTTTGAGGAACTTCCTCTAACACCCAAGACGAACGGCCACCAGTAGGCCACTGCAGAACCCGATCTTGAAAGCCTTCTCCTAGCAACGGCGGAGCCACCGAAGTACACCATGAACCATGGTGGACGAAAGGAGTTGCCGCTCTCTCACTCAGTGTAATGCTAAGGGATGTGGAGGGAGGGGAGGGTACGAGAGGGGCGAGAGACTCAGTGCACAAGGAGCCGGCTTAAATAGGCCAGCCTTGAAGATGCATCCAAACTCAGTGCAGTTAAGATGCGTGATCTAGGGAGCACGCATCAGGGAAGACGAGGTATACGACAGTTCCTGGCTTACTAAGTGGTGGGGATGGTGTTGGAAGTTAAGACGACATTCAACACTCACGCACGCTTCCCTGAGTTTTGCGCTTCCTGTGCATCTTCCTAGATTTCGGTGTGAACACATTCCCCCAAATTTTGCAATAAATTTCAGTGTGACTCAGCTATTTTGAGCCGATAAGACTCAGCTATCAATCATTGACCCAAATTAAATACTTCGGTAGTACTTCTTTACTTATTTTTCATTGAGGTCTATGCGATAACAGATCCGTACCATACGGTGGTATGCACATACAAAGCAACAGATCCTCCGAGGTATAAAGATTGTGGAATCTAAAGAACGACACAGCACATCGCAAAACTTCATCCTTAGTGAGGTTCTCTACCTTCCATCTTGCAACCCTCACAGTCAAGGGATGTGATATGCTTCTTGACCGTGAGAGCTACAAGACAGAATATAAAGCACCTAATCTTGAAGAACGAGCACCTCACAAGCTTGAAGCACCCCCAATCGAGTATGGAGCCCCTGAATAGGAGAGAACCAGATGATTACAGATCTTCTGTTAACACATGATCTGCAAGAAGATATGCAATCATCAAGGTCAAGCTCCTGTTCAGCGGTAGCACCTCGCCAAGGATGGAGAAGGAGCACCTCGTAAAACTTGCACCTGCATCTCAGTGGGGTTCTTTATATTCCATAGCCTTGCTACCTCTTAGCGTCGAGGGATGCAAATCTGCATCTCGATGCTAAAGGAAAGCAAGGTTATGTAATCTAAAGCACCCAATCTTGAAGGCCTTCTCCAAACACTCGGTGAGGTGCTTTATTTCCATCTTGCATCTCTCAAGGTCTAGGATGAAGACAAAGCACATCTTGGCAATGAGAAAAGATACAGTAGCGCTCACGAGTGTGTGGATTGAGCCCAAGAGGTGCATCCAGATCATAGTTAAATAGACCAACCTTGAAGATGGAGAAGTGCAAGTAGTTGGGAAATAACTCACGCTCACTTTACCGCCGGAAGACCAAACAGTTGTGGAGGGCCAGTGGCCATAACACGTATCCCAGTCGTCTTGGTTTTTATACGGCTGAGAAAATACCACTACCGCATCTATTGTTAACCCATCGATGGTAGAAGTTTCAACTGTCGGTTTCCTTCCTCAAGAGGCCTCGCTATCGGTCCAACCGGCGGTAGAAGCATAACACAGTCACTTCTATTGCTACGGCAGTGAAAGTGGCGATAGTGATAAGTCAATCTATAGTAGTGAGAGTTTGTCTTCCTTCGTAACTGGATCCTACATGTATACCTATATTCAGGAAGTGGACTAAAAAGGATTCAATGGGAGTGTCACATCCGCGATCTACCACATGACTTGGAATATAAGGTGTATCCACAAGTAAACAACGTATAAGCACCACGCTTACACAATGTCGACCACTCACCCCGTGTACTTTGGAGCAAGCGCTATACGAACTTATGCATGGACATAATGATAATCTAGCTATACTAAGCATATAATCAAAGTAGACGATGAACATGATAACTAAGAACATAAATGATATAAATATTAATGTCATAACAATTGTAGCAAACATATAAAAGTAATAAGAGATACAAAAGAGAGGGGGTACAAAGATTATACCAAACCACGCTCTTGACAAGATTAGGAATCCAAGCGAAGCCTGCTTGCCTCTCTCTCTAGATCTAACCTAGCTAGCTATGCCTAGAATATGGAGGAGCTCTGAGGATTAGGGTTTCTATCTTCTATTTCTGACTTGATGATCAGAGTTATGCCTGGGGGGTGGCAAGGGCTGGTTTATATAGGCCGGAGCGTCAATCCTGAGCCCTCGGATCAAACTGACTTGAATAAATGGTGTAGATGCAACCTAAGAGGCGGTGGAGAACCGACAGAGCAACAGGGGACTGACTGGTGGGCCCTAGGGGCCGACCGGCCCCACCTGGCAGCGCCTCGCCCTCCGCTTTGGTGTGGTGTCCTGTCAAGTCTTCTAGAACCTTCTGGTGTCCGTTTCACTGTGGATAAGCACAATTAATTTCGACATGTAGGTCCACCTTGACGATTTTCTGAATAAACCCTGCAGAAAATACAGATTCACCAAAACTCATGGAATTTGTTAGTTTAAACCCCTAGACCTTTGTTGGTGATCATATTTATGTCCTTATATAATTTATATTGATAGTTTATAATGGTTGTTAACTACCATCAACAAGCTCCCCCAAGCTTAACCTTTGCTAGTCCCTTAGCAAAGCTAAACTCAGTAAATGGATCAGGAGTTGCGTCGATGCTTTCACTCCTCAAAAGTACACATGCATTCAAACAAGAATTCTCCTCCGGATTAGAATAAATCGATCTGACTATCAAACTTACCCATATTACCTTCAACCATAGGGCTTTGGCTTTCTCTTGGGTCTAGAGCAATTGAAAGACAAAATGATCAAGTCAAGCACTATGTCTCAAGTTCTTTGCTCAACCTTTGTTCTGGAGTTTTTATAGGTTTTCAAAATAAAACTCAGAGCTTCCATTGTACGACACTCTTAGGTATCTCAATATATGTGGTATTTGTAGATCCTCACCAAGGCAATAGTGATGTTATGCCTTTGTCTTTCTACAACTAAGGCTTATGTGGAGCTCATAGGAGTGGAGAAAGCATGAAAGAGCATAATTGCAATACATATATTGTAAAGTCAAACCTTGGATCCAAAGAGAGTTGAGTCATACAATCAAATCAAGATGTACATGTGTATGGTGGATATTTATGGTGGCTAACCTAATTCTACTTTGCTCCTTGAAAACTTATCCCTCTTTTGAAACTTGAAAACAACTTTGCAAGAAGGGCTATCTTATTCATCTTTTCTTTTTTTCAGGCGGGCATCTGATTACCCATTGTTTTTGATATCTCGGACACTTGTCCATTTTTTTCAAAAAAATTCACTTTTTTATGTATAACTCTTGCATAGCCCAATGCTTCTTTTTTGCAACAAAACTTTGAGAGATAGCAACAAGAATCTAGAGCATTTATTTGTGGAAAACTTATCAAGAATATTTTTGGTGTTCACTCCCAGTGTAGAAATAAAACATTTTTGGGTGAATCTAGATGGAATGGCATGTTTTTGCGCCTACCCACAGTGTAGGAGTAGTGCATATGTGGGTGGTGTGTATGTGATCTTGATTTTAAGAGTATGACAAACCTCTCATAAGGGTCAACAAAGCTTGATTAAACTCAATGAAATGCAAGAAGCATATATGAGTGGAAGTTTTCCTAATCTAAATATCATGTATGGCTCTAGTAGGAAGTCAAGCTTTGTCATACAGGAGCTTATCATGTAGAATTTTTATATTTTTAAAAGATAAATCTCTAGACTTTTAGTATCACCTGGAACAAGATAAACAGCAGCTCAGACCTTCTCATATCATATATGTCAATTGCTTAGACTTAGATCAAGCATATGCTACCTACGAGTTTCAAGTTCAGAGTAAATTCTTATATCAAAACAGCAGTATCCAAACTCGAGATAATTCAAGGCTAAAAACTAGGTACTTGGAAGAAATTACAACAGAGCAACTATTTATCATTTTCATAGCAAGAGATTATCTTCAGAGTCATTTTATATTTTAGCTCTTAAAAATCAAACTTAAAGAAATCTAGACACACTCTTTATTTTTTTAGACTAGATTTAAGATCACACCTTAATAATATATATAATTAATTAACCAAAATAAATTTTTATTTTGTTTTTAGTTTGTTATGCATCTCTTTTTTTCTTTTACTAATAGTAAAATAAAAGTAAAGTAATACTTAGCTAGGTACACGAGGAATGATTCTCCCCCAAGCTGGATGTTGTTGTGGTTTTCTTTAGAGTGGTTTTACTAGCAGAAGTCTTTCTCGTCCACGAGTGGAGCAAGATGAAGACAACCGGGTGAACTCGCTCTTTGATCATATGTATCATCCTGCATAAATACCAACAAGAACACCAAAAACTCGAGGCACGGATTAGGATAAGGGGTTAGCATGTCAGACGGCCAAGGAAGGGGCGCGGCGGCTCACCTAGACTAGCGCACACACGCAGAGGAGCACTGCTCTGCCCATGAAGGTCTGAGGCGGCATAGCCACGTCGAGCTCGAACACCAAGCGGCAATGGCTGCGGCATGCAGAGGCAGCGCTCCGGTGATGCTTGGTCCGTGCAAACATGTGCGTGAGGTGGGGAATGATGAGGTGAAGGCGATAGTACACTTGGTCGCGGCTGCGGTGGCTTGGAGCATTGGGAGCGACAGCGGTGGCCGGAGCTTTGCTCGGCCATGGCGACGTTCGTGCTCTGCGGCGAGTTAGAGGGCAGGGAGGCGGTAGGGAGCGGCAAGAGCAAGTGAGGGAGTGGAGGGCGAGTGAGTGACGGAGTGGCGAGTGCCTCTGGCTTCTCCAAATCACGAGAGGGAGAGAACGCAGGACACGCGGCCGAACATGCGTCGGAGAGGGCGCGCGGTGTCCATGCTCGTGGACACGTCGGCATTTCGACGAACAACTGGCACGCGTAGGTCAGACCGACTTGGAGACCGGTTTTGGACCAACTCCAGTCCGAACTAGGCCTTGGGCCTAAAATAAAAGTTGTAGCCCATACCACGCTCTACATTTTCTATTTAAGGTGTATAGTCATTAGGGCCATGGATTAGTGGATAATGGAGCTCCAAACCAGCATTGTCAATGCATTCCAAGCGATTAACAAACTTCTAGAATTGAGGGTCCAAACTAAGTCAAACTGTTGCCATACTTTTACACGCTCTTCTCCATAATGTCTACTCCAACTTTTACATTTGGACCTACTCAAGTTACTTAACAAAATTGGGAGAACGTCGGATGTCAACATGGTGACCAGAAATCTTTGAAATGCTGAGAACAGCAGCTACATACAAACTTCAACCCAAGGTTTGACGAGCTTAGAGATGAAATCAGGCTTGGGTCCTTCAACCAAGTTTGTAGCATACAAACTAAACAACAAATTTTATTAAAGGTTCATGGACTAGTTCAGCATGGTTAGGGAGATACAGATTACCAAACAAGTCAACTTTTTGCTACCAATTCTAGGACTTAGAATATTTTCTGGCTTTGAAAAACAGTAGCTGATTCAATCTTGTGAGCTCTATTTGACTAGGTTAGAGGCCAAACTAACTCTTGACCATTAAACAAAGTTTGTTGCACACAAGATGAACTATAACTTTTGTTTAAGGTCAAACCTCATAATTAGTACAGAAGTCAAACTTTCACTTTGGTCAAAGTAGCAACTCGATAAAGCCTAAACTAGGGTTTTAGGCCAATCGAGGCATTTTCTTGACATTTGCTCAACATGAACCCTTCATGACTTTTGTTGTAGAATTCATCTAGAGCCATTTGGACAAAGTTGCAAGGTTTGGTTGATGGTCTATAATTCCATTCACTTAATGGTGCAAATTCCAATAGGAATGGAACTTATCATTTCATGTGACTTTTTTATTCCAAACTTCATGAAGGTTTTCCAGGGGTCACCATAGATAGAGAGTGATGCGAGACACATGAAATAAGTGACATCAACACTCACTTGCATTACCAAGCATGAACACCTAACACACTTGAAACACAATTAACAAAAGTATGTTGCATATGTTTCAAGGAGGTGTTGCAAGCACATTCCAGATACATGTTTTACATGTTGCACTAGCATGTTTCATATGTTTCACTAGTGCATCACATATGTTCCATGCTCTTATATGAATAAGGATGCTTAGGCTCATGCAATGCAAGTGTCAAATACGAGTCTAACACCTGGGGTGTTGCATTCACCGTGAGGGCAGAGGAAGCACACGAGCATCATGATGGTGAAATAATCGTAGGCAATTAGAGGGATAGAACACATCAGGACTCTCCCAAGTAAAGGTGACAACTTCGGCTTGCTCCTTAGAGTAACTCTTAGTCTCTTTATAAACTTTCGTAGTGATAGTAATATATATTTTGGTGGAAAAAAACCCTCACCAACAGCTTTTTTCAATTAAATCTCCAAATACTATCATGTTTTATTCCTAGCTAGTTTATCGTTCGCCATGGACAAAGAGTGAAAGAGGCTCTTTAAAATGCCAAAATCAGATATAGATAGATTATTGGTTGGTGGAGAGAGATATTGAATACTTTTTATTGGAATGACTTCTAAAATAAGGATTTAGAGAGTGAGTTAAAAAAGACATGAAGATGCTCTCACAGTCAAGAAGGGCGTTGACTGTCGAAATTACGGCCTCACATGAAAGGGTCCTTTAATCTTCGAAAAAAGTCCACATTACCCCCCTCAACTTTCACAAAAGCCTGCTTTTTCTCTTTGAACTCCAAAACCGGACAAAACACCGCCCTCGACTTTTGAAACCATTCATCTTACCTCCTTGGTCCTGTTATAAGCAGTTTTGAAGGCGGTTTTGTCTTTTTCTTTTTTATTTATTTTGGCTGAATATTTGAAAAATCACAGTAAATCACAGAAAAATCACAAAATGAAAAATCCAATTTTGTTGGACTCCACATGAGTAGATCTACATAGAGAACATATAATATGGTATGCTTTAGTACAAAGTTTTTGTTGTGGCTTTAGATCTATGATTTTCTGTAATTAATTGGAATAATTTATAGCTGTAGTTTTTATGGTCCAATTGTGATGAAATTTTTATGGTGTGCTAATTATTGTATGATTAAACTGTTGTAAAAATTACATACTCATTGGATCATGTATAACTTAGTTAAAATCTATAACTAAGTTATACATGATCTAATGAGTATGAAATTTTTACTACAGTTTAAGCATACAATAATTAGTCCACCATAAAAATTCACCACAATTGGACCATAAAAACTGCAGCTATGAATTATTCCATTTAATTATAGAAAAATATAGATCTAAAGCTACAACAAAAAATTTGTCCTAAAGCATACCATATTATATGTTCACTGTGTAGATCTACTCATGTGGAGTCCAACAAAATTGGATTTTCAATTTTATGATTTTTCTATGATTTACTATGATTTTTCAAATATTTAGCCAAAATAAATAAAAAGATAAAGATAAAATCGTCTTCAAAACCGTTTATAACCAGGTTAGGGAGGTAAGATGAACGGTTTTAAAAGTTGAGAGAGGTATTTTGTCCGGTTTTGAAGTTTAGGAAGGAAAAATGGACTTTCACGAAAGTTGAAAGAAGTAACGTGGTCTTTTTCTTCATCTTATTATTATTGGGTCGAAGGAACCTTGTTTCGTTTCAGTGGGCTGACCTGCCACTTGCTTTAGCACGGCCCAACACAGCGCCGCCGCCGCCGCATCCCTACTCTCGACACCTCCACTCGCGCCTACAAAGGCATCGCTTTCGGCGCCGCCGCCTCCCCCGCCTCCTCTCGACGCGCATCCCCCTCCCATACCCATGATCACCGACCGTCTCCTCCACTTTCTCCGAGCGCCGACAGGCTCTCCGGCTGCCACCTCCACCCGCGCGGCTCTCTGGGGTCCTCCACAGACGCAGCGCGTTCACTTCTGTCAGGGTACTGCAGGGATGCGGCGCGCGTCCGTATCCTGCTCGAGCACTGGCTCTAGCGGGGAGGGGGGACTAACGTACAAGGATGCCGGCGTGGACATAGACGCCGGCGCCGAGCTCGTGCGCCGCATCGCCAGGATGGCACCCGGGATTGGCGGCTTCGGCGGTCTCTTCCCCTACAGTAATGCGCTAGCATCACTTCATCTTTGCTAACCTATCCATTTTTGTTTGTTGTAAAAAGAAGCAGCCTTTTTTTTTTCCTGAGGATTCTTCTACATGTGCCGCGATTTGCAACTCAAGCAGGGAGTAAGCAAAATAAGTTGGGTGAATAATGGTTGTCGATTAAGTGTAAATTAATTATCAATTTTAACTACTGAAAGGTGCAAATCTAACGCTCTTTTTAGAAATATGTCAGTGGGACAATTGTTGAAGTCTGCAGTATGCACCATGTACTTGGATGGTTTATTTGTTACTGCTCACCTGATGCAGCAATATAATACCAATTTTGTGATCTTCCTTGTGCTGCTAATTCTGAAATTTTGCTTTCCTTTTGCTTTATTTGAACAGATGACGATTATCTTGTTGCTAGCACGGACGGGGTGGGGACAAAGCTGAAGCTTGCCTTCGAAACTGGTATTCATGATACAATCGGCATTGACCTGGTACGAGCTTAGTTGCACGCTGTTTTCCTTATCTCTGTCGCAAATTGACTGAATGGATTTAGGTTATTGTGGCAGGTGGCAATGAGCGTCAATGACATTGTAACTTTAGGTGCAAAACCATTGTTCTTCCTAGATTACTATGCAACGAGCAAGCTTGATGTTGATCTTGCAGAGAAGGTACTTACACCTTATTTTCTCACTGAAATAAAATAATTTTTGTCCTGCTCATACTTATTTATGGTTTTCTGCTCAATTTCCCCATAAGTACTTTGTAAATTTTGTAGGTTATCAAGGGGATTAGGGATGGGTGCGAACAATCAGATTGTGCTCTCCTAGGAGGGGAGGTAAGATTTTCTGAAATTGAATTACCATGACTTAGCAATTCAACCATGGGGTATTGCAGTATTATCCTTGTAAGCTGAGTAGCTGTATATGAATGGATCAAATGTCTTGAACTGCCAGACTGTCTAGCATTGCTGCATGTTTGTTATCTTATAATTGTTTGCTCGATTATTTATCTGGAATCATTTGGATAACTCCCTTTACTAAGAAGCAGAGATTTCAATGTTTATGCTTGTTGATTACTAATATCAGTGTAACAAAATATTCTGATATTTTTTTTTTGCTTTTTATATCTTTAATTCCATATCAATTCATATGAATCCACGTGAAGCATTGCATGTGTATACTTTTTATGAAAAGCCAAAAACAGTTGAACTGATTGTTGAATTGATCATTACAGACAGCAGAAATGCCTGGTTTCTATGCAGAGGGTGAATATGATCTAAGTGGTTTTGCTGTGGGTGTTGTGAAGAAGGATAAAGTCATTGATGGAAAAAACATTGTTAAGGGAGATGTCCTTATAGGTCTTCCTTCCAGTGGGGTTCATTCTAACGGGTTCTCTCTTGTTAGAAGGTATTGTACCTTTTTGAATTCCACTTGTTTCAAATCTGTAATATATCATTGGATTTATGAATTTATTTATTTATCTCTTCCTACTACTTATTTGTTGAACATTATATGTATCTGGTTAATGATGGTTGAAAACCCTTAACGTTCAAGGGTACTGGAGAAAAGCGGACTTTCCTTGAGTGACCAGCTCCCAAGAAATGATGGCATAACAACTACTGTTGGTGAAGCTCTAATGGCACCAACTGTCATCTATGTTAAGCAGGTTGGGTTTTCTTATGTGTATCTATATCTCATATTTCCTTCAGACTTTTACAGAAATTTTAATCTAAATTGTTTGAAATGAAAAAGGTTCTTGAGATTATTAAGAAAGGTGGTGTGAAAGGACTAGCGCACATCACTGGTGGTGGTTTTACTGACAATATCCCAAGAGTGTTTCCTTCTGGACTTGGGGCAAAAATTTTTACTGGGTCATGGGAAGTGCCTCCTGTCTTCAACTGGCTTCAACAGGCAAGAACAAATGATCCTCAAGCTTCACCTATGATTTTCAGCATCTGCATGTGCTGGATAGATACTCTGTACCTAGATCTAGATACCTTTAACATCTATCATTACATATTTTGTAGGTTGGAAACATTGATGATGCAGAGATGCGGCGAACATTCAATATGGGCATTGGAATGGTTCTTGTGGTAAGCAGGGAGTCAGCGGACAGAATTATCGAAGACACCCATGGATCAAATCCTGCTTATCACATTGGAGAGGTGATCGAGGGTGACGGGGTTCAGTATGTCTGACCTTTTATGGCCATCATTGCTTGTAGTGGCTTGAGACTTGTTGGTCGGCTGGGCAAAGCAGCCCAGTTTATGTAACAACATAATCTTGTGGGGTTAAGTTCTGCACCACTACTACCGCTAGAAAGGAAAGGGTAACCAAATAATTATTTGAGTGGTTCCACGGGAACTTGGCCCTACACGTCTGATACTGTTATTTGGGACATGGTCCTTTTGTCTAGAGAAGGCCACTGGGGGGAAATTCAGATGTCGAAAATTTTCATGGAGAGCGGTATCAGTTTCGTTTGAGTAAATTTAAATAACTAAATTTATTCGTTTGGTACATTTTAATCGATTGCATGTAACTGCACATACTTGGCCTATATTATCACAAAACAAAACGTGCAACCCTGGATATGCCAGAGTGACATTTGAGGTCAACAAGCAAGTGGAACACTGTTCTGAGGTACGGGAATCGAACCAATCCATCTGAAAGTACAGTGTTCCAAGGTGAGGCATTTTCTTTGTAGCGATGAAAAATGAACTTGGTTTGGGTCAGGCATAAGGTGATATGACGCTCAAAATATTTGTATGTGTTGTCTGAGAGTTAAAAGGAAGTGCAGTTTTGTGACAAGTTATGTCAATTCAGCGTAGTATTACAAAGTTTATTTCATGGACATGATGGATGGGAGAGTGAACAGGTTCCGGGCTAGTGGCTTTGCTGGTGGCTCAAGAAGGGAGAGAGAGACGCAGGGCTCTGAGGGAGGGCTGTTTAGCCGGGCCTGAGGACGGAGCGCTTGGCTCCGCTCCACCGCTCAACTGTTCAAGCCTCGAGTTTCTCCTAAACTATTTGAATCCCAAATTACAACCAATAACTGGATCTCAAATTGAAACCAATATATAGAAAGTGATTCTCATTTCATTATCATATTCCTTTTAAATTTCTCTTGATTTCTGGAAACAAAACAGAGTCTAACTGATTATTCTCCTAGGTGATTTGTGTTTTTAACCTACGGTGGGGAGCAGAAGTAACCTGCTCCCCCTATTCACTCTCGATTTTCCTATTCAATCTCGAGTAGAAGTAATCTCTCTTAGCTTGCTCTTTTGACACTGGGAATTCCCCCGGAGAGGGCTGTTTGCGGACCTCCGAGTCATACCCTGCTTTGCTAGAGGGTCCGTTAGGTGTGGCCTCTGAGCCCTGGTGGTTACCTGGACTATCATGCCCTTAATCCGAGAGCTTAAGGCCCTGTTTGGTTCTGCGGGATTTGAACGCGCGACCGCGATAATGCCAATGTGGCGCGGGAGCTACGTTCGCGATTTTGGATTGAGCAAGTCATTTTCCCGCGTATCGCGTGGTGGGCGGCCATCGAACGCACAACCGATGCGAGGCGTTTGGCGGGATTCCATCACTTCTCTCGGTTGTAATGCGCGTATAGGCGGAACCAAACAGACGGTAACATATCCCTATGTTAAACTCTCGTCAGCTCCTCTTGGTGTCGTTACTAGGACGGCAAAACCAACCCTTAGCTTTCCCATCAAGAAGACATAGTCCTTTGGCCCATAAAGACCGATGTTTTAGAATTCAAAATCTATCTTAAAATAACTAATGTTAAAGTTATACTAGCTTTTGGGCTCATTCTTCATTAAAATTTTCACCCAGCGGGCACCCAACGGGCGGCTTTCATTCGCAACCCAAGTACATTAACCGCCACCAAGAAAAAAAAATTAATATAGGTTACTAGGGGCATATACAACAACTTACATATCCACTAATCTCTCTTACTAAATCCCAAAATATTAGTACTTTTGGGACGGGGCAAGTATACTGTTGATGTCGGATGTGGTCCGAATCACATACTAGAAAGGGCATTGGACGCCCAGGCCGCTACGGACCAAAAAACGCAGCGAAGAATCACTCTTTCGTGGTGAAACATGGAGAGGTTTACAAGCAAACCACCAAAAGATAACCAGTCGCGCTTACGTGACGAAGAACCGGCTAGTTTTCAGACAAACTAGCAAGGGAACCGCCGAAGCTCTCACCCGGGAGGGACCCCGTCAGAGCAAGGACGTCGCCGGGTTGCCCTAGGTTGGCCGGCAAGCCTAGGACGTCATTCTTGGTCTTGGATCAAGGGATGAACAACATAGAGGTTGAAGGAGAAGAGAAAAGGGTAAAAGGAACACATTGATTTGTTTGTATGACGATTGGATAGATGGGAACTCAATCGGTCATGATCCTCTCATATATATAGAGGGGTGGTCTTATCCTAGTAGGAAACCTCTCTAAGCCTTATTTTTCAAGTTTTCCATGAGTTTAGAACAGTTCGGATCAAAATCCAGAAGGTCAGATCCGAACAGCCTTTTTTATTAGGTCTGTCGGAAGTCCCGACTTGGGTCAGCAGTCCTGACTGTCGGAAGTCCCGACATATGTCGGAAGTCCCGACATGGGTCGGAAGTCCCGATTCGGGTCAGCAGTCCCGGCCGTCGGAAGTCCTGACATATGTCAGAAGTCCCGACATGGGTCAGAAGTCCCGACAGTGGAGCATCTTTCCAGGGGCATAACTCCTTTATCCGGACTCCGAATTAGACGTTCCATATATGCTTTTTGACCGTCTCGATGAGAGAAACGCAATGGTGAAGTCCGTTCCTTATTTTGACAACTTCACAAAATAGACATTTTTGAGTGAACATATGCCCCCTGTTTTCAGGTGAATGAAGCATGAACCTGAAAACACTTAATCAAACCAAACACAATAAAACTGAACAGCGACGATACCCATCTCATCGGCTGCTCAGCGACTAAGGGCGTTTTATACATCAGCCATTTTTGTTCTAAGGACAATACATGTATCGGCCATTGCTTGGAGAGCACTTAGGCTTCTTGCCAAACACTTAAAAATACTTTTTCAAGTACCTCCCATTGAATGCTCTATTGAGACGTTCACTTTGCAATGTCTCTAGCAAATAGGAATTACCGTATATGACTTTGATCACTTTGTAAGGACCCTCCTAGTTAGGTGACCATTTGCCAAACTGATTGTTCTTCGATCCAATAGGTAGTATGGTTTTCCAGACTAATTCTCCTACTTGGAAGGATTTGCTCTTGACTTTCTTGTTGTATGCCCTGGCAACTCGAGCTTTATCTTTCTCTATCTCCTTGAGAGCCTTTAATCTTACATCAGTTACCTCATCGATGTTATCCATCATCAAATCATGATACACAACGACTGATAGATCATTCTATTTAGCAAGCCTATATGTATCCAAATTCACCTCGATAGGTAACATGTCCTCTTGACCATATACTAGCTCAAAAGGAGTAACTTTTGTAGCACCATGCCTTGAAATGCGATGTGCCCATAGAGCTTCAGACAATACTTCATGCCACCTTCTTGGATTCTCCTCAATTTTTTTCTTGATAAGCTTGATCAAAGTCTTATTAATAGACTCATCTTGGCCATTATCTTAAGCATAATATGGAGATGATTTGAGCAACTTGATCTTATATAATTCGGCAATGTCTCTCACTTCCTTGGACATAAATGATGTCCCTTGATCTGTAGTTAATGTTTGGGGTATGCCGAGTCTATGAATGATATGCTCAGTGATGAACTCAATAACCTCCTTATGTGTCATATTCTTCAAAGGAACAGCTTCGGTCCACTTAATGAAATAATCTGTAGCAACCAACACAAAGCGATATTCCTTGGAAGATGGATGATGTATTTGGCCAATGAAGTCTAGCCCTCAACCACGAAAAGGCCATGGCTTGATGATAGAATGAAGCATAGCAGCAGGCACCAGCGGAATATTCTCAAACCTTTGGCACTCTTCGCAACCTTTGTAGTAACAAAAGCAATTGGTCATCATAGTAGGCCAATAGAAACCAGCTCTACGCAATAACCACTTCATCTTCGGGGCCAATTGATGCGTATCACAAATAACTTCATGGACTCCTCCCATAGCCACTCTTGCTTGATCAATTCCCAAGCACTTTAGCAGCAAGTCTTCGGCAGTTCTTCGGTAAAGCTCATCGTTGTGCAACACATATTTGAAAGCACTTCGCCGAACACTTTATCAACTTTGGCACTTGGATCTCGTAGATATGCCAATAAGGTAGTCCTCTAATCATGTAAATCAGCCCCAACATCACTACAAGTTTTGTTGGGCTGATTCGAAAGTTCGTCATGTACATTGGCCGGGCTAGCCACAGGGGAGTCGGCTAGGCCGACCAGTAAAGTCGACCAAGCCGACTATCTTGCCAGAGAAGAGGGGTTGGTTACTGACTCTTCTATACCTGCACAACAAAAATGTAAATATTTATGCATCGGCTGTTCTTGAATATGAAAATTACGCCCACCGACGTCATAGCCAGATGCTTGTTGAGCTAACATGTTGACCTTTTGATTTTCATGCCTCGGAACATGTCGAATTTGAAATTCGGCAAACGAACCAATGATGTCAAGGCAAGTATCAAGACAAGCTCTTAGTGATCTTTCTAAACATTGAAACATACCAGTGACTTGCTGCACCACTAGTAAAGAATCACCATAGGTTTCAACATGTCATACTTCATGAATTGCAATATGACCAAGCCAAAAATTCACATTCGGCTTGAATTTTGGTGCAACTGTAATTCTAATCGGCTTGATGCCTCAAACGACATCATTATGAGAAATAATGATCATGCCAACACCTTGGCCTTATTTGCAAGCCGATTAATCATATTGTCACATCCATGAAGTAAATCCAAAATGCATATTTCATGCCCCCCGGACCTGAAAGCCATCAAAATAAATTTCATGGGGGCTTTCTAATAGCACAATGGTACAAGCACTCATCGGCTATATTTTTACACTAAGGACGATATCAAAATATCAGCCATATGAATTCATCCACAAGAGCATGCATAACCGAAATAAATATTTTGGCTCTTGATCATTGATGAGCAAAATAATTTGGCAACCCTCCATAACATAAAGATCCATAACAAGGATCAAAATAAGGAGTTAAGGGATAACCATGCATACCAGGGAATGAATTCCACATAAGCTTAGGCAGAGAGTATGAATGATGCCATGACCAATGATTTTGATGATTTGGTGCAAACCTCCAACTTGGCAATTGTTTCTTGAATCTTCTTCTCTTCTTTGCCTTTGTTGCACCACTTGCTTGAGCATTATTCTTTTGAGCTTCAATACTTCATTTAGGAACCCATGCTAAGCCCTTTTCTTTTAGCTTCTCTGCACTAAGCTTCTGCAACTTCTTTTCTTGCCACTTTGGTAAACTGATTGAGCATATCAGTTTTATTTTTGTTTTGGATAGCGGCAAATCATTCTTGACTTTGGGCACTCTCACCTTCTTTTGTTCAGATTTGGCACCTAGAATATCAATAGATGATTTCTCCACTTCTTTGTCATCAATAGCCGGATTTTTCAGCAATGTAATCGGCTTTTCAATAGTTGAATTCAGATCTGAACTTTTCTCCTTTCGGTCATCATACTTCACACGGTAAACTTGCTTTACCACTTTCTTCTTTGGTTGAGCTCCAGACCGATTTTGATCAAAACGGTCTTTACAAGATGATGATCTCTCTGAATGTCTAGCAGCTGCATATTCTATATATTGTGGCCTAAAATATGATGGCAGATGTGTCTCTTCATCAAACCAGCCCCAAGATGAATAAGAATGAAAATATACGGGCTGTGGTCCATATGACATTGGAATTGGCTGCTCAAAAGAAGAATATGTTGCTGCTGCATGAGATCTATCTCCTTGCCAATTCCACTCTTGAGACTTACACTTTGGAGGCAATTTTGATGATGGGATTTTCTTTGGTCGATTGTTGACATTTGTTTCTGCTATCTTCTCATATTTAGCTAGAAGTTCCTCGAAGCTAAGCTTCAGCCTTCTACTTTTTAACTTGTCATGGCCTTTACCTCCATTAGCTTTATAAGCATCCTCCTTTTTTCCATCTTGATAGACATGCTCTAAAGGAGGATCCTTAGCCGATTCCCCTTGCTCAACGGGATCAATCGGCTTCTCTTCTAGTTGAAGAGATTTCACCTGCCCCCCAATGTCTTCTAGAATTGTGATAACATTGATGTCCTCTTGAGTATCTTCAATTTGCAATTCATGAATAACCTTATCTCCGCTTGAGGGATCCACATCTCTCCTTTGGGCATTTGAGCCTTGATCTTTGAGTGAATCGGCTAATGCAAGCCGATTCAAAATCTGTTTGCCATCAAGACCAATTGAAATCCAATTGGTCCATCTGTTGAACTTCAGAAAATCTCAATCGTCCATTATCAATGGCTGATTGTATCACTCGATGAAACACATTGCAATTAGAAGTATTATGATCAGAAGAATTGTGCCACTTGCAATATGTAAGCTCTTCTAAGTTTTGAATAGATGGCAAAGCACTGTGATCAATGATTCTAATAAAATTATTCTTGAGCAAGATATCAAAGACATGATCACAAAAAGTAAAGTTAAAGGTGTATTTTAATTTCTTTAGCCGATTCTTTTGTGGAGTTGGCTTTAAAGCTAGGAAAACGAAGGGATCAAATTTGTTATCAATCCATTTGACCACACCTTTGCAATTGCTTATGGGAAACTTTAGCTTTGATGAAGTATCACCATAGGCCTTGCCATATGGCACAATATGTTGGCCGATAGAATCTGAATTTATTTTATCATTAACAAATAAATTGCTATTCTCAATCGGTTTATTACAACTATTAGTAAGGATATCTCTAATAGATGCTGAAATTGAAATAGTGTGACCGGATTAGAATTTGAGCAAAATATTTGTGTCTTCTACCTTGTTGATCATGTTGGAGAAGTGCATGTCCTTGATTTGCATGATGTTGCTCTTCTTCTCCAGTAACCAATCAACAAGTGGGGTCAAATCATCTGAAGATGCATCAGCAGCTGCCGAAACCGGGGAAGTCGGCTAGGCCGACTGGAAGTCGGCTAGGCCGACTTGGGCACTAGCAGGGGCAGTCGGCTTGGCCGACTGGGAAGTCGGCCTAGCCAACTCAGGGCAGGCGGTAGAGGCAGTCGGCCTGACTGACTGGAAAGTCGACCTAGCCGACTTGGAGCTGGTGGCAAAGGTAGTCGGCTTGACCGACTGGGAAGTCGGCCTAGCCGACATAGAGCAGGCAGGAGTCAGCTTAGCCGACTTCAAAGTCGGCTCAGCCAATTCTGAGCAAGCAGACAGCCCTCCTTTGTTGCTTGTAGGGGCTTGATCTCCATCAATGATGTAGTAATCGCTAGATAAATGTACAACCCCTTTAGTTCCTAAAAAATCAAGTCTAGCTGATTTCTGTCGCTTCCCATGTTTTTCAGGAGGTATAGTGGTAGGTTCTCCTGAATTGGCCCTATCCGTTTCAGGCACCGAAGAGACCAATACAGGTTTCTTCCTAAAAATAAGCTTGCCATTTTGATCAAAATAACAGTAAGACAACCTCTTACCAGGAGGTATAGTGGTTGCCCCTCCTGAATTGGCCCTATCGGTTTCAGGCGCCGAAGAGGCCAATTTAGATTGACTCTTTGGAATCACTCTACCATGCTGGTCAAAATAATAGTAAAACGGCCTCTCATATTGAGGTTGACTAAAAGACGGGGCCAATTCACTAGTATGTCCAACATGAGGCGAAGTAGCAATAGGAGTATCAAAGATTCCTTCCTCTAACTTATCAAATGTAGAATTCACCTTAACCATAGTATAGAAAAGAGGAGAATCTTCAGTGATCCCATCTACCTTTAGCTTAGCTATGGTTGTAGACCTGACGAGGATTTCCTCACCCATTGCTGAATTTTCATTGATTCGGCTATAATTATTAGTAACATGTGAAGCTGAATCACAAGTTTTAGCACTCGAATGCCTTGATAAAATTTCACTAATTTGGCTTTGATTGTGAGCAAAATACGAAGCCGAATTTTGGGCATTGATCATTGCATAAGGTGCTGAATTTTCTTTGATTCGGCTATGGTTACTAATAACACGTGAAGCCGAATCATAGGTATTAGCACTTACATACCTTGCTGAATTTTCATTAATTTGGCTCAAGTTAGAAGTAACATGTGGAGCCGAATTATGAATAAGAGCAATAGCATATGGTGCTGAATTTTGGGAGCAATTGGCTAAATAATTAGCATTATCATAGCCAATTCTCTCGTTTATCGGCATGTCATGTGGTGGAACCACATATTGTGAACTTATAGCCGATAAACAAGGATCCACATGTTGTATGTTGCTAGTAACGTCAAAATTCAAAGAATTTAAAGTTGACATTGACTCTTGACCATGATATCTATAAATATGATGTGTATGACAAGAAGCATTATCAAAAGTATCAGCCGATGCAACATATCTAGTATTATTACAGCTAGCAACACCAACATGAGAGTTTATATGACTTGCAAAATAACCATTAGGATCAAGATGTATTTGCAAGTTGTACCTCAGGGTAATTGTAGTAGTTTTGTGATGAACCACCTTGGTACTCCATGATTTAGAACTTAACCGCCTTGATGAATTTTTTAATATCAAGTGCAACACGTCGTAAAATTGCAAATGAGATCACAAGGGGTCAAAACCAGATGCGATCGGCCTTTTAGGCCAGATGCAATGGTAATGGCGAGCTCAAGAAGATAGATCAACGAGGAGTAAGGCTAGGGCAAGAAGAATCGGCTACAAAGTAGAGCCGAAGCAAATTCTTCCCCAGCGGAGTCGTCAAAAAATGTGTTGACGTCGGATGTGGTCCGAATCACACACCAGAAAGGGCATTGGACGCCCTGGCCGCTATGGACCAAAGAACGCAGCGAAGAATCACTCTTTCGTGGTGAAGCTCGGAGAGGTTTACAAGCAAACCATCAAAGGATAACCAGTCGCGCTTACGTGACGAAGAACCGGCTAGTTTTCAGGCAAACTAGCAAATAAACCGTCGAAGCTCTCACCCGGGAGGGACCCCGTCAGGGCAAGGACGTCGCCAGGTTGCCCTAGGTTGGCCGGCAAGCCTAGGACGTCATCCTTGGTCTTGGATCAAGGCATGAACAACATAGAGGTTGAAGGAGAAGAGAAAAGGGGTAAAAGGAATAGATTGATTTGTTTGTATGACGATTGGATAGATGAGAACTCAATCGGCCATGATCCTCTCATATATATAGAGGGGGTGGTCTTATCCTAGTAGGAAACCTCTCCAAGCCTTATTTTTCAAGTTTCTCACGAGTTTAGAACAGTTCGGATTGAAATCCAGAAGGCCAGATCCGAACAGCCTTTTTTATTAGGTCTATCGGAAGTCCCGACTTAGGTCAGCAGTCCCGACATGGCTCGGAAGTCCCGACATGGGTCGGAAGTCCCGATTCGGGTCAGCAGTTCTGGCCGTCGGAAGTCCCGACATATGTCAGAAGTCCCGACATGGGTCAGAAGTCCTGACAGCGGAGCATCTTTTCAGCGGCATAACTCCATCATCCGGACTCCGAATTAGACATTCCATATATACTTTTTGACCGTCTCGACGAGAGGAACGCAATGGTGAAGTCCGTTCCCTATTTTGACAACTTCACAAAATAGACATTTTTGAGTGTCAACATATACCTTGTATTTATGGGACATAGAGCATACATTAATTATCTACTATATAGTACTAATAAATGCGACTAGATTCAAAATTTCCATGGGCCTATATTTCGTAAGCGGTTCAAACAAATAATAATTAGATATTTTTGTTTTTTGGACCATAATATATATCCTAATGATTATATTCCAAATTTCTTATTAAATGCAATGGTGTAAATATGTTACGCATTGAATCAAACCATCCGCTCCGCGAGCGCTGCTTGCTCCTGCCCGCTCACCTCGCTCCCGCCCGTGTAGATTTGCCCCGCTCTGCTGTAGTGGATCGACGGAGCCGAAGCGTAGGGCCACGCCACTGTCTTCGTTGCCAAGCTCTTCGGCTACCCCAGCCTCATGTCCTTCCTCACTGCCGTCCCCGAGCCGCAGCGCCCAGGTAGGCCTGCCGCGACCGACTCCACCATGGTGGGCACCTCCATCCGACTGCCACGGCCAGCTCCACTGCGTTAGTTCGCCGCGCCGCCCTCGCCATGTTGCGTTGAAACCCGCATGTTGCAAATGTATATTCCATATGCTTCATATGCTTTGGAGGTATGTTGCAAGTGTTTCATACATATGTTGCAAAATTAGATTAGGATGTTGCGTATGTTGCAATTGTTTGTACACATATGTTGCAAGCGTCTATTCCCAATATTTCATCTATTTTTTTCAGACGTCTGTTGCAAGTGTGTTTATCTGGATGTTGCATATGTTTCACACTTATGTTGCAAGTGTTTTATTTGGATATCGCGTATGTTTCCAATGGTTTTCAAGTGTTTTTTCACATGTTTTTGCAAGTGTTTCAGACACATGTTTCAAGTGTTTCATCTTTCTTCTTTTGTATGTTGCAAGTGTTGCATCTGGATGTTTCAAAAGTAGATCGGGTGTTGCACATGGGATGTGCGTGAAAAGCGAGAGGGGCGCGAGTGGTCCCCGCATGGGCACATGGCGCAAGCGATGTTCGAGTGGTGCGGGCCCCGTGTGGGCGCACGAAACGCAGGCACTGACGGGCGACGTCTAAGCGGCGCAGGCCCTTGCGTGGATGCAAGCAAAGAAGCGGAAACGGACTGCAGCCACAGACGTCCGTTTGGACATCCGGGCGCTAGCAGTGCCGATACGATGCTGATACCACAATTCATTACATATCCACTGATCTCTCATACTAAATCCTAAGACATCAGTATTTTTAGGACAAACCAAGTATACCCTGTATTTATGGGATAGAGAGGGAGTATACTCTAGTTATCTATCTATATATTACTAATAAATGCGACTAGATTTGAAAATTCCATGGGCCTATATCTTTCATAAGCAGTTCAAACTCCATACTTTTTCAACCAACGAACAATGTTTTTCTCTCACCACAAATCAGCGAACAATACTTTTAGCCAAGCGAACAGTGCCTAGTAATTTTTTGGAAAAAACATAATATATCTTAATTCCCCTAAAAAAACATAATATATCTTAATTATTATATTCCATATTCTTTATTAAATGCAAGGGTGTAAGTATGTTATCCTCATTAGGATACAGTGCAGCTACCATGGATACCACAATTTATTTATCCATTAATCTCTCTTACTAAATCTTAAAACATCAGTATTTTCTAGACGAAGGAAGTATAACATATATTTATGCGACGGAGAGAGCCCGTATACGGGCCCTAGTTATATACTATTTATTACTGATAATTTCGACTATATTTGGAAATTCCAAAGACCCATATCTTTAATAAGCGGTTGAAATTAATGATTAGATATCTTATTTTCATGTTACATATAATATATATCCTAATTATTATATTTTAGATTTCGTATTAAATGCTAAGGTGCAAATACGTTAGGATACAGTGCTGCTACCATGGATTCCATAATAACAATATACTAAATAAAAACAAATAGATTCTGATTCCATTAAAAGGATCTGCACCGCACTGCCGTGGTATATATATAGAACCATGGAGTCATGGAGTGCATAAGTCATCGATCTGCACAGCACATTGATCAAAACACAGAAGAAAGATGGGTAGTGCTAGAGCGGGAGTGTACATGTGCATCCTCGTCATCTTCGCGATAGTCTCTTCTAACTCCACCGCGTACCAGGTGCTGGACGTGAAAGACGACATCATGCAAAACTGCAGGTTTTACATCTTCAAAAATCTCGGTACACCGGACCCGAAATATAGTAGTCTCTGCTGCCAGGACGTTCGACGAGCAAACGTCGTAAATGTTTGTCAGGAGTTTACTGACCAGGACAAGGCAAAAATTGATCTATGGAAATGGGCTAGGGTAACAAGAGTGTGTGGGAACGCATTGGCCATAGGAACCAATTGTGCAGGCTACGTTGTTCATTCAGCTGCACAGTGACTAGCTTTATGTAACGCCACTTGTGGCAATATAATGGAATAAAGGTCTATATATGATTTGAATGTGTATTGTACCATCTGCATAACAGATCATGATTTCCCTGGAATCAACCCTTGAGTTTTCTTTCGGACACGGCCAATGCACGACTGTCGTGTACTCCCCCTCTGTCCCAAAATAGAAATTATTCTCGCTTCCCGAGAAGTCAATTTCTTTTAACTTTGACCAATTATATGTAAAATAATATTAATAATTATAATACATAACTTTCATAATAAACTTATTTGAAGATATAAATGTGTTACGTATTTTTTATAAACCTAGTTAAAGTTGAGAAAGTTTTACCTGCACGTATCCTATAACGACTTTCTTTTTGAGATGGAGGGAGTACCTCACGCCGCCCCCTTCCCCTTCCTCCTCCTCACCGGCGACCCTCGCCCCCGCCACTGCCCTCTCCTGCCGCCGCGGCACGCTAGGGCTTGGCCGAAGCTCCGCGACCGCGTTCTCGGTCGCGGAGCTCCGTCCAAGCCCTAGCGTGCTCACGATGGCCACCTTTCCCCTCGCCGGAGCTCGCCCTCGCTGGAACTCCCCCGCCCTGACCTGGCCCGACTGCCTCCACCGCCGCCGGGGCCCCTAACTGCCCTCCAACCATCCCCTTCACCTGGCCAGCCTTCCTCCCCCTCCCTCCCCTCAAAAAATCTTTCCTTCTAAGCCCACCGAAGTTGGGGGAGATGATAGGGAGAGCTTGCTGGAACCCTAGCTCCGAGATTCGGGAGGAGGAGGAGGAGGAGGAGGAGGAGGAGGCCTACTTCGCTGGATCCACCAAGGCCGCCGCCGGATCCGCCATGGCCGACGCAGTGTGGGGGAAGGAGCTTAATGCATGTGAGGGGGGAAGAGGAGCTTAAGTCATTAGCTTTTCTTTATGGAAAGAATCATATTTGGCTGGTTATATTCATGGTCTACATTGCTGGGACTATTCGTTGTGACACCATAACAAAGGCCTGCTTGGCAAAGCCAAGGTACTTTCCATAGGAGAATCATCAATTCAAAGGGGAGATCATTTTGATCCGTCGCACTGTGGTGTTCAATTCACCCTAAATAGGGATACAAATGGCGCTAACCCGCTGGGCTACTCGCGCCGCGAACTCACATACAACCGCGCCGCAAGCCTGCAAGCCAGGTGCTGTTCGATGCGGCTTGTCCGCATATCCCAATGGCGCCGCAGCGACCCACAAGGTTGCGAAGGCCAAAGGTGAAGAGAGGAGGAGAAACAGAGAAAGCAACCGATCCTTGCCGAATGCGCGGTCCTCTTCTACCTCCGCTCCTGATCGTGGGCTAACCGACATAAGCCGAGCTACGCCTTGTACATCGCCACCACATCAAAGCTCCATTGTCCGACGCCCGAAGGCGCGACGCAGCCAGAGTAAGCAAGACCTGCCTATTCGTACGTCGAAGGGGGTCGCGGCATTGGAGTGCCAGGGTCGGCAGGGAGGCGGCGGCTGCCCATGGACGCGGCGACGGCGATGGCAAAGACTGCCCAGAAACGTGCGGCGAGACTTTGGCCCTTGACGCGCACTGCTCGAACTCTCACTCGCTTTCCTGACAGCGTACGCGGGACTGCAGGCCGCCGCACAAGCAGCGAAAATAACACGGCAGAAAACGGGCCGCCGCCCATGCCCACTTACAAGAAGCGGCGCGCGTGGATGCGGGACGGGCTACCTGCCACCACGCCGTTTGCAACCGTAACCCTAAATATGCAACTTTCACCATGTGAGAATAGCTAAATAACAGATTTGAGATACTCTTTTAATTTGAGTTGTCTTTAAAATACAGCAACGGTCACAGTAGAAGATCACTAATAGACTAAACAAAACATACATCTATGCTCATCACTATATTTCTATGCCCCTAGGCACTTGTTCATAATGTACAAAAAGTTACAATATTTTGTTTCCAGTATTTTTGCTAATGTCTTGCTTATCTTTTCTCAGGCTCCACATCATTTGGTCAACATTCTACTTTTGCTAAGAATTGAATGTTCCGTGAAATAAACTGCTCCTTTTTTGCTGCTGGATTTGGCGGAAGAAACAGAAAATGGCTTTAGATGGAACCGATAGGATGAATTTCATTTGTTGAAAATACCGAGCAAAACTATGTCAAGGTGCTTGTGAAATTTGTACAGAGTTGCTTCATTTTTTGGTATACTAAACTAAACTGCAAATACAATGAATTATACAGCTATGGAGGAGCGAAACTAGAATACAGTGCTGGCAGCATTACATGGATTTTTTTAGTCTTTTGTTCGATGCTATGTTTTGCCGCTAAATTGTGTCAAGTTCTGTTGTGCAAGTAAGCACTGTCACCTAGCCGTCACAATGCTGCAGATTATGCGGGAAGATATTAGCGTGAAAAACAAACCATAGCATTTTTCCTGCTGATAAGTTGAAGCAAGGCTGCTGGATAGATTCAGCGCAGAAAAAAGTTATTCCCCTCTTGCCAATACTTGGTATACATCTTACTACATCAACCAAAGAATGAACAAAAGGAAGCTACCAAGAAATCCTACATCACAACCACATTTGGACCCTTAGTTTTGCAATTTGCACAAACATGTGAACGAATTGTCCCAGCGCCTTCAGGCCGCGCCATTGCAGAGGTGGCCATTGCCGTTGCACACGGACGGGTTCCTGACCAAGGCGTTCTCGCCCTCAACGAGTGGTATGTGCGGCTCCTCCTCGTCCAGCCCCGCACCCTCGACGTCCTCGTGCGTCAGGAAGCACGGCTGGTTCGTCGAGCACAGCACCCGCGCCCACATCCGGTCCGTGATCACCACCTTGTTCTGCTTCTCGGTGATCCTCTGCAAGATTCAATTCAATGGTCGGTTCACTACTGCAGGGAGAGTAGAAATTTCATGGATTTGAGCTTAGGGGGCTTACGTAGAAGGGGATGTAGGCGTGCCTGCCGTTGACCGGCGCGACGGTGAAGCCGGTGTACCCGGCCATGGCGCCGTGCAGGGCGCTGTGCGCCAGCAGCGTGCAGTAGACGTTGTCGGAGGCGTTGGACGGCACGGCGCGGATCATGTACGTCGGGTCGATGTACTTGAGGGTGATGGGGAAGCTGGGCTTCTTCTTGAAATGCTCCTTGATCTTGTGAGACAGCCAGAGCCCGACGTCGAGGAGCACCTTGTTGCCGGAGGCGTCGTGGGTGTCGGCGAAGTTCATGCTCTTGGCGATGAGGTCCTGGCCGGCGCCTTCGGCCACGACGATGACCATGTGGCCGTTGTCGCGGAGGCGCTTCTCCACGAACTCGAGCAGGCCGCCCTTGCCGTCGAGGTAGAAGGGCGACTCCGGGATGAGGCAGCAGTCGACGTCGCGGCTGGCGAGCGTGGCGTACATGGCGATGAAGCCGCTGTTCCGGCCCATGAGCTTGACGACCCCGATGCCGTTCTCGGCGCTCTCGGCCTCGACGTGCGCCGCGTTGATGGCGCGCTGCGCCTCCTCCACGGCGGTGTCGAAGCCGAACGACTTGTCGATGACGACGATGTCGTTGTCGATGGTCTTGGGCACGCCGACCACTGCGCACTTGAGCCCGCGCCGCTGCACCTCCTCGTGGATGGACGCCGCGCCCTTCTGCGTGCCGTCGCCGCCGATGATGTACACCTGGTTCACGCCGCGGTCCTGGATGCTGTCCACGATCTTGGCCGTGTCCTGCCCGCCGCGGGAGGTGCCCAGCACCGTGCCGCCGCGCTTGTGGATGTCGTTCACGGAGCGCGGCGTCAGCTCCACCGTGTTGCGCGCGTAGAACCCCTTGTACCCGCCCTCGATGCCGTAGATGCTGGTCACGCCGTACATGTCGTGGAGGCCGCACACGAGCTCGCGGATCACGGTGTTGAGGCCCGGGCAGAGGCCGCCGCAGGTCACGATCGCCGCCGTCACCTCGTCCGGCTGGAAGTAGACGCGCTGCCGCGGGCCGGCGCGCCGGAAGTGCGTCCCGCGCGCGCTGCTCTTGTGCACCACGATCTTCTTCGCCACCGTGTCGTCCGGGTTCACGAAGTACTGCCTGCGCGGTCGGAGCAACGCGATTCAGCAAACTGGCAACAAGCAACAAGAAATCGAAGACGGTAGAACAATAATTCGTCGGATTGCTTACTTGACAACAGAGTAGGCAGGGTGGTCTTGCAGGGGATTCGGGTAGCTCTGCACATGAACAAGAATCAAGAACATGAGCAAACGCAATCCATCTGATTAATTAAAGCAATCTTTTCTCTCTTTTCTCAAGAAAGATGATTAGATGTTCGGACTCGCCTTGAGCTCGGGGAGGTAGTCGGTGAGGTGCGGGACGTCCTCAAGGACGTACCCGCCACAGCCGCCGGCAAGCTTCTTCTTGGCCGGCTTGGCCTTCCTCGCCGGCGACGATTTCGCCACGGCGGCGAAGGAAGACTTCAATTCCGTGAGCTTGTGCTGCGGTGGCTGGGTGATGGCCACCGGAGCCGGCGCGACGACGACGGTGGCGGTCTCCATCGATAGCAGTCAAGCAAGCAAGCTCGGGACTGTTGATCGGCGGACTGACCTATCGATTGGACGAGGGGCGCTGTCCGACGACTGAATTCGCCGGAATTGATGGGGAGAGCGAGGAGTGCTACTAATTCTTGTATTTACTCCTGATGAGACTTGGGATTGCTGTGAGAAGGCGGGAAATCGGGTGCAGGGTTTATATAGCCGCAGCCGGGGCGGCCGGGCGGTGGCAGGGCGAAGAGCTGCGGCGACCGCGTGCAGCACAAAACAGAGGAGTCGGCGTTCTCCGTATCGGAGTTGGAGAGCGCGTGGGTTTCAGCCCTCGGGTTCTCAGCTCACGTCTTTTTCTCCCGTTGTTTGTTCTTTATTTATTTTTTATTTATATATATATAAAAGAAAAAACTGGACGTTTCAAACTTCCTTGTGAAATGATTTGGCAGATTCGATTGATGCTTATTCGTAGCTTACCATTGTGGAATTATCTTAATCATACTTTACTAATGGTATTTCCTACCTATTTTACGATCTGTTTATTTATTATCTTTATAAGAGAAGGTATTTTAGGGCCATTCACAGCATTAGTTGGAAAAATTAGATAGATTATTGAACACTTCATGTTCTTTGTGAAATAATTTTGAGAATTAGACAAATAGACCATTTGTTTATCAACGATTTAATGCCAACCGCGGCATCACACGAATCCTATATAGCGTGTACATCTAATAAAAAATAAATACAAAAAATGTTCTTGAAAATCTTTAGGGTGACCATTATTTCAATATGGACAGTTCCACGTTGTACAATTTGGCGAGAACAGTATAGTTGCATTTGAAAAGAACTAATATATATTACTCTCTCACTGCATGATAAGCATATTATGATTAGAAAAAAAATTAAATGAAATAGATTTTAATTTTTAGTTTCTCTTGCAATATGTTACCTTTTGCTAAACAATCAATATCATCTTAGAGCCATTTTGAACACAAATCTTTTGATTTAAGTTTTATGTCCTAAACTCTATACAATTTGACTAATTGTTGGTCAAAATTTGTCAAATTTTGATCTTTTCCTATACAAAAATACATTTATAATTCTGATATAGATGGAATAGTATTTAGCTACCACTTTCACATAGCCCGTTCTAAATTATACGTCATTTTGGCTTTTCTAGGCACATAGCTTTTTATACACAACTACATATATATTATGTTTAGATATATAGCAAAAAATGAATTATGTAATTTGAAATGAAGGGAATATAGCAATTAAATTTGCATGTCCGGTGGTTCCCATGTCTAAAAAGTGTTACATGGTCTGTATATATTTATGAAAAGTGTACGCCGCGGTGTATGAGGTCACTTTCCTTTGGCCCGTGGCCAGTTATATTAATCAACAGAAGAGAAAATACCGAAAACCCCTCTTTGTTTTGACCCGGGTAGCGATTAATCACGTGGACATATCAGGAAAAGAGAATGGCGGGCTGGCGGCCTCAGCAACGGGAAGATGCGGCGAGGGAGGGTGACCCACGGGCCCCATTGGTCAATCACGCAGCCATCAAACTTGAAGTTAGTTTAACTACTTATTAATTCATTCACTAAGAAAGAGGGAGCCGCCGGCCGCCGCAACCTAAGATGCGGAGAGGGAGGGTGACCCACTGGCCGTCGTGCAATGACTCCAATAATGCAAATGGCATTCTGGTGTCAACTTAGACCAGACTTTTAGAAGAGGGACCGAGGAGGGGGTTCGCGAAAAATTGAGTAGACCATATTGCTTCCAAGTCCTTTGCTTTTTGTGATATTATACTCTAGCTCTTTTAAACAGGAACATTGTTATGGCTGGTTATCAAAGTAGTTTTAGTCCTTTATAAAAGAAGTCCTAGACATGTTTATCCCAATAAATAAATCATATTGCATAAGAGAAGCTGAGAATGACTTACCTTTTTCAAGAAGGGCATCGTTATGGCATGTTTATTTGTTTGTTTGGTTGAGGTTTGGAGACTAAAGTGGATTTCCCGGAGAATAATTCTTTAACACTACACGTGTGCATGCTTTGGAACCAGAAATTATATTAATTTTATTAAAATATAAAATTCAGAATATATTATATTGCTTATATTTGACTCCCCAATTCCAAATTGCAAGGCGTTTTGACTTCCCAATTTACCTACAATTTGTCTAAATACATAAGAAAAAATCAAATGCACTAGCGGTCCATAAACTTGTTCAGCCGTGTCATCGCACCAATCCCTAAACTTGCAAATGACTCGTTTCGATCCTCAAACTTGTTTGGATGTGTCAGTGTTCTGAATCGCCGACTAGTGAATTTGTGGATTGCGTGTTTAGCTTCGGATGGTGAGCTTGGAGGATGCAAAGATGTATACTGGTTCGGGTAGAATGTCAGTCCAGTTCATGGCGGCTTGAGCTACCAACTCTGTATTCGATTTGCAGTAGGGGTTACAAACGATTGAGAAAGGGTTGAATGTCCCAAGTCTCTGGTGTGCATAAAGCGTGCGCTCAAGGTTGCTCTGCTCACTTGAAGGCAGAAGAGGCTCGAGAGCTTGTGCGTATTTGTCCACTTGAGAGCTTCCCCAAGAATCCTCCCAGAAGGGTACCAGTCCTTCCCATTTATAGGCCAAGGGAAGGGTTGGTAGCACATGAGAAAGGATAGGGAAAAAGGAAAAGAAGAAAGAGAAAAAGGGACGGAAAGGAATCCTGGAGCTGCGCCGCCCTCATTCCCCTGCCGGTGGGCCCTGACGGCCCTGTAGATGATGACGGGGACATCCGTCATTGTAGCCACGCATGGGCGTCATCGCCCGGTCATGGTGCAAGGCGTGGTCAATAGGCTTGCCGTACGAGGATTAGGCGCCACAGTGTCTGCTTGCTCAGCACTGTTGGAGGCGTGCGAACGGGATGGGATGTCGTGGCTACTGGTCATGTTGAGGCGTGGCCGTACTTCTCTTCTGACGTCAGGGTCGCGCACGGCCATGCCCAGAGTGGTTGGAGTATGGCGCGGGCCTGAAGTGGGGTCCGCGCTCTCACCCGAGGTCTGGTGTTCCTGTAGGACTCGGGCGAGGCAGAGGCCTTCTTAGTTGGGCCAGATCGGGCTGCAACCGCGCTCATTATCATTTTGGATGGGCTGAGGTTAATGTCTTTTAACTCTTGTCTTATGGGTATCCTAATATTGGTACCCGGCATGATGTTTCATCATAGTCCCTAAACAAGCAAATAACTCATTTAGGTCCTCAAACTTTCGATTCTGTCATCTCAATTCCTAAACTCGCAAATCGCTCATTTACATCACAGTCTAAGTTTGAGTCTCACAACTAGTCCAAATAGGTCTAGACTCATGCTCGTATGTTGATATGTCATGCTAGCAACAACGGTCGCAATGTTAACTCTATCTGCTTCCTCCATCCTCTCTCTCTCCACTGAGCTTCCTCTCTTGTATCCACTCTCTCTTCTCTTGCGAGCTCACGGCTCAAGGATGACATGTCTTAGGAGGCACGACCGAGGTTTGGGACGATAGGGCCGAGGTCGGTGCCGCTAGGGGCTTGCTCGGCTATAGGGGCTTGTCCGACTAGGGTGGCGGGCGCCCATGGGGGTTTGGAGCGGCTAGGAGCATAACTAGCTATGAGGGTCTGAGAAGGCACAGTTGCCGCTATTGAACGGCTCAAGGCCTTGGTGAAAGAGAGGATATAGGAGAGAGGAAGCTCATAGGAGAGAGGGGGAGGGAGACCCACATGTCAACATGTCACATTATTATATGAGGACGTGTCTAAACTAATTTAGACTGGTTGTGAGACCCGAATAGAGATTGACGACGATCTAAATGGTCAATTTGCGAGTTTAGGAATTAGGACTACGCAATGAAATAAGTTTGAGGACCTAAATTTGGGGATTTGCATGTTTAGGGACAGAATGACATGGCCAAAATAAGTTTGAAGACCAAAATATGCGATTTATGAGTTTAGAGACTGAAATGATACAACTGAACAAGTTTAAGGACCGTAATGGGCTTTACTCTAATAAAAACTATGAATCTTAAAAAGTTAAATGACTTATATATAATTTGGAATGAGAATATTATATACAATTTTTATATGCTAATTGTAGAGAATGTTTTTGCATGTTTACAAATACCTTGGGTGGACTTTGTATGCAGGAGAGAGTGATAGACCAAAGAGACCAAAGAGCCGCAGAGACGCAGAACATGTCTTTTCTGACCCGAATAAGGATCTTCTTGTCTTGATACCTTGAACAGTTGAACGATGTAGTTGTTTTCTCCAAACAAAACCAACGAAGAAGAAAACAAGGGCCGCCAAGTTTGCTGGAGGTGCCTATGCCGTACATAGTTCCACTAGGAATGAGAATAT
Source organism: Saccharum spontaneum (assembly GCA_022457205.1). Lineage (NCBI taxonomy): Eukaryota > Viridiplantae > Streptophyta > Magnoliopsida > Poales > Poaceae > Saccharum > Saccharum spontaneum. Next base: position 16,796,780 of record CM039614.1, on the reverse strand, counting down.
AGAGATGCTTTGTTTAGTTTTTGGATGTACTCTACTATAAACATTTGTCCCTTTCATATAGACAATTAAAGAACATGGGTATTTCTCTACAAAGGAACATAAATGTACTCCAAATTTGTCGAGCGGATCCGTCGATCCTTTAGTGTCCAATGTCCATGCAAAACTAGGCGTAGCCATTAACTCCAAGACCATTTGTTTGATTGTTTTTATAAGCTGTCAAAATCCAAATAAATTTTACTATCAAAAAGGGACTGGTGGACTTTCATTAAACTATGCCCACTAATCAAATGATAGGAATAAATTATCCCATTTCATAATATTTGATTTAACTGTACTTACATGAACCATTAGAATCTAAAAAATGATTTCGCGTACTCTTTACTCCGATGTTTTTGTTGAGATTAATTAGGATTAATTAATAATTAGTGATCAATTACTGTAAATCTCGTCATTAGCAGTAGACATCACCGATAGACACCTTTTCATTGAGTCTCTGACGAAGGCAACTGCCTTATGTATATATACACTACTGTTCATCAGAATAGAATATATCGGTCATTTTCATTGATCGCTCTCGCTTTCACTTTTCCACTCGTAATACGTTATCACGCACTCTGTTCTAACCAACTGAGCAAATAGGGGAAGAGGAACACCAGAGAGGGAGTTCGTCGGAAACCTTCTCAGAGTCGTCCTAACCCAAGGTAGAAGATGGCCAACCCCGTACCTTCCATGAACACGATGGTGGACTCGATCACTGACGCTGTGGAGTCCGCCATCGACAGTGGCAACCAAGCCGGAGGCGTTCGCCACTTCATGATACAAGGCGTTGTTCGCCGTGTCCTTCAGGACATCCATGCCCACCGCATCCCTCCCCGCCGCTTCAATGGAGTTCGTCCTGGAGGGAGCAATGGGCGTCCGTCGTCGCCACGCCCGGAGCCTCGTTCGTCACCACGTCCAGTGCCTCGTTCGTCAAGGCTGCAGTACGCCCAGCATATGCCCATCGCACGGCCCCGCTCTGTTCGTTCGGAGCGTGGGGGCACCGCTGATGGTGTCATCGATGCCGCTGGCACTACTGAGGCTGCCGGTGGAGTTGCTGCCGCCACCACCACCGCTGCGTCGACCCTGCGCGATGCCGCTCCTCCACTGCCCAACCGTGACATCGGCGCAGAGGCATGGCCACCCGGCTTCGCCTACGACCTCGACGTCGTTCTCCCGTCTGTGCCTCCTCTGCCCGGGTGCTCCTATGCCGACGTGGCGGCCAACCGTTGCCAAGCCCAACACTGGAACGCCCTCCCGCTCAACAACGTCCTCGGAGCCGGGTTTGCCTCTTCTTCGAACGAGGGGGAGGCGGTTCCCTAACTCTGATCGGCCTCTGATGGGCCTGTGGGGGTGGCCTCGCCATTCCCGGCTCGCAGCGACAACTCTTGTGGCCGAAGCTCGCCGGGGATAGGCGGCGCCCACCCTGCCGGCCGGCCTCCATGACCGGAGTAAGGGCCTTGGCCCCAATCTGCCATGAGAGGAAGGGGGGAGGAGGACAAGGCACTAGACGATGGCAAGCATCGACGATGGCACAATAGAGGCAACAGTGGTGGCGGCAGGCGGATGGTGGAGGGCAAGCGGCGGCGGTGGCTGGGAGTTGGGCGGGCAGTTAGGGTTTCAAACCCTAACCGACGGCCTTTTATAGGTGGCGGCGGCGCTGGTGCCCACCTAGGGCGAACGGTGGCCCGGGCCCAGGTTTCGGCCCACGCGCGCCCTCTCCCTTGGTCTGGCTGGGCTGCGCCCTCGGCCGGCTGGCTGGGCCGCGAGCCTGGCCGGCTGGCTGGCCGCCCGCCTGGCCTGGCTGCTGGCCTGCTTGTTGTTTCCTTGGGCTTAAATTGCTTTGTTTTGTGCCCTGGAATTCAAATTTCTTTGTTATTTTCTTTTAGTAGTAGTATAGTTAATTAGCATATGATTTGGCTAATTTATTTCTTGCAAGAACATCAGTTATTTGTCATGATTGTTGTTGCTCCGTACCTGTTGTACCCTGTCATTGTATATAATTTGTGGTTTGATTATATTATTATACAATGCAATGTGTATTTCTATTATATTTTGGAGTATGTGGTGCACCCAAACATCATTTTGTACCACATACATATTACACTTGTGACTTTGATTATTATATTGGGATATGTTGGTGCACCCAAACCCCCTGCTTCGCACCAACAATATTTGTTGCATTTATAATTTTTATAATAGAATTAAGTATGTTGGTGCCCCAAACCCCGTTTGCACCGCATACATATTAAATTTGCTAGTGACTTTTATATAATTTAACAAAGTTATCTACATATTTAGAAAAATTTAATTACTGTAGGTTTAAAATTGCAATATCTATCTTCATTATTTTGGTTAATTAATATAAGGCAATGGAAACTATGGCATTAGCTGCGTTTAATTCCCTGTGAATTATCCTACCTAGAGATCGTACCATAGCAGTGATTAAAATAATCCATTACTGAGAGGTCTACATCACGTTCCTATGTGACTTGATGACTACCTACATTGTGTTCTTACCCAAAATAATGGTTTTGGAATATTATAAATGGTCTACATCCATTTTTCATCATATTATTTTGCTATTATACAAGATGGTAGAGACCTAAGCAAGGTTGCGTTTAATTCACTTGTGAATTATCCTGCCTAGATACCGTACTTAGGCTGCAATATATTTGCCTACCATAAAGATCTACTCTTTGTCTTTGACTTTGAGATTATCTATCTTATGTACTCCATCCGTCCCCAAAAGAATGAACTTATGGAACAATATCATGTTTTAGTGTACCAAGTTTGACCAATTATAGATAAAAAAGTATAAATATTTATAATATCAAATAAATATCATTAGATTAATTACGAAACGTATTTTCATAATAAATTGATTTAGAGTTATAAATATAAATACTATTTACTAGAAACTTGGTCAAACGTGAAACACTGTAGCACGCATACCATAGTTTCGTTTATTCCCGGACAGAGGTAGTATATGCAAATTTATGATGATTAGTCATATGGTCTACATATTTATGTGATTACCTACAACACTCCAAAACTATGATAAGATATAAACTTTAAATATTGTACCTAGTATTACAACATTACCACGTTGGTTTTAATTTACCATACGGTAAATTAATTAATCCATGGTTGCCCATGTAGGATCATGGCCACTAAGGAGTTCGAGGAACTCGCGTTAGATGGTAGCAATTATCCTACCTGGGCTTCTGATATCAAGATAGCGCTTGCGTCTCGTAGTCTTTTGGCTACAATTCAGGAACCTCAACAAGGGGTTGTCCTACAAGAAAAGCATACATATACTGCTTTGGCTTTACTAAGGTTTTACATTCATCAGGACGTTAAATCTAAATATCTTATGATTGAAAATCCTAGCGAATTATGGGTCGCTCTTAAAGAGCGATATAAACAGCAAAAGAAGCTTATTTGGCCTGAGGCCAATCATGAATGGAATCATTTATGTCTCCAAGATTTTAAATCTATGGTAGATTATAATCACGCTGTTCATAAGATTTGTTCTAAGTTAAAGTTTTGTGAGAAAAAGCCAACAGACGCAGACAAGATAGAGAAAACACTCTCCACTATGCTTCCATCTGATAGAGTATTGCAACAGCAATACAGGGTTCATAATTACCAGCTTTATTCCCAGCTTATTGTTGACGGTCCTTAAGTATCAATTATAACTATCAAATAAATAGAGAAAAGGATCCAAATGAAACCAACACCTAGACTTAGGGTTTTATCTGACAGAATTCCACGAGTTTTGCTGTTTATCTATTTCTGCAGGGGGTTATCAGGAAATACGGAAGAAAGGCCCACATGTCGGATTAATGACGGGATATTAACCGAACACGTAATTATCTTACATCTAGAAGAGTCCAGAAGCCACGAGAACGAACGGGAGGCGTAACGGGGCCAGAGACAGGGCGCCCGCCCTAGTCCCCAGGGCGCCCGCCCCCTCCTGTGGACCAATCAGGCTTCGCCTCGAGGATTATGCTCCACCGACCTAGAGGATCAAGGAAAACCGCACGATCAATGTCGGTTTGATCCAACGGCCCAGATTCATCCGAAAGGGCTATATAAACAAGGCCCCTGCCCCTGGAGGAGAGGCCCTCGTCTCATACTTCAAACCCTAATTCAGGAGGAGAGCCTCTGATCAAGCCCTAGAGCCACCACATCAACTAGATCTCTAGTTAGCATAGCTACATAGGATTAGAACTAGAAGGAGTCAATCTTCGATTGGTTCCTGGATCTGTCAAGAGGATTCTTGGTAATTCCTCTATTGTTCTTCAATTGTTCATCATTGTTCTTCAATATTATGAATATGACTTTGTTCTATTTCAATATATTGGTTATGACTTTGCTCTACTTGATTATATTTGCAATTATATTGTTCTTAGTTTATCATAGTTATATGCTTGGCTTAGTTAGATTGGAATTATATACATGCCTAGGATCGTATAGCGTTTATCCATGTGTACAGTGGGTGAATGATAACTATTGTGTAGACGTGGTGTCTATACCGTATTTATCTGCGATTGCACCCTATATGCCGGATTGTGGGGTAGTTCGCGATAGTGACAGCTTCGTTGATTCTTATATAGTCCCCCTCTCGTGTATAGGGCAGGCAGAGCAACACTATTACAGGGGAGTGATTGCTATGTTCTTCATCTTCCTTGCTAATATTCACTATGCATGGATATAGTCTTTTCTCACCATGATTGCCAAGTATAATTGCACTAACTATGATATGCTAGACTTTATAGTTAATAATAACTTAGGGAATATCTTTGTAGTTCATCCTAATTCCATGCTAATGACTTGCTAGAATATCTGTTGAGGTGCTTATCATTATTATATGTGGCTAGCTGATCAGATTAATTATCTTTGTCACCATTATCACTTTACCTTTACTTAATGTGACATTTATACCTGTATAAAGAGATTGATAAATACTCTCGGTTATACATGCAATGATGTGTACTCAGTTCCATATTCTCATTCCATTATCAACCATGATACTTAGAAATCCCTTCCCAGTGGTAAAAATATAAATAACGATACCTGGAATACTTCTCGGTTAAAATGCTACATCGGTATTAATCTGTGCGCTTGCAGATCCCTTTTATTATTTATCTTGATGAGCAAATGCATATTTCAATACCACGTCTCTCATGTCATGCTGGGGATGACAACTTGACTTAAGTGGCATGAGGGATAGGTTTGGCATTTTTGGCGCCGTTATCAGAATTAGAAAACTAAGTCTACTTTTGGTAGTGACGTTAAGAATGCCCAACAAGCATTTTTGGCGCCGTTGCCGGGGAAGGTTGATTACTAAGTAGGAATGAATACGGAACTTTGAGTCATCATTTGCATCACTAATCTGATCGAGCTTATCAATTCTCTTATACAGTTTTACCCCTGTATTTTCCATTTTGATTATTTATTGCAGGGTGATGCATGAATAGAAGACATCTTCCAGACAACTTTGTTGACGATCCCGAAGCCTTATTCAGAAGAACAAGAGCCAAGCTCAAGAAGACATCGTCAACACTTCAGCACAAAGCTTCATCCAAATCCGAAGACCGCCGAAGTTTCATCCGGAATTTGTCGACTGAATTCGAAGCCATGGCGAACAAGACGATCCGCGAGTTCTCAGCTCCCACTACGGACAACATCCGCACTAGACCTGCCGCGGCCATCGACAAGAACTTTGAGCTCAAGCCAGGGCTCATCAACATGGTGCAAGCTAACCAGTTCTGTGGGAAGCCACATGAAGACGCTAGTGCTCATCTTCAACACTTCCTAGAGATCTGCAGCACTTTCACCATGGCTGATGTCCCCAGAGACGCCATACTACTTCGCCTTTTCCCATTCTCACTGTTGGGGAGAGCGAAGCAGTGGTTCTACGCTACAAAGGAGAAGAACACTACGTGGGCACTCTGCTCTATGAACTTTCTGGCCAAATTCTTTCCCATGGGCAAGACCAATGCTCTCCGTGGGAAGATTACAAGTTTTCAGCAACAACATGATGAATCCGTTCCAGAAGCATGGGAGCGTTTCCAAGACTACATCCTAGAATGTCCCCATCATGGAATGGAAAGCTGGCTGTTGATGCAGACATTTTATCATGGGCTCATTAACAGTGCCCGTGAAACCATGGATGCTACAGCTGGAGGAGCATTCCTATCACTCACCATACCTCAAGCCACAGCTCTTGTGGAGAAAATGGCATCCAACCAAGGTTGGAATGAAGAAAGAACTCAGACACGCAAGAGAGGTGGAGGTATGCACCAGCTCAAGGAGGTAGACATGCTGTCTGCCAAGCTAGACCTACTCATGAAGAAGCTCGATGATCGAGCTGAAGAAAAGAAAGAAGTCATGCACGTCTACGACTCCCACATGACTTGTGAGGAGTGTGGAGGTACTGGACACTCGGGCAATCACTGTCCTGAGTTGCTGGAGGACGTGAACTACATCAACAATAACAACAACTACTACAACCGTCCTCAGCAGAATCAAGGTTGGAATCAACAGAGGCCTAACTACTCAGGTAATTACCAAAGTAACAATTCTTTCAATAATAATAATAATTATCCACCTTTGAGAGAGTTAGTGTCCAACCAAGGAAAGCTAATGGATAACCTGTCTAAGAAATTGGCATCTAATGATAAAATACTAGAAAATATAAATAATAGAATGGATAATTTCTCTACTGCCATCAAGAACCAGATTAGCTTTAATAAAATGATTGAATCTCAGTTGAATCAAATAGCTGCTGCTGTTCCTGCTACTAACCCCGGTATACCATCACAACCGGAAGGACTAGAATCTGCAAATCTTGTAGACATGTTTGATGCAGGAGATTACTGGAGTAACCCTATCGTGGAAGTAAGTACTGACCGTCTGCCGGTCAAGAGAGGCGATCTAGGACGCCCCGTCATCCCGATCTCTATCGACATGCGAGACTTCCCAGAAGCACTCTGTGACTTTGGCTCCAGCGTCAACATCATGCCCAGGGTACTCTATGAAAAACTCTTTTCACAACCATTATTAGAAACAACCATGTGTTTGCAGCTTGCAGATAGGACAATGAGTTTCCCGAGAGGAATATTGAAGAACATCTGTGTCCGAGTGGGTTCCTCGTACGCTCCAGCAGACTTCGTAGTGATAGAGACCGGTTCTGATGAGAGGGCTCCCGTCATCCTAGGGAGACCATTCCTGAACACCGCGGGAGCTGTCATCTATGCTAGTGCTGCCAAGATCAGTTTGTACATCAAGGGGAGGAAGGAAACGTTTTCCTTCAAGAACAAGACCGCACAAATCCCAGAGCAACCCCAATATGAACCAAGGAAGAGGACCAACAGGAGGAACAAGAGCAAGAAGCAAGTATGGACCGAGACAGCTAAGATGGTCACTGCCGTGCACAAAGGTCAAGATCGCCAACACAAGTCACCGTTCTTGCCTAAGAAGGACGACCCAGGTATGCCAAGCATTTATTGCTCCACTAATGGGTCCCACTTCTACAAGACACTTTGCGACACTGGGTCGGGCGTCAACATAATGGCCAAGGTCACCTATGAACTTCTGTTCGGAACCATGCCCTTAAACCCAACATATATTCAGCTCCAGATGGCAGATCAGACATTCCGACAGGTCGAAGGTACAGTAACTGACGTCCCTGTCAAGATAGACGATCACTTTGTCCATACAGACTTTCAGGTTATTGACATGGGAGAAGATGAATACGATCCACCCATCATCCTTGGAAGACCATTCCTTAGTACTGTCAAAGCAATCATTTACATTGGAACTGGAGAAGTCCACATGCACTTCCCCTCTGAGAAGGTACGTCTTTACTTTACTGACCCTAACTATGTATTTGAAGAATCCAAGCAGGTCAGGACAAGAAGAAGGCGGCGTAACCACAATCAGAAGCAACAGGTCATCAAGGACGGATGGGCAGATTATGAAGGAGAAGTGGTAAGATCTGAAGACATACCACTCAACCAACACTGTCCTGAGGAGACCAAAGCACCGAGACAGGTATGGAAAGAAAAGACAGTTGTACATGAAGAGGAGGCGCTGCCAGAACCACCGACTACGCCATCCACCAAGTCCCAGGACGACTGAACGAATAAGAGTCCCGTTCGGAGGACTTAAAAACACCGAACGCCTTGCCAAGAGGTAACTTGGTAGTTATCCTTTCCTTTTAATTATTTACTTTATCTTAAATAGTTTGCTTAGTTAATCACATTCATACTATCTTAAAAAGAAAATAAAAATGTTAAAAACCCTAAAGCCCCATGTGAGTATGCGAGTGGCATAAAACCCATAAGTACATTCACTGTGGTGGCATAAAAAATATATATATATAATAAATACATAAATAATTTCTTCTGCTTTATAAAAAAACAACATAAAAAAAATCAAGGAGACTAGCAGATGGAGGACATTCTAATCGCTGTCAGGGTGCTGCCGACTTTCAAATACACCTCCGCCATCTGCTAGCTACATCAGAAGAGATTATGTCAAGATCCAGCTTGGGGGAGAGCACCTCCATTATCTTGCTAAGTATTTCTATCTTTATCTTTATATTTATATATACTTCTACCCTATAAAAATAAAAATATACATAACTATGAAAAAACCAAATAAAGATTTTGTGCTTATATATATATACCTATATCTTCTGCTTAGTGTGTTTTAATAAATAAATAAAGTGGCTATGCTAAACTGAATCTAGATAATAATAAAACTCTAGCATGGATATGATGAATAGTTGCTTTGCCTAACTTTCAAATTTGAAGTCCTCTCTCTAAGTTTAGACATAACTGTTATCATTTAAAGCTTGCTCTAAACCTGAACTTGTGGGAAGAGAACTTGATCTAAAGTCTAAGTTGTTAACGGATATGATATGGGAAGGTTGAGCTGCTGTTTATCTATTCCTAGAGATGCTAGAATTCTGGAGAATTTTATCTTTGAAAATCTTAAAATGCTACATGATGAGTTCATGTATGATGAGAGTTTAAGTTCCTACCACAGCCATACATACATGCTTGCTAGACTTTAAGCCATACCTTTACTTTTTACTGCTTATGAGCATTGAGTGTAGTCAAGCTATGTAGACCCTTAGGAGCTTGTCATGCGGTTAAAATCAAGATTCACTTGCACGATCACTCATACATGCTGCTTCTACTCTGGAAGTACGCATCCACATATATCCACTCATTCTCATCTCCAGATCCACATAAAATTATTCTACTCCTAATCCGGGAGAGAATAGCCAAAAATATTTTCCCATTCTTGTTATCCCCTGTGAAATAAATGCTCAAGCTATTTTGGTTACTACCACTTGCTATATTGTTCTAAGGAGATGAGTGCTCTATACGAGGAAATAAAAAGGGGCAAGTGCCCGGAACCTCGAAAAGAAAAAGATACGAGGAAATAAAAAGGAGCAAGTGCTCGGAACCTCGATGAAAAAAAAAGAAAAAGTGTGAGAAGAGAGGTAAAAATGGACAAGTGTCCGACAGTAGAATTAGGGGTACAAGATACCCACTTGAGAGGAAAAAAAAGAAAATATAGAGCACCTCATTCTCCTCAAGAGCTTTAAAAGCAAGAAAGGTACGTATCCCCTCAAAAAGAGCAAAAGTAGAATTAGACTTTCATCATTGTTATCATCACTACCACCATACACCATTTATTCGCCACACATGCACATCTTGATTTGACTTATTGGCTTGTTTCTCTGGATCCATGGTTTGACTATGCAATAAATGTCTTGTAAGTATGTATACTTTATCTCCCACCTATGAGCTCCAGATATCAAAGCCTTATTAGAATAGGATGAGAGAGAAGGCAATGTCACTCTGCCTTATACCACAAATACTACATACTTTGCTTTGAGAGAAGGCAGACATCATTACTGCCTTGGTGAGGATCCAGAAATACCACAAAAGAGAGACCTGAGAGAGTCATACAAGGAATCTCTGAGTTTTATTTGAAAATCTGCAAAAAAACTCCAAGAGCTATAGCTAATCAAGAATAAGAGACATGGCGCTTGACTAGACTGTTCTATCTTTTAACCGCTCAAGACAAAGGTGATGGTTGCAAGCCCCATTGTGAAAGGTATAATGAGTAAGTTTTAAGTCTTGACAGTTTACTTTAACTCAGAGATGAGACTCTATTTGAAAGCATGTGTACCGTCAAAATTCAAAGGCATTTCAGCAACTACTGAGTCTCTCCTTGCTCAGGGACGAGCAAGAGGTAAGCTTGGGGGAGTTTGTTGACGGTCCTTAAGTATCAATTATAACTATCAAATAAATAGAGAAAAGGATCCAAATGAAACCAACACCTAGACTTAGGGTTTTATCTGACAGAATTCCACGAGTTTTGCTGTTTATCTATTTCTGCAGGGGGTTATCAGGAAATACGGAAGAAAGGCCCACATGTCGGATTAATGATGGGATATTAACCGAATACGTAATTATCTTACATCTAGAAGAGTCCAGAAGCCACGAGAACGAACGGGAGGCGTAACGGGGCCGGAGACAGGGCGCCCGCCCTAGTCCCCAGGGCGCCCGCCCCCTCCTGTGGACCAATCAGGCTCCGCCTCGAGGATTATGCTCCACCGACCTAGAGGATCAAGGAAAACCGCACGATCAATGTCGGTTTGATCCAACGGCCCAGATTCATCCGAAAGGGCTATATAAACAAGGCCCCTGCCCCTGGAGGAGAGGCCCTCGTCTCATACTTCAAACCCTAATTCAGGAGGAGAGCCTCTGATCAAGCCCTAGAGCCACCACATCAACTAGATCTCTAGTTAGCATAGCTACATAGGATTAGAACTAGAAGGAGTCAATCTTCGATTGGTTCCCGGATCTGTCAAGAGGATTCTTGGTAATTCCTCTATTGTTCTTCAATTGTTCATCATTGTTCTTCAATATTATGAATATGACTTTGTTCTATTTCAATATATTGGTTATGACTTTGCTCTACTTGATTATATTTGCAATTATATTGTTCTTAGTTTATCATAGTTATATGCTTGGCTTAGTTAGATTGGAATTATATACATGCCTAGGATCGTATAGCGTTTATCCATGTGTACAGTGGGTGAATGATAACTATTGTGTAGACGTGGTGTCTATACCGTATTTATCTGCGATTGCACCCTATATGCCGGATTGTGGGGTAGTTCGCGATAGTGACAGCTTCGTTGATTCTTATATAGTCCCCCTCTCGTGTATAGGGCAGGCAGAGCAACACTATTACAGGGGAGTGATTGCTATGTTCTTCATCTTCCTTGCTAATATTCACTATGCATGGATATAGTCTTTTCTCACCATGATTGCCAAGTATAATTGCACTAACTATGATATGCTAGACTTTATAGTTAATAATAACTTAGGGAATATCTTTGTAGTTCATCCTAATTCCATGCTAATGACTTGCTAGAATATCTGTTGAGGTGCTTATCATTATTATATGTGGCTAGCTGATCAGATTAATTATCTTTGTCACCATTATCACTTTACCTTTACTTAATGTGACATTTATACCTCTGTAAAGAGATTGATAAATACTCTCGGTTATACATGCAATGATGTGTACTCAGTTCCATATTCTCATTCCATTATCAACCATGATACTTAGAAATCCCTTCCTAGTGGTAAAAATATAAATAACGATACCTGGAATACTTCCCGGTTAAAATGCTACATCGGTATTAATCTGTGCGCTTGCAGATCCCTTTTATTATTTATCTTGATGAGCAAATGCATATTTCAATACCGCGTCTCTCATGTCATGCTGGGGATGACAACTTGGCTTAAGTGGCATGAGGGATAGGTTTGGCATTTTTGGCGCCGTTATCAGAATTAGAAAACTAAGTCTACTTTTGGTAGTGACGTTAAGAATGCCCAACACTTATTCATACATTGACTCTGTCAGAAAAACATGATGAACTTCTTCTGAAGAATCATCATAAGCGCCCAGTTGGTTCGGCGCCTTTGCCTGAGGTTCACAATGTACAGAAAAATACTAGGAATAAGAATAAGTTCCATGGATCAGATCCAAAGAACAAAACTAGTAAACGCAAAAACAATAGGAGACAAAGGCCTAATTCAAACAAGAGGAAGAAGGATAATGCGAAATCCAAAATGACAATAAGTGTCATAAATGTAGAGATTTTTCGTATTTTGCCAAGAATTGTTGTGCACCTAAGCATCTAGTTGCTTTGTACCAAAAGTCCTTGAAAGAGGCCAAGCCAGCATGGGACACAAGATATGAGGCACACTTCAATCTTGCATCTGAGGCTATCCAGAAAGAGGGTTGTTCCAATCAGGCTCCAAAGGAACAAGTGAACAACAATTCTCTTAACATTGAAGAGAACCTTCCATCGACGGACAACATGCTCCTAGACTTTGGTTCTGGAGACATTTTAGAGATTTGGAGTAATCTTGGTTCAGCATTGATATCACATTTGTTACATATGTTATAATAATTTAAGTCATACAAACATATAGTTATTTTTGGGTTGTATTAGTTAGTGTGCTTGAGAGTTGTACAAACTTCTTTATATTGTTGTTAAGTTGTACCAACTCATTGATATTGTAATATCATACTCTTGTACTTGATATTCAATATATTGTATATATAATTCTATATGTTACATATGAGTATTTATTTACATTTATTTACATATAGATGTCTGTTGACCTCAATCCAAAGGAGGAAGATTATGTCTTGTGGACTCATGCTCCACAAACTCTATACTAAGAGAGATGAAATATTTCTAGACTCTTAAGAGAAGAGAAGGAAATATTATGACCATCGCGGGTCGAGATGCGGTAATAGTTGGTTCTGGACGAGCCACTATTACTCTACCTATGGGTACACATATTACGATGGAGTATGCCTTGTTGTATCCTGACTCGACTCGTACCCTTCTAAGTTTTAGAGACGTCCGTAAGATTGGTTTCCATGTGGAAACATATATGGATAATAAAGAGGAATTTCTTCTCCTTACCAAACTTACTGTATATGGCAAACAAATCTGTGAAAAGATTTCTTTGCTCCAAACTGGATTATACTTTACATACATAAAGCCCATAGAACATTTTGCTTATAAGATAATTTTCTAAGACATCAATACATTCCGAAACTGGCATGATCGACTTGGGCACCCTGGAATAGGGATGATGAAGAAAATTATCGGCAATTCCATTGGTCATGATATGGAAAACACAAAATTCCCCCAAAATAAAGATTTTTGTTGCACTACTTGTGCAACTGGAAAATTATTTCTAAGACAATCATATCTTAAAATTCGAGCTGAACCACTTAAATTCCTGGAAAGAATTCAAGGAGACATTTGTGGTCCGATCCAACCATTATCGGGCCATCAGGTACTTCATGGTATTGATAAACACATCTACTAGATGGTCCCACATGTGTCTCTTATCGACACGCAACCATGCTTTTGCCAAAATAATGACCCAACTTATTAAGTTGAAGGCACATTATTCTAAACATCAGATTCAATCTATCCAAATAGATAATGCTGCTGAATTCTCATCTCGTGCTTTTAATAATTATTGCATGGCATTGACAATTCAGGTTCAACATTTTGTTCCATATGTACATACTCAAAATGGTTCGGCTGAATCATTGATTAAAAGAATCAAGCTCATTGCAAGATCTTTGTTAATGAATTGCAAATTGCCTACACCGTGTTGGGGTCATGCAGTTCTGCACGCTGCCGACCTAATCCAACTATGACCAACTGCATATCACGAAACATCCCATTTGCAGTTAGTACGTGGGAATCCTCCGAGTATTTCCCATTTGCGTAAGTTTGGGTGCGATGTATACGTACCCATCTCACCACCTCAGCGGACATCAATGTGTCCTCACAGAAAATTGGGGGTCTATGTGGGATATTCATCTCCGTTGACCATTAAGTATTTAGAACCCCTAATGGGAGATCTATTTACAGCTCGGTTCGCTAATTGTATTTTTATTGAGGATCATTTCCCGGTATTAGAGGGAGAATTGTACCAAAATAAATGCCAGGAAATAGATTAGAATACAGAAGGCATTTCATTTTCTGATCCACGTACTACAGAAGCTGAACTGCAAGTTCAAAGAATTATTGATTTACAAAATATTACAAACAATCTGCTAGATGCTTTCTCTGATTATAAAGGTGTTACAAAGTCTCTCCATCCTACAAGGAATGTGCCCGAAAGAGTGGAGGTACCTAATAAAACCACTTAACCCCCAATTGACAAAAAGAGGGGGAGAAGCACTTCCAAGAGGCAAGATGTGATTGCTGGCAAGTAAAAGAAGACTAGAAATGCAACTCAACCATTGGTTGAAAGACACCTAGAGGACATATAATGTCCTGTGGATAGAAGTGATCCACAATCTAGCTCTATTATGCGCATAAACACTGAAACTAGAACATCGGAAGACCCTAGATCCATCGTTTCGGGAAGTCATGATGAATCTTTAAGGGTAGACAAAACCTCTATAAATTTCGTAGAGACTGGAGAGTCTTATAATCATAGTCCATAATAGTCGACATATATTTCTTTGAACAAATTGCAAATATCCTTCTGACTGATTCAGATCCTAAGTCTATGACTGAGTGCAAGAAGCGCTCGGACTGGGATAAATGGAATGAAGCAATTGAAACAGAGATTGCCTCGCTTAATAAAAGGAAGGTGTTTTCGGCTATAATGCCAGCACCTCCTGGTATCTTCCATGTGGGATACAAATGGGTTTTCGTTCATAAAAGAAACGAAAACAATGAAGTAGTGAGATATAAAGCAAGGTTAGTGGCACAAGGTTTTACATAAAGACATGGCATTGATTTCAATGAAACTTACTCTCCGGTAATGAGTGGAATAACGTTTCGATACTTAATATCATTGGTAGTACAAAATCATCTATCTATGCAGTTGATGGACATACTGACCACATACTTATATGGGTCATTGGTGTTGGGCATTCTTAACGTCACTACCAAAAGTAGACTTAGTTTTCTAATTCTGATAACGGCGCCAAAAATGCCAAACCTATCCCTCATGCCACTTAAGCCAAGTTGTCATCCCCAGCATGACACGAGAGACGCGGTATTGAAATATGCAATTGCTCATCAAGATAAATAATAAAAGGGATCTGCAAGCGCACAGATTAATACCGATGTAGCATTTTAACCAGGAAGTATTCCAGGTATCGTTATTTATATTTTTACCACTAGGAAGGGATTTCTAAGTATCATGGTTGATAATGGAATGAGAATATGGAACTGAGTACACATCATTGCATGTATAACCGAGAGTATTTATCAATCTCTTTATACAGGTATAAATGTCACATTAAGTAAAGGTAAAGTGATAATGGTGACAAAGATAATTAATCTGATCAGCTAGCCACATATAATAATGATAAGCACCTCAACAGATATTCTAGCAAGTCATTAGCATGGAATTAGGATGAACTACAAAGATATTCCCTAAGTTATTATTAACTATAAAGTCTAGCATATCATAGTTAGTGCAATTATACTTGGCAATCATGGTGAGAAAAGACTATATCCATGCATAGTGAATATTAGCAAGGAAGATGAAGAACATAGCAATCACTCCCCTGTAATAGTGTTGCTCTGCCTGCCCTATACACGAGAGGGGGACTATATAAGAATCAACGAAGCTGTCACTATCGCGAACTACCCCACAATCCGGCATATAGGGTGCAATCGCAGATAAATACGGTATAGACACCACGTCTACACAATAATTATCATTCACCCACTGTACACATGGATAAACGCTATATGATCCTAGGCATGTATATAATTCCAATCTAACTAAGCCAAGCATATAACTATGATAAACTAAGAACAATATAATTGCAAATATAATCAAGTAGAGCAAAGTCATAACCAATATATTGAAATAGAACAAAGTCATATTCATAATATTGAAGAACAATGATGAACAATTGAAGAACAATAGAGGAATTACCAAGAATCCTCTTGACAGATCCGGGAACCAATCGAAGATTGACTCCTTCTAGTTCTAATCCTATGTAGCTATGCTAACTAGAGATCTAGTTGATGTGGTGGCTCTAGGGCTTGATCAGAGGCTCTCCTCCTGAATTAGGGTTTGAAGTATGAGACGAGGGCCTCTCCTCTAGGGGCAGGGGCCTTGCTTATATAGCCCTTTCGGATGAATCTGGGCCGTCGGATCAAACCGACATTGAACGGACGGTTTTCCTTGATCCTCTAGGTCGGTGGAGCATAATCCTCGAGGCGGAGCCTGATTGGCTCCGGGGCCAGGGCGGGCGCCCTAAGGACCAGGGCGGGCGCCCTGTGTCCGGCTCCGTTACGCCTCCCGTTCGTTCTCTTGGCTTCTGGACTCTTCTAGATGTAAGATAATTACGTGTTCGGTTAATATTCCGTCATTAATCCGACATGTGGGCCTTTCTTCCGTATTTCCTGATAACCCCCTGCAGAAATAGATAAACAGCAAAACTCGTGGAATTCTGTCAGATAAAACCCTAAGTCTAGGTGTTGGTTTCATTTGGATGCTTTTCTCTATTTATTTGATAGTTATAATTGATACTTAAGGACCGTCAACAAACTCCCCCAAGCTTACCTCTTGCTCGTCCCTGAGCAAGGAGAGACTCAGTAGTTGCTGAAATGCCTTTGAATTTTGACGGTACACATGCTTTCAAATAGAGTCTCATCTCTGAGTTAAAGTAAACTGTCAAGACTTAAAACTTACTCATTATACCTTTCACCATGGGGCTTGCAACCGTCACCTTTGTCTTGAGCGGTTAAAAGATAGAACAGTCTAGTCAAGCGCCATGTCTCTTATTCTTGATTAGCTATAGCTCTTGGAGTTTTTTGCAGATTTTCAAATAAAACTCAGAGATTCCTTGTATGACTCTCTCAGGTCTCTCTTTTGTGGTATTTCTGGATCCTCACCAAGGCAGTAATGATGTCTGCCTTCTCTCAAAGCAAAGTATGTAGTATTTGTGGTATAAGGCAGAGTGACATTGCCTTCTCTCTCATCCTATTCTAATAAGGCTTTTGATATCTGGAGCTCATCGGTGGGAGATAAAGTATACATACTTACAAGACATTTATTGCATAGTCAAACCATGGATCCAGAGAAACAAGCCAATAAGTCAAATCAAAATGTGCATGTGTGGCGAATAAATGGTGTATGGTGGTAGTGATGATAACAATGATGAAAGTCTAATTCTACTTTTGCTCTTTTTGAGGGGATACGTACCTTTCTTGCTTTTAAAGCTCTTGAGGAGAATGAGGTGCTCTATATTTTCTTTTTTTTCCTCTCAGGTGGGTATCTTGTACCCCTAATTCTACTGTCGGACACTTGTCCATTTTTACCTCTCTTCTTATACTTTTTCTTTTTTTTTCATCGAGGTTCCGAGCACTTGCTCCTTTTTATTTCCTCGTATCTTTTTCTTTTCGAGGTTCCGGGCACTTGCCCCTTTTTATTTCCTCGTATAGAGCACTCATCTCCTTAGAACAATATAGCAAGTGGTAGTAACCAAAATAGCTTGAGCATTTATTTCACAGGGGATAACAAGAATGGGAAAATATTTTTGGCTATTCTCTCCCGGATTAGGAGTAGAATAATTTTATGTGGATCTGGAGATGAGAATGAGTGGATATATGTGGATGTGTACTTCCGGAGTAGAAGCAGCATGTATGAGTGATCGTGCAAGTGAATCTTGATTTTAACCGCATGACAAGCTCCTAAGGGTCTACACAGCTTGACTATACTCAATGCTCATAAGCAGTAAAAAGTAAATGTATGGCTTAAAGTCTAGCAAGCATGTATGTATGGTTGTGGTAGGAACTTAAACTCTCATCATACAGGAACTCATCATGTAGCATTTTAAGATTTTCAAAGATAAAATTCTCCAGAATTCTAGCATCTCTAGGAATAGATAAACAGCAGCTCAACCTTCCCATATCATATCCGTTAACAACTTAGACTTTAGATCAAGTTCTCTTCCCACAAGTTCAGGTTTAGAGCAAGCTTTAAATGATAACAGTTATGTCTAAACTTAGAGAGAGGACTTCAAATTTGAAAGTTAGGCAAAGCAACTATTCATCATATCCATGCTAGAGTTTTATTATTATCTAGATTCAGTTTAGCATAGCCACTTTATTTATTTATTAAAACACACTAAGCAAAAGATATAGGTATATATATATAAGCACAAAATCTTTATTTGGTTTTTTTTTCATAGTTATGTATATTTTTATTTTTATAGGGTAGAAGTATATATAAATATAAAGATAAAGATAGAAATACTTAGCAAGATAATGGAGGTGCTCTCCCCCAAGCTGGATCTTGACATAATCTCTTCTGATGTAGCTAGCAGATGGCGGAGGTGTATTTGAAAGTCGGCAGCACCCTGACAGCGATTAGAATGTCCTCTGTCTGCTAGTCTCCTTGAATTCTGTGAAGCTCAAATAGACAACAAAGCTTTGTGGAACTGATTAAGTGTTAGCACAAATATCTAGCCTTTATCATGCTGAGCCTCCTTGATTTTTTTATGTTGTTTTTTTATAAAGCAGAAGAAAATATTTATGTATTTATTATATATATATTTTTTATGCCACCACAGTGAATGTACTTATGGGTTTTATGCCACTCGCATACTCACATGGGGCTTTAGGGTTTTTAACATTTTTATTTTCTTTTTAAGATAGTATGAATATGATTAACTAAGCAAACTATTTAAGATAAAGTAAATAATTAAAAAGGAAAGGATAACTACCAAGTTACCTCTTGGCAAGGCGTTCGGTGTTTTTAAGTCCTCCGAACGGGACTCTTATTCGTTCAGTCGTCCTGGGACTTGGTGGATGGCGTAGTCGGTGGTTCCGGCGGCGCCTCTTCTTCATGTACAACTGTCTTTTCTTTCCATACCTGTCTCGGTGCTTTGGTCTCCTCAGGACAGTGTTGGTTGAGTGGTATGTCTTCAGATCTTACCACTTCTCCTTCATAATCTGCCCATCCGTCCTTGATGACCTGTTGCTTCTGATTGTGGTTACGCCGCCTTCTTCTTGTCCTGACCTGCTTGGATTCTTCAAATACATAGTTAGGGTCAGTAAAGTAACGACGTACCTTCTCAGAGGGGAAGTGCATGTGGACTTCTCCAGTTCCAATGTAGATGATTGCTTTGACAGTACTAAGGAATGGTCTTCCAAGGATGATGGGTGGATCATATTCATCTTCTCCCATGTCAATAACCTGAAAGTCTGTATGGACAAAGTGATCGTCTATCTTGACAGGGACGTTAGTTACTGTACCTTCGACCTGTCAGAATGTCTGATCTGCCATCTGGAGCTGAATATATGTTGGGTTTAAGGGCATGGTTCCGAACAGAAGTTCATAGGTGACCTTGGCCATTATGTTGATGCCCGACCCAGTGTCGCAAAGTGTCTTGTAGAAGTGGGACCCATTAATGGAGCAATAAATGCTTGACATACCTGGGTCGTCCTTCTTAGGCAAGAACGGTGACTTGAGTTGGCGATCTTGACCTTTGTGCACGGCAGTGACCATCTTAGCTGTCTTGGTCCATACTTGCTTCTTGCTCTTGTTCCTCCTGTTGGTCCTCTTCCTTGGTTCATATTGGGGTTGCTCTGGGATTTGTGCGGTCTTGTTCTTAAAGGAAAACGTTTCCTTCCTCCCCTTGATGTAGAAACTGATCTTGGCAGCACTAGCATAGATGACAGCTCCCGCGGTGTTCAGGAATGGTCTCCCTAGGATGATGGGAGCCCTCTCATCAGAATCGGTCTCTATCACTACGAAGTCTGCTGGAGCGTACGAGGAACCCACTCGGACACAGATGTTCTTCAATATTCCTCTCGGAAAACTCAGTGTCCTATCTGCAAGCTGCAAACACATGGTTGTTTCTAATAATAGTTGTGAAAAGAGTTTTTCATACAGTACCCTGGGCATGATGTTGACGCTGGAGCCAAAGTCACAGAGTGCTTCTGGGAAGTCTCGCATGCCGATGGAGATCGGGATGACGGGGCGTCCTGGATCGCCTCTCTTGACCGGCAGACGGTCAGTACTTACTTCCACGATAGGGTTACTCCAGTAATCTCCTGCATCAAACATGTCTACAAGATTTGCAGATTCTAGTCCTTCCGGTTGTGATGGTATACCGGGGTTAGTAGCAGGAACAGCAGCAGCTATTTGATTCAACTGAGATTCAATCATTTTATTAAAGCTAATCTGGTTCTTGATGGCAGTAGAGAAATTATCCATTCTATTATTTATATTTTCTAGTATTTTATCATTAGATGCCAATTTCTTAGACAGGTTATCCATTAGCTTTCCTTGGTTGGATACTAACTCTCTCAAAGGTGGATAATTATTATTATTATTGAAAGAATTGTTACCTTGGTAATTACCTGAGTAGTTAGGCCTCTGTTGATTCCAACCTTGATTCTGCTGAGGACGGTTGTAGTAGTTGTTGTTGTTATTGTTGATGTAGTTCACATCCTCTAGCAACTCAGGACAGTGATTGCCCGAGTGTCCAGTACCTCCACACTCCTCACAAGTCATGTGGGAGTCGTAGACGTGCATGACTTCTTTCTTTTCTCCAGCTCGATCATCGAGCTTCTTCATGAGTAGGTCTAGCTTGGCAGACAGCATGTCTACCTCCTTGAGCTGGTGCATACCTCCACCTCTCTTGCGTGTCTGAGTTCTTTCTTCATTCCAACCTTGGTTGGATGCCATCTTCTCCACAAGAGCTGTGGCTTGAGGTATGGTGAGTGATAGGAATGCTCCTCCAGCTGCAGCATCCATGGTTTCACGGGCACTGTTAATGAGCCCATGATAAAATGTCTGCATCAGTAGCCAGCTTTCCATTCCATGATGGGGACATTCTAGGATGTAGTCTTGGAAACGCTCCCATGCTTCTGGAACGGATTCATCATGTTGTTGCTGAAAACTTGTAATCTTCCCACGGAGAGCATTGGTCTTGCCCATGGGAAAGAATTTGGCCAGAAAGTTCGTGGAGCAGAGTGCCCACATAGTGTTCTTCTCCTTTGTAGCGTAGAACCACTGCTTCGCTCTCCCCAACAGTGAGAATGGAAAAAGGCGAAGTAGTATGGCGTCTCTGGGGACTTCAGCCATGGTGAAAGTGCTGCAGATCTCCAGGAAGTGTTGAAGATGAGCACTAGCGTCTTCGTGTGGCTTCCCACAGAACTGGTTAGCTTGCACCATGTTGATGAGCCCAGGCTTGAGCTCGAAGTTGCGGTCGATCTCCCCAGCAGGTCCAGTGCGGATGTTGTCCATAGTGGGAGCTGAGAACTCGCGGATCGACTTGTTCGCCATGGCTTCGAATTCAGTCGACAAATTCCGGATGAAACTTCGGCGGTCTTCGGATTTGGATGAAGCTTTGTGCTGAAGTGTTGACGATGTCTTCTTGAGCTTGACTCTTGTTCTTCTGAATACGGCTTCGGGATCGTCAACAAAGTTGTCTGGAAGATGTCTTCTATTCATGCATCACCCTGCAATAAATAATCAAAATGGAAAATACAGGGGTAAAACTGTATAAGAGAATTGATAAGCTCGATCAGATTAGTGATGCAAATGATGACTCAAAGTTCCATATTCATTCCTACTTAGTAATCAACCTTCCCCGGCAACGGCGCCAAAAATGCTTGTTGGGCATTCTTAACGTCACTACCAAAAGTAGACTTAGTTTTCTAATTCTGATAACGGCGCCAAAAATGCCAAACCTATCCCTCATGCCACTTAAGCCAAGTTGTCATCCCCAGCATGACACGAGAGACGCGGTATTGAAATATGCAATTGCTCATCAAGATAAATAATAAAAGGGATCTGCAAGCGCACATATTAATACCGATGTAGCATTTTAACCGGGAAGTATTCCAGGTATCGTTATTTATATTTTTACCACTGGGAAGGGATTTCTAAGTATCATGGTTGATAATGGAATGAGAATATGGAACTGAGTACACATCATTGCATGTATAACCGAGAGTATTTATCAATCTCTTTATACAGGTATAAATGTCACATTAAGTAAAGGTAAAGTGATAATGGTGACAAAGATAATTAATCTGATCAGCTAGCCACATATAATAATGATAAGCACCTCAACAGATATTCTAGCAAGTCATTAGCATGGAATTAGGATGAACTACAAAGATATTCCCTAAGTTATTATTAACTATAAAGTCTAGCATATCATAGTTAGTGCAATTATACTTGGCAATCATGGTGAGAAAAGACTATATCCATGCATAGTGAATATTAGCAAGGAAGATGAAGAACATAGCAATCACTCCCCTGTAATAGTGTTGCTCTGCCTGCCCTATACACGAGAGGGGGACTATATAAGAATCAACGAAGCTGTCACTATCGCGAACTACCCCACAATCCGGCATATAGGGTGCAATCGCAGATAAATACGGTATAGACACCACGTCTACACAATAATTATCATTCACCCACTGTACACATGGATAAATGCTATACGATCCTAGGTATGTATATAATTCTAATCTAACTAAGCCAAGCATATAACTATGATAAACTAAGAACAATATAATTGCAAATATAATCAAGTAGAGCAAAGTCATAACCAATATATTGAAATAGAACAAAGTCATATTCATAATATTGAAGAATAATGATGAACAATTGAAGAACAATAGAGGAATTACCAAGAATCCTCTTGACAGATCCGGGAACCAATCGAAGATTGACTCCTTCTAGTTCTAATCCTATGTAGCTATGCTAACTAGAGATCTAGTTGATGTGGTGGCTCTAGGGCTTGATCAGAGGCTCTCCTCCTGAATTAGGGTTTGAAGTATGAGACGAGGGCCTCTCCTCTAGGGGCAGGGGCCTTGCTTATATAGCCCTTTCGGATGAATCTGGGCCGTCGGATCAAACCGACATTGAACGGACGGTTTTCCTTGATCCTCTAGGTCGGTGGAGCATAATCCTCGAGGCGGAGCCTGATTGGCTCCGGGGCCAGGGCGGGCGCCCTAAGGACCAGGGCGGGCGCCCTGTGTCCGGCTCCGTTACGCCTCCCGTTCGTTCTCTTGGCTTCTGGACTCTTCTAGATGTAAGATAATTACGTGTTCGGTTAATATCCCGTCATTAATCCGACATGTGGGCCTTTCTTCCGTATTTCCTGATAACCCCCTGCAGAAATAGATAAACAGCAAAACTCGTGGAATTCTGTCAGATAAAACCCTAAGTCTAGGTGTTGGTTTCATTTGGATCCTTTTCTCTATTTATTTGATAGTTATAATTGATACTTAAGGACCGTCAACAATTGGATTCTGAGATATACATGAAAGTTTATGATGGAGTTTGTATACCAAATCCCAAGGAAAATTGCAATATGTATTACGTCAAGTTGCAGAAGTCATTATATGGCTTAAAGTAGTCAGGCCGAATGTGGTACAATCGGTTAAGTGAATTCCTTAAGTTGAAGGGATACACAAATAATGATGACTGCCCGTGTGTCTACATTAAGAAATCATCAACAGGATTTTGTATCATATTGGTATATGTTGATGATCTTAATATCATTGGCAACAAACCCAATATTAATGAAGCACGTCATCATTTAAAGACGGAGTTTGAGATGAAATATTTGGGTCAAACCAAATTTTGCTTGGGTTTAAAACTTAAGCACTTTCATTTCGATATATTTATATACCAAGCTGCCTATGTCCAAAATGTATTAGAGAAATTCAATATGGACAAGTCATATCCAACAAAAACTCCGATAGTAGTGAGATCCATAGACATTGAGAAGGATCCTTTTAGACCATCGGATGAAGAAGAAGAGATATTAGGACCACATGTCCCATATCTTAGTGCCGTTGAAGCACTAATATATCTTACTAATAGCACCTGACCGGATATTACATTCGCAATAAATTTTGTAGCAAGACATAGTGCTAAACCTACCAAACGTCATTGGGTAGGAGTTAAAACTGTTTTGAGATACCTCAATGGCACTAGAGATCTTGGATTATTCTATAGTAGAAATCAAGATCTAATTTTATTAGGATACACAGATGTTGGTTATTTATCAGATCCCATAATGGCAGATCACAAACAGGCTTTGTATTCTTACAAGGTGGAACAATAATATTTTGAAAGTCTTCAAAGCAGACATTGGTGTCTACTTCCACCAATCATTCTGAAATAATTGCTTTATGTGAAGCATCACACGAATGTGTATGGCTCCGCAGAATGATAAACCACATAATATAATCATGTGGTATTGGTGTACTTGAGACACCTACAATTATCTTTGAGGATAATTCAGAGTGTGTTACTCAAATGGAATCAGGTTATATTAAGAGTAATATGACTAAGCATATTATTCCAAAACTATTTTACCCCCATGAGCTCCAAAAGAATGGAGAAATTGAAATCTTGCAAACTAAGTCATGTGATAATCTAGCAGATTTATTCACAAAATCTCTACCATACTCTGCATTCTGTAAATGTGTTGAGGACATTGGAATGAGAAGACTTAGAGACTTGCAAGAATAGGGGGAGAATCTCTCTAGACATAATCTGCTCCAACTTCACATTATACTCTTTTCTTTTATATGAGTTTTACTCCTCTGCAGTTTTCTCACATAAAGTTTTTAATGAGGTAATGGTAACACATAATAAATGTCATATTATTTATTTTTCCTCACTGAGGTTTTTTGAAGATAATATTTATGACATATTGATCTTTGATCAAATTGTTTTAGACTATGTCTTTAGAAATATCTAAAGGGTCTATTAACATTAAGGTTATATATATCATGGTGTTTCTCCTTATTTTCCCATTGGGTTTTTAAAGAGTTTTGCCTGGTATATCGTTATACTTTGGTTTTTTTTCACAGGGTTTTCCAAAGCTTATGTGAACAAATAAGATGTCTACAAGAGATCGATTAATTAGGATTAATTAATAATTAGTTATCAATTATTGTAAATCTCTTCATTAGCAACTGCTAATGATGGTTCCCGGTAGACATCACCGACAGACACCTTTTCATTGAGTCTCTGACAAAGGCAACTGCCTTATGTATATATACACTATTGTTTATCAGAATAGAATATATGGGTCATTTTCATTGATCGCTCTCGCTTTCACTTTTCCACTCGTAATAGTTTTGTACTACAAACATCTTCCCAACAAAAAGAAAAATCAATTGTTTTTTTGGAATAAAAAATGCTTAATAATGAAACAATAAGATAGCGTAGACACCAAAGAAGGACCAGCACATATAGTCTCGAGAGGTCTTCTCATGTCCACTGTTTTTTAGCCCCTCTATGACGCGACCAAGAAGAATCATTTAGTCGGCTGTTAAATGTTCTCTACCGCTTAATAATGTTGTACCGTCTTCTCCTTCAAAATGAAACATTTTTTTAAATATAACAATACCTTTAGATGATTTTCAAAATACAGCCATATTTGGATCCGGCATCACTGCCGGAATAATATCCAAAGAGGCTAATCGACAATATCCAAAGAGGCTAATGGACAATGTTGGAGCTTGTCAATCACTGCTGGTTATCCATACTTGGAAGGCATCATACCATCTCAACTATACATCATCTGTGATTATATAACCAATGCTATTCTTTTAACTACACATTTACGAATCCTATATTATATACTTGACACTCTAAACAATCTCAAATGAAAAGGTTGTTAACTGCAAAGTTATAGATCTCATCAGGGACTACAGCTTTCATGTTGATATTATCTTGGTACGACATTGTCAACCATCTAAACTCTAATCCAAGAACTTATATTGAATATTTGGACATACAAGTCACCTCAAATTAAAAAATCTATCAACTACAAAGTTTTAGATCGCTTTGAACTCCACAATTTTGGTATAAAGTTGTTTTAATCCATTTTTTGTGAATTTTTTATTCAAAACAAGTGATAGATATATAGCTACAAACCGACGATGATAGTTAGGTTTTCACTGCCTATCATGGCCAGTTGTAGCCACGAGCTAGCAGTAAAAACCTACCTATCATTGCCGGTTACCCTATATATCATTGCCGGTTGTATCCACGAGCCAACTTTCTAGCTAGGTAATGATATATAGGGTAACTGACCTTCTCGTAAATAAGTTGAAACCAGTAGTCCTGTTCCTCATAAATAAGTTGTAGCTAGAAAGTTATTAAGAAGCAAACTTAGTTTGCTCTTTCTTTGTTTAAGGTGATGCAATGAAACACACCATAGAATTACCACCTCATACAAACAAGAACCTTGCATGTTCTTTTATTATCATACACTTGATGGTGCTATCACTAGGTTGCTTTAGCTGACAGTCAACATTAAAAATCATTCATCTCATATAACCAATCTGTGCTTCTGCCACATTTCTACTACAAATACTGCACCATGTCTAGGACTCACCAAATTATTGTTTTCTTCAGAATTTTATACACCCTATATTGTTTACTAAATCTGACCTTGTGTCAAAAAATATATTACTTCTGTGAGAATTAATATATTGTTTTGAAAGCTATGGTTTTCACGAATATTTGTTTTTGTGACGCGAGCATTTTGATTGGTTCCATTAACTTCGTGATTGAGGCTACACGCCGCCGTCGTCGCAAATGGCAATGCAAAGTTCTTGTATTCCACTGGGAGACGGAACCACAGATTTCTTGTTTGTACAATGTATTCCTATGGAGGATTCCTGCTAGCAACAAATACCGTTGCTTGGATTATGCTACTGGTCTAAGTAATTAAATGAGCTGTTGCTGTTGTTTTGTGTTCTCATAGCCGAGGAAAAACGAAACTTGCCTGTTGTGGTTCTAGGTTAATGGTTGCTTATTGGAACACACATAGACGTCATCGATGTTTCCTCATCTTGTACTCCCTCCGTTTTTTTATTAGATGTCATATTAGCTTTGACCATTAATTTCAAAACAATTACATAGATTCATGCCATGAGATTTATATTTTTAGATTCACTATGAGAAATACTTTCATTATATATAATTCATATGTTGTGAAACTATATATATTTTTTAAAAATGGTTGGTCAAAGATAATAATGTTTGACTTAGAACAAAACTAACGTGACATGTAAAAAACAGAGGGAGTAATTGGATCCACTGACACAATATTAAAAGCATATAGATTTATACAATATAAACAAGGTTGGCTATATCAATCTATTTATATATACATTGATGGTCAAAATTAGAAAATTTTGATTTAGGAAAGACTAAGATGTAGTAATAATTGTATCAACTACTATACGAAGAAGTATGCACATCTAAAGCAAAACGAATATGACCACCATATAAATGTAAAAAGGGGTAGTGCTTATTTGAAGGTGACAGCAGGAATTCCGGCAATAGACTGAGCCTAATATAGAGAGTACAGAGAAAATCGGCAATATTAGAGAAAAAAAACAAGAAAATCTCCTTCGCTACAAAATGTCTTCATGCCCATGAGAGGTTTCGTCATTGGAAAATTCTCCTATTTATCATGTTTCAGAGTATAATGTGTCACAGTAGCATTGAAAGCTCAGTGGATGCCCTTTTGAAATGTTTTCGCCGTGTCCCAGCACCACAAAATTAACGACGCAAATCTTAGAATTGCGCTTGACAAGTGACAACAAGCTCCATGCACCGGGACAACTGATGCACTCCTTGGGTGTGTTTAGATGGTAAAAATGGGGTAAAAAAAGTACTGTAGCACGTTTTGGCTTTATTTGGCAAATAGTGTCCAACGGTTGACTAATTAGGTTCAAAACGTTCGTCTCGTCAAGTACAACCAAACTGTACAATTAGTTTTTGATTTCATCTACATTTAGTACTTCATGCATGTATCACAAGTTTGATGTGACGGGGAATCTTTTTTTCGCATAGTGTTTTTTTCGTGGAACTAAACAGGGCCCTTGTCTTCTTTTCAAAAAATAAGAAGAAAGTGATGGCCTAGCTGTAATGTGACTCGACATGACGTTTTTAGAGGTTGAGCATTCAATCCCCACATCACCAAGATAGGCCCTTGTTCAGTTCCCGATTCGGGAGTGGCCGAATTGTTACCGTGCACATTAAATGCGTACTGTAGCAATTCGTTTGTATTTGGTAAAAATTGTCCAAATTTTGACTAATTAGGTTCAAAATGTTCGTCTCGCAAAGTACAACAAAATTGTGCAATTAGTTTTAATTTTATCTATATTTAGTACTCCATGCATGTGTCAGTATTTTGATGTGATGAGAATCTTCTTTTTGTATAGTAGAATTTGGGGGAGAAATTGAGAACTAAACAAGGCTAGGGGAAAAGAGAATAGGCCATAGAAGTCAGCGAAACCACATCATTTTTGTACTACTTCCTTCTGGAGCCAAATGTAAAGAGCCACCCACCCACTCATCATCCAGGCCATTGTCTCCCGGCGATAAGCGTAACCATGTATCAGAGATTCTCGTGATACTTTGACCCAAACAAAAGCGATCTCATCACGCCTGGAAAACCAAGAGACGAGACTTCTAAACCCATGGGATGGGGGACTCTTAGGGATGAAAACGGAACAGAAATATTCCGAATTGATCGTTTTCGTTTTCTATATTATGAACCGTTTTTTAACATGAAAAATTGTCAGTTTCAATTGGTTTCACAACCATTTTCAATCATTTTTTGTACTCTTTAATTGCTAAATGTAGAAATATCCCGAACCAACCGTTTTCATTTTTCTATATCGTAAGTCCGTTTTCGACCGTTTTCATCCTTAGGGACTCTGCTCGGCTCCCGCCGCCGCTGCCGCTGCCGAGAAACGCCGTCGCCTCCCACCAACCAGAGCCGCAGTTTTTTTCTTGACCCGGGGACCAACCAGCCGTCCATGAAGACCAGCTTCCTTCGCGTTCGCCTCTCTGCTGCACGCAACTGGCATCCGATCCGACCGCAAGGCACCACCGACCTTCCAGGTTGCTTCCTCAAACAAAAGCCAGGTATGAACCGCGTGCCTGCCCTCTTTTCCTGTCACATGACATCACCGCGGTCAGAGTTCAGAAACGTCGACGTTGCAACACAGGCAAGAAACACGAGAGCATGCATGAGCACGACATTGGTTTCTCATGTCACGGTTACATTAATCTAGACGTTCAGTATCCGTGGGCTGGGCCTGCAGGGAATCCAGTTCGTCCGGCACACATGTTCCAGAATCCAGATGTTGGAATAAACTTGCAATTGACCTTTTTGTAAAGAAAAGATTCCTCAAGGGAAATTGAAATTGCACACGCCCTATGGCCAATGATATTATATATATAGAACTATGGAAACACCCTGTGATCGTCATCATCAGGAGCATGACATCAGAATCCTCTGCTGCAAATTCAGCTAACGTTTTCCCTCATCTGAATTTCTGATGGATGTACCGGCAATTCGTATATGTTTGCAGGTCGTTTAGTTTTGCCCCTCTATGTGGGCCAAAACCAGATGAACCTTGACACAAGCCTCATTTGAATTGCCTTCTACTCCCGCCTGGCCAATCATGCAGGATTCCTATCTGAATCCATCGTAGTAGCGTAGGGTGATTAAGAAACATGCACGAACCAAAGAACTGCAGTCAATTTGTCACACCATAATATTCAGTATTTCCTGCAAACCGCGGGAACAAGATGGACCTGATGGTGCTCAAGATTCAAGTCAATAAAGATGGGAAAGCAGATCAGACCAAGGTCATGTCGTGCAGGTTTCCAGAATCCAGCCTCAAAGAACCTTCCATCATTTCTTTCAACTTTGAGTGGCAAAAAATATTAACAGGACAGGAGAGGTTTTTCAGATTACTACCAAATTGTGAAGAGTAGTCATAGAGAAACATGTGATCATTTGACGTAATCACATAGGCGGTAACAAGAATTATATAGTACTCCTGGAGCAGAGCATCTTTGTTTCTACAAGAAGAGCCCACAGTATGTACAATCCAACAGAAATGATAGAAAAAAAAATCAGTAATAAAACTAATGCTCTTTTTTTTTTTTTATAACGAACAAAAACTAATGCTCTTTGTAGGGGAAACAACCTCTGACTGGAAATAGTTGACTGAGCGCGGGATATACCAAGCATTTGGGGTTTCACTCAAAATCAATGACTTGAGCCCATCAAACTGTTCTCTCATATTTGTGGAGGCATTGTAATTGTATGCTTGTCCTCAGAAATGGATAAGCCATAATCAGCAATAAACCATACAAAGCTATTTTTAAGGAAGGAGGATAATCAGCAACATATTCGACCCGTAGCAACGTTTCAATGACCTGCCCTTGCTTATTCACAATCACAGCTATTTTATCCTTTTCTGCTGTATCACGAGGCTCATAAAAATAAATAACCATCTTCAATCTCATGCAGACAATGGAAGGTCATGTAACTTAATAGATGGTTATTTCTCCATCACTCCAAAGATACTTCTCATCCAAACAGGGCCTAAACATTTCAATGAAATACTAACATGATGGGAATAAAACTGTAGCAATAAAAAAGAGCATGGATTCATCCATCTGATGAATAAGTGCAAACTGAAAATAGAAGTCATATTTAGTTAGCATCCATGTACAACTCTTCTAACTCTCTAGGACGCCACTAAGTCATGTTGTATTAAATTTTTTTCTCTACCTTAATACAAAGGCGCGCAACTCTTTTATGTGATCGAGAAAAAAAAGAAAAAAAATTCTTTTTGAAATAAAAAGAATTGGATTTCTGTGGCTTGAAATTACTCTGGATGAATCAGGGTTCGATTCAAGTGGCTGACAGAAAAAGGTAAAACAAACACCAGATTGAACTTTGCTAGGGTGTCAGTTTCCATCTAATGCTAACACTCAGTGAAGTCGATCAACTCTTGTCTGCAAGGTTTATATGGGCCCTTCTACTCTGAGATTATATGGGCCAAGCTACTCTGAGATTATATGGGCCCTGAGAGCAAGTTCAATAGGCCAAAATTGGACCGGTTTCTCCTACGCTTTCACGTTTCGCAATCGAGCCGGTTTCTCCGCCATTCGTCTTCCACAAACCCCCAAAACCCTCGCGCCGCCGCCGCCATGTCCTCGTCGGCGTCTCCGGCGAGCCGCCGTCCCCCGGGCCCGCTGGCGCTGGGGCTGGAGTCGTCGGCGAACAAGATCGGTATCGGCGTGGTCTCGCTCTCGGGGGACATCCTCTCCAACCCGCGGCACACCTACGTGACCCCGCCGGGCCATGGCTTCCTTCCCCGGGAGACGGCGCAGCACCACCTCGCGCACCTGCTGCCTCTCCTCCGCGCCGCGCTCGCCGAGGCCGGTGTGGCCCCCGCTGACCTCGCGTGCGTCTGCTACACTAAAGGCCCCGGCATGGGCGGGCCTCTCCAGGTCGCCGCCGCGGCCGTCCGCGCGCTCTCCCTGCTCTGGAGGAAGCCGCTCGTGGCGGTCAACCACTGTGTCGCGCACATCGAGATGGGCCGCGCGGTCACTGGGGCCGTGGACCCCGTCGTGCTCTACGTCTCCGGCGGAAACACGCAGGTTATCGCCTACAGCGAGGGGAGGTACAGGATCTTTGGGGAAACGATTGATATCGCCGTCGGGAACTGCCTTGACCGATTTGCCAGGGTCCTAGAGCTCTCCAATGACCCTAGCCCCGGCTATAACATCGAGCAGGTAAACTGTTCCATCAAATGCCAATTTGTTGATTATCCAATAGCTGTGGCTTAATATTGTTTTAATTCTAGCTATACATGCACATAGATGCTGGTTTGTGTGAGTGTTTTTCTAGCACGAAGCCTTGTCACCATCAGCCACTGCATCACATACATGTAAATGCCTTGGGTGGCAAACCATGAGGACTTTAGTATGTAACGGTGTTTATGAGTCTGGGAGCTATTGGTGGAGCTTTGGTACCTCTTGAGCTTTTTACTGATCCTAGCCACTAGTATTTTGTTGAACAATCCACTCAACGAAATTCTTAGGCAGTTTAACTTATGCTGGCTGTGCATTTAGTGGCTAGTTTGTCGACTCTGTCAAATCAGTCGGGTTGTTGTACGTGTGGGCAAGATTACTTTTCTATGTTTGGTTGAAACATTGTAGGGATCATATGGTTATATTTTTGTATTGAGCTATACAATATGCTGGGCAGATCCTCTGTTGTTTTGTGTGACAGTGCTTGTGTTACGATGTTCTCCATGGATTTATTCAGTCTATGTGATCACTTGTGTTTCCTCATTTTCTCTTGAACTAACACATGTAGGTAGTCAAAAAACTATCTCAGTGCTATTTTGCCATCTCATACAATCATCCAAACATAATTTAGCTTTTTATATACAGCTGAAGAACATGTATAGGGTGTTTGGTTTGAGGAAAGAGTCGATCATCTACTCATTCCACACTTTTTTTTTTGTTTGGTTTGTGGAATGGAATAGGTTGATGCATCATCACCTCAGTCCTCACAAGCTAATAGTTAGTACTAGTATGGGGAATGGAGTCATTCTGCCAAATTTTAGTTAGGAATGGACTCATGATGCACCACCTCATCTAGGATGGTTTGATTCCTCAAATCAAACAACCCTTGTATTGTATGATCATGCCCAGGTCAAGTGCATCCATTGGGTTGTTTGGTCGTTTAGGCACTTTGACCTGTAATGGGATCATAATTAGCTTCATCCCAAGATTATGTATGTTCCGTTATTTCTCAATCCTTTATTAGACTATATTGAGACTAAATTTAGCTGACTGTTGAAGTTGGGCTGCATGTATTAGGATGGTGTTTGGGTTGGCTGTATGTGCTAATTTATTTGAGTGGGAGGGAGCAGATGTTATTTCATATGCTGCATGTAACCATGCTGGTTGACACTGCGGCAATAATGGGTTGTGTGTTTCCATGTAGATGGAGGGATAATAGGCTTTTGAGCCCTGGAAGCCTTCCCATTTTATCCCTGGATATAGAGGGCTTGAGCTTATAGGATAATCCCAGGATGTCCCAATTTGTTTGTTCAGATTCAACTTCAACTTAGAGGCTAGTTGAAGGTGGAGATAGGCTAAACAGGTTGGAGCTTTATGCGTAGTGTAAGCATATAAGCCGTAAGGGTCTTCTTAGTCAAGGGCAATATCTGCTTAATTTATCTCTCTGTAAATTTACTAGAAGCTATGCTACACTCTGTTTCTGGATTGCTGATTGACATGTCATCGGATACATCACTAACATCAGTGCATGAAAGTTTTTTATTTATACTTATGTTTGCATTGCAACTTTGCATCTGAATGTTACAAGGGTCTGTACATTCTGATTATCCGTCTGCTACATGTCATCATTGGGTTAGCTATGTTTTGGAGGTCAATCGTTGTCTACGGGTGGCATGATGGGCCCTGCTCTCATGGAAAGGTGTGTGTTAGGATGGTAGTTAGGTATACATTGGTCTGTAGGATTGGCTGAAAGCATGGTAAACTGTAAATGGTCTGTGATCTGAGCAGTGAGTATATAAGTAATATTGTTTTATATGGTGTTATTCTTTCATGGAATCACCACAACCAGTGAGACACAGTAAAGGGATTTTGCTTAATCCCAGTCATAATTTTGATTATTTATCACAATAGTATGCCCATCGGCCAAAATAAGTGTCATTTTTGGGTTGTCTACAGTTAATGCATTCAACCTTTGATCACCAATATATTTTCAAATATTTTTATAAAACTTTTGAAAATGGGTATGGCTAGATTTATCTTCAAAAGGAATATTGTAAGCTTTATATATTTAGCACTGATAAATTAGCAGGCTTTATATTAGTAATTAATGGTCAAGATAGTGTCTTTGTGACCATGCAGCATTGCATCTGTTCTGAACAACGCTTAGTTTTGACAGGATGTTTTTTTTAAATAAGCTCATAAAAGCATTTTGCTATTTGTGCTGATCAAAGTTGGGCCAAACTATAGTCTCCATGAAAGCCTGAAATGCTGCTAATTCAGTTCTCTTCGACTCTTCCAAGACAGTTCACTTCTTACTTGATCCTAGAGGATAGTTACTGTTACTGTATACTTATTACTTCCCTTCATATCGCAACTAAAATCAAAATCATAGTTCCTATGGTTTTATTATTCATAAACATTAAGGATTCATCTTACTCAAGGTTTAAGCATTTTCCTTTTTGTCATAAAAAATTTCATTTTGACTACTACTGGTACTTGCTTGCTCTAACTAGAAGTATATAACTGCATTGTCTTTCTACCCACCTTACTTGGACTGCTGCCTTGCTGGACTAGTTCCCGAGCTAGGAGTTTTTTGGTCACCATCCTATTAGGATCACCACTTATGGCTAAACTGTGGTGGCTGAGTAGTGCCCAGCGCCTTGGCGACCCAGGTGTCTTCCTTTTAGAAAACTGATTAACTTTTAGCTATGCTGAAATCATAATCATTAGAGGCCCATTCCACATAGCTTTGAAGTTCTTCCGTGCTATCTTATTTTACTCCATGTTCGTATCATAGGCAATATTGGGGATTCCTGCCATCACGTCAAAGAGAATCTTGGTCAAGTTACAATGTTACATATCTTACTGTTTTTTTTTTTTGCCTCTTCTGCTGTTTTTCTGTTGTTGCCTATTCACAAATATTTCAGTTATGTTAGCTTTAAGTTGTGGAAACTGGAAACCTCTCACCTTGATTAGCAATTTAACTTGTTTAGCAAATAGGATTTATTTCAGGAGTCGTAAATCATGGTATAATTCTTAATGCTTTATTATTAACATTGGCAACAATATGGATTCTGTCTGTGTGAATCTTTCAAGAGAGTACTTCTGAGGTAGTTCCACATGATATTGTTATCTACCATTCTACCTTCATTATTGTACAACCTGTCAGGCTGTCACCATTAGCATTTTTCTTCTTTTTTTGTTTTGTTTTGAAGACATTTTCTCTTTGAACAGATTTATGTCTTTGTACAACATGGCACATTCTTTTCTCATCCTTGAGTTTGGTTTCTTAATGTACCGTATTTATTTTCCTTGTCCAGCTTGCAAAGAAGGGAGAAAAATTCATTGATCTCCCATATGTTGTGAAGGGTATGGATGTGTCATTTAGTGGCATATTGAGTTTTATTGAAGCTACGGCGATTGAAAAGCTTAAAAATAATGAGTGCACACCTGCAGACCTATGCTACTCATTGCAGGTACTCACATGCTCTTAACTTTCTCCCCCTTATGGATAATAATTGGTTATGCTTTGTTGACAGCGACACTGATGAAAGTCATAATTTGCGCAGGAAACTGTCTTCGCCATGCTTGTTGAAATTACTGAACGTGCAATGGCGCACTGTGATTCAAAGGATGTTCTTATTGTTGGTGGCGTCGGTTGCAACGAACGTTTACAGGAGATGATGAGGATTATGTGCTCAGAAAGAGGGGGTAGGCTGTTTGCAACTGATGACCGCTATTGTATAGACAACGGGGCAATGATTGCATACACTGGTTTACTGGCGTATGCACATGGTGTGACCACTCCCCTGGAGGAGTCAACATTTACGCAAAGATTCCGAACTGATGAAGTTCATGCGATTTGGAGAGAGAAGGAGATGCCGGTGCTAAATAACATCCATTCAGATGCAATGGTTGAAGTATCTAAAGATGAAGCCTCCATGCCGACACCAATCGTTGTAGATTCCTGAGGTAATTGGCCTATACAATTATGTCTTGCTGCTAATGTTTTTTCTTGATAGCTAATGCAATTTGGATTGCTGGAGACAATTGTTAGAAGAGTCTAGGGCCTATTGGGCCTTAGCCCATTAGGGTTAATTAGTCGCTTACTTAGGGGTCAAGTAAGACCTCTTCTCTATATAAGGAGAGGAGATGTGTCAATCTAATCAAGCAAGAGATTAGAAGGAAACAAACCTTCTCTCTTGCCGGCCGTGGGCGAAGCCCCGCGGCCGGCGTTCCCAGCGCCCCTCACAGCCCTAGCCGCCGGTCCTCCGCCACTCTCTAGCTCACGAACAGTACCGCGGTGCACTGTAGCACCGCGAGTACTGTAGCGCGTCCGTCGCCGTCGCTCTCCTCGACTCTCTCCTCTCAATCCTAGCAGCACATAACACAATCCCTATCAATTACTCCCTCCATTCCAAATTATAGGGCGTTTTGGCTTTTCTAGATACATAGTTTTTGTTATGCACTTCGATATACACTATGTCTAGATACATAGTTAAAGCAACGTATCTAGAAAAGCTAAAACGTCTTATAATTTGGAATGGAAGGAGTACTTGACAATTCATGTGTAATTGTGGTTGATATGGTAGTGGGTGTGATCCCACTTCTCATGCGTTTGATTTTTCTACATGATGAATATGCTCTGCAAATGAAGCTTTCTCACCAAGTGCACAAACTATGCTGTTAATTGCAAAATTATGCAACTTTTTTGGACAATATGAAACAGAAGGAACCATTACATTTTTTTTTATTTTTTATGCTTCACTGCTTATCCTCGTGTGTTTTATTTCTGAACAGTCACAACCCGACGAGCTAATGGTGGGTGTTTCTTTTCTGTCACAGGCAGTAAATGCTTGTACGGGAAGGTCTAGAATCACTCCTGCATGTGATACCTTTGCTTGCTGATTCGGAGAAGCCTCTTCCAGGCACATGGCAGGTGGCTCCGAATTGTTGTGCTGCTGTATGAACTGCAGCAGGTAAAATGAATATGTTGTATGGCTGACATAGCTGACGATAGTTGACATGGATCAAACCTCACCAATCACCCTAACATTCTGGCTAGTTATTTTTCTTCATAGAGTGAACTTCTGATTGTTGTAAACTTATAGACGCATTTCCACAAAGCTAGGTTAACTCTTAAGTTACTCTTGTGATGGTAATCTGTTTCCGTTCTAAAGCAGCCCCTTTTGGATGGACATTTGATTCCTGGTAACGTGGGTCCATAAAAAATACCCCACAAACTTGTGTGTAGATTGCGTTACACAGAAGCTAATGTAAGGTGGATAATGATTTGGTTGAGTTGGGCAGTGGCCTTTTTTACCTTCCATGACGCTATGCAGATCATGGATACTGGATGCGTCTCTTGATTGCAAATCTGATTTGGCAAGGATAGTGGGTCATGCTCATAGAAGATGTGTTGGCATTTGGCAAGTTGTCTACGGACCGGGTGTCATTTATGTTGGACACACATGCGACTGGTAGCGGGCCGTGAATTTTGTGAGTCTGACAGGAGATGCAAGGCCCAGTTTAGTTCCCCAAGAATTTTACAAAATTTTTCATATTCCCCGTCACATCGAATCTTTAGACGCATGCATGAAGCATTAAATATAAATAAAAAATAAAATTAATTACACAGTTTAGACGAAATCCACGAGACGAATCTTTTAAGTCTAATTAGACTATGATTGGACACTAATTGCCAAATAACAACGAAAATGCTACAGTGTCCATTTTACCAAATTTTTTGCATCTAAACAGGCCCCAAATCTGATTTGGCAAGGAAAGTGATTCTTGCTCATAGTGTGTGTTGGGCTGTTGTCCTAAAAAAAAAAATCTGCGACGGTGCCGCACCATGCAGCTCGGTGCGACACCGTCCGGATGGTCTCCACGTATCCATGACAGTGGCGGGCCCAGCAGGTAGTCCAGGTAGGCCCAGGACTACCCTGGAATTTGGCCCAAAAATTATTTAGCACATACCACTATGCAGCCCATAACAGATTTGGCCCACATATCCACCATTCACTCATCAGCCCAGGCAACACCAACGCGAGACGGCCAGAGGCCATGACTCCTCTGAGCGAGACGAAAGGCCACGACGACTTCGATGCTTCCCTCTACTCCGACGCGCACACGAGGCCATTGCAGACCGCCGCTCCAGCCGAGCCCCGAGGCCAAGCGGCAGAGTTCCCCCGCCGGCCTCCTGCCACCGGCCGCCCGCCCCACCGCCACCGCCTCGCCTCGTGCTGAGCGGCCTCCTGCCACCGTGGCCCTGCGTGGTCACCTGGCCGGGCTCCGCCAGTCCGCCGCCGGCGCGGGTGCCAAGCAGCTGGCCAGGCCGGCCGGCGGCCGCCCAGTCTGCCCTTCTGGCCTGCTCCTTACCATCCTGGTGAGTTCTTGTGCGGACATTGGAGAATGGGGAATGGACTGTAAATTGAACTTAGAGACTGTAGATGTACGAGCCTAGAATTAATGAAATCTTTTATTATTTTTTAGAAAATTGAGCCATGAAATATAAAAAAAGAAAATTGAGGCATAAATAAATCAAATATTATATTTTTTCAGAAATATGTGAGGAAGAAATATCGCAATTTGGTTAATTTATAGTCAAGTATATCGAGCTTTTTTTAATTTTACTATATCTTATAAAATTTTTGACCAGGACTACCCTGATTTCAATTCCTGGTCCGCCACTGATCCATGATGCAAGTTGTTACGGCCATGATGCAAGTTGTTGCGGCCACGGGAACGTGTGTTAGTAGGGCCAGCCTGTCAGGTTGTGTTCATGTCGCACGAGCCGCGTGGTGCGGCACCGTCGCAGAAATTTTCTTCCGTTGTCTACGGCCCACGTGTCATTTATGTTGGACACGCATGCGACTGGAAGCGGGCTGTAAATTTTGTGACAGACTAACGGAAGATTTGAAGTATTCTATCTTTAGTACTCATGCTATTTGAGTTTTATCTTTAATTATTTTTCTCAATAAAATATAGCTGTAATAATGCATAATAAGTATCAGGTACAAAAATACTTATCAAGATAACTCTATACATACGGATGATGGTGAGAAGTTCATAAAGTTTGGTTGGATTATTTCAAGTATAAAGCATTTATGACCAGTGGGTGTATTTGTATGTTCGGAGAAATAAATTTCCGTGGCATAACTTTAGGGATGAAAATGAATAAAACGAATCAGACATGAATAAATAGTAGCAAATGTGCTCGTGTGTTGCAACGAATGTATATCTTATCTTATGACCTTCTGAAACATGAGTTATGGCTTAAAAATTTATATAATGATCACGTCATAGGTTCCAATATATGTTGGGGAATCGGACTCTATCATTGCTTGTCACATCTTGGAATCGGACTTCATATAATCGCTAGGTTGGTCGAATGGATGACACCTGTGCTAGTCTGGTGGATATGAGAACGTATCCCTCGCAATCGATGGTTCATAACCAGTGGTGATGGACACCGACTATCACCACCGACTGTTACCAACAGGGGCCAAAACTGTTGGTGATGGGGGTCTGGAACTGGCGGTGATCTTTCTGTAGGAGTGGATGTCCAATTTAATAGTCAGTGGAAGACTATCATCTTGGGTACTCATTTAAAAGGACGTTTGATCCTGACACCTTTCCTAGAAGGATGTACCAAATAAGAAATGATTAGGATAGAAATAATATTATAAATATTTTTGCATTCCCTATTGTGGTCGGCCTCCGCCACCACCCACCATAGGCCCTTCATACCACCCTTCAATCCAATCCACTAACCAAGGTGGCCGCTCGCTACTATCCACCACACCCGATCTTGCAGGGCTCTAGCAGCAAACCATCGCTAGCTTCTTCCGACACCAAAACAAACTACTTCATATCTCACCCCCTCACACCACCGCTTCATCTACAGGTGAACCGGCCTCCCTGAACTTTATATGCAGTCTCTAACCACGAGAACCCTAGCCCTGACATGCTTAGATCTGGAGGAGGACAACCTACCTCATAAGGTGCCGATGATTTAGATCTGGAGTGCACGGATTGGAGGTGGGGGTTATTTGGGGGGGGGGTTGGAGCGGGGGGGCGAGAAAACGTGTTGGAAGCTATTATTGATAAGGAGCGAATATAAGGTTGAGCCAATGTTGCGGGATTTGTTTTGTTCCTATCTGATAGCCAGAGAGGTGTGCCGGTGTGACAACTATCACATGCATATTCAGTTAGCCTTATAAAAAAGATCACAATATAAACACATATAATTGTATGTTTAATTTGGCAATCAAGTTCATATCTTAAACAACATACTATAATTCACATATATATAATATACAGGTTTAGGATAATATTGTACCAAATAGCAATCTGCTTCTTACAATATAGCCATCAGCACAACCAAGCTGATGTCAAATATCCAGGTATGCATACCATCGTGCCCCAGATTACTAAGAACAAACGATACAAATATACCACACATGCAACAATGATATGGTGCATATACTAGTCCATGCATACACACATAGCTTGTCAACTAGTTATTACGGAAATATATAAACCATGCATTATTTCACATAATGCAATGAAAATATAGATATAACATTCATATTTATGCGAATTCATGTTTTTGCCTCCACCCTCCATGTTTACTTCTTCAGTACTTGTACTTCCATATGCCATCCATCTCTATGGTGGTGGTCACGGACCCTGGGTCGGTCACAGACATCATCAACAAGATCTCAGCGGCATTAATTAGCCTGCTCATCCTTCCGCAACACCATCGAGGATGGCCTACTCTTCAGCGCAGCAACATCGAAGCCGCCAGCGCCAGCTACTCCTATGTCCATCTGGCCAACAGCTCCAATGCCCATCTGGCCTACTGGTGCCCCCATGCCCATCTGGCCTGCTGGTTCCCCCATGCCCATCTGGCCAGTGGCTGCCCCCATGCCCATCTGGCGGTAGAAGTTCATCGGCGGCGGCGCAACCATTGGATTGCCGAACAGGGCACCATTGATCTGAAGCCCATCAGCGTCACCGATACCTGCCATAAGTGGCATCACCAGTGGCATCCCCATGCCAGCGTTGGGGTTGGGGTAGTAGGGGGCACTGGGTCCATGGCGAAGTCTGGCATGATGGGGAATTGCATTGGCATGGGCACGGGTTGCGGTAGTTGCAGCGGCATAGGGATGGCATGGCAGGGATGTTGTTTTGATTTTGATCAATCTCAGCACCGGGCATGGCCACTTGGTACACCAGTACAATTGTCTTCCTAATCTTAGTGGTCTTGTGGAACACACGACATACCACCCACTCATCCTACACATATTTCATTTGTAAACCAAAAGCGAAATCAGATTTGTGTAAGAAAATAAAGCAAGTAGCATATTGACATACATCATGCCAGTGTTGTTACCACTACCACGCACCTTGGAAGAAAAAGCTGAAGCTTCCATAGCCGTGATAGCGTTAGTGGCTGAGATGGATGTGGATGTGGGGCTAGGGAGCCTGCCGCTGCCTTCGAGCCTATACTCGTGCATCACCCAGTTCGTTTTGTTGCCCCTGGGAGCCCTGCCTTTGTAGAAGACAAGCGTCTTCTTCATGCCAATGTGCAGCACCACCCCTTCCCCTTTGGTGTGCTTGTATACCTCCTTGTCCTTGCTGGTCGCCTTCCAATAACCAGCTTCCGTGACCCTATTTGCCCTTAGCCCTATCGGGTATTTGTGGTCCTTCTGTGAGAAGAAGTACCACTCTTTCTCGGTCATTTTTGCCTCCCCTGCAGCATGCGATCGAATTAAGTGCCATATATTAGACCACATCTCGATCACTAGCATAGCAACATGCATCCACTGCATGGATCAAACAAGACCAAGGCGTATATGTATGTACAGTATAGATCGAGGCTGCTTGTTACATACTCGGGAGGTCCCATGGTTCAGTCTTATTTAGGTTGACCTCCCCGAGGACACAAATGAAGTCCCTGTTGTGCACCTTGTTCGTGAGGTAGTCATTGACAATCTCATAGTCACTTGGATGGAAGCAGAACCCTAGAGGCAGGTCGAGGCCACCGGCATGGACAATGTTCATCTCCTTCGGCTGCAGCTGCTGCTGGTCCGCCATGGTTCTCTTGCTCCTTAACTAAGATTTGATCCAGGAAGCGCCAGCAACCGTATCAAGCAGCAAGGAATAATTCGCAGATAGTACTTAAAAAAACAATGAAGCATACATACATGCACAAACTCTTCTTGACCTGCCGGTAAGTCTAGGTCTCTTGCTCTCTCACTAAGACGAATGCAAGAAGAGTTGTTCTGGTGTAGTGAGCCGGGCACTGCAACGCAGCTTAAATAGCCAAGAGGCGTGTTCACGGGAGCCACTTTCCGCTGAAGCCTCCTACCCTCTGCCTAGCGCCCGTCTTTTTCTGGTGGTGTCTGTTTCTACTGAGCATTGGACTCTTGTTCTTTCCAACTATGCCATGCTTGTCCTTGCGCACCCGGGCTCACTTTCCCGCTGGGGCATCGGCTGCTGCTGGCAACAGGTGCTTGGGTTTTGGAATGTCTTTAACTGTGTGCAGCATGTAGCCAACCGTGACCTCCCTCTGGTTTGCCTGCCTTGGTCTGTGATACCCGTGGACGTATGCGTCCGCACGCCGCTCATGCATGTGGGCCTACATACCCTAGCCATCGCCTTGTCTGCATGAAGATGTAGAAGAGGGCTGCGTGGCTAGCGACCGGCCACGTAGAGATGCACGCGCGTCAGCGGCCGAGGGTTGCTGTGGCTATATGGTGCAAGCGCTTCATGATGCAGGCTACAGACAAGTGGGCTGGCATGGGGTCCACATTGCCTCGCATGTGGTGTGGGGGCTGCTGTAGCCATAGGCATCTATCAGGGACAACTAGGCTAGTGACAGGTCATCGTGATCTAGTGCTGATAGCGTTGTGTTCTTCACTACTCTATCAGTTTTAGGTGCATGAAGAAACGCGTGCACGCACGCGGCGTTGTGCCGAGTCGGTGTGCTATATATATGTGGCTGTGTATATATGTAGGCACCCAGATGTATCTAGACGCAAGCAGTTGTTCTAACTCTAACTCGTATAAACACGGTCAAGAGTTTGGGTCAGAATTCAGGTCATACATGCACCGCATGAGAGAGTTTAGAGAGTAAAAAGACAGGGCAGGGTACAAGGACATTTGGAAAGTAATTAAAAATGCAGAACAGAAAAGCCCCTCACATTTTAATTATTATAAGTAATATTATAGATTATATTATAGATATAGATAGATGGAGAAAAAAACCTTTTTTAATATTATTATAAGTATTCTTATAGATTATATAAGATATTATGTTATAGGTATAGATAGATAAAGTTTAGAGATAGAGATTTATTTTATAGAAAAAACAAGAGAAAAAAACAGAAGAAATAAGAACCAAAACTACAGGGCGAACGTCGGACGGTATCTCCGATGGATAGGCAAAAGAAAACATGAAACATTCCGACACAAGAAAAAAACGAAAATGCTCATGAAAAAAGAAAAACAAAAAAAAAGAAACATGAAAAGGTATGAAAAAGAACGTTGGACATTCAAACACAGGCAAAAAAATAAAGCCTCAACGTTGGACGGTTTTAAATAGATAAAAATAGATACGGATTTATCTATCTATATCTATCCCTATAATAATAAATCTATTCCTAATAATAAAGAGACAAAATTTCTTGACATGAAATCTTTCGTCCAACTAAGACATTGTCGGTGTTCGGACCCGGGAGGGCCCTAGACCGACGAGTGAATTTGTGTTGTGTGCTCCCTAATCCGAATGGTGATGCAAAGAGAATACATGGGGTTTATCCTGGTTCGAGCAAAGAAGGCCCTACGTCCAGTGGGGGAGGAGAGTATTGCATTTCCTTGCACCGAAGTGCTTGTGTAGGGGTTACAAGCTGTGAGAGAGGGAGCCGGTCCCAAGTCTCAAGAAAAAAGAAAATAGAGTCTTGCTTGAGATGTTGATCTCAGAAGTGGAGAAGATCTCTGTCTTGCTTTTTTCGCTCCTCCTCCTCCTTGGAGAACCCTCTGCCTTCCCTTTTATAGGGTCAAGCGGAGGCCGAGGTGTCCTAGAAGCCCTAAGGCGGTGCCTTGGAGGAGAAGGTGCGGTGGGCACTATAGAGGTTGCTGTGGCAACGTGCCTCGGTAAGGGCGGCCATCCCCGAAGTGTCGTGGTGACGTCGGTGATGGGACGGTGAAAGACCCTGGGTCCTGTGGTGAGCGTGCGATCCCCTGTGGTCGACGTGCGGGCGTTGTTCCTTCATTGACCAGCGGCGGTCGAGGCCGAGTCGAGACGTAGCTGAGGAGGTCGACGAGGAACGGATAAGGCCGGATCCTAGAAAACCCGGGACATGACGGTCGTCGTATTTTGCCTCGAGGGGGCATCAGGGGTAGAACAGTGCCCGACGTGGCGTGTATAGTGACAGCCTTTTTATCGCCCATCCCAGGATGAGCAGTAAAAAGTAGGATTAGACACGGGTACTGCTCCCACGCCGGTGGGGCTGTAGCCACGTAGGTGGAAGTGGTTGCATTGAATGTCTTGTTAGTGAGTAGGTGGATGAGGGGGGGGGGGTCGACCGACCCGACCCCGGGTCGTGCGAGTCGGAGATTTTCTAGGGTCGAGACCTCCAGTCGAGCGGGCCTCGTGCGAGTCGAAACGCAGTCGAGGGTGTCCGGTGTGGCGACGCGTATGTGGACCGAGCTCGGTGTATTCATGTAGGTGGAGCTTTGGTACAATATTTTAGAGGGTTTCAGGGTGCGGATTCCTCGGGGGTTTGCTCCTTTTAATCATCGGTTTTGGGTACCCCTAA
This sequence comes from Saccharum spontaneum, assembly GCA_022457205.1. Taxonomy (NCBI): domain Eukaryota; kingdom Viridiplantae; phylum Streptophyta; class Magnoliopsida; order Poales; family Poaceae; genus Saccharum; species Saccharum spontaneum. Next base: position 16,752,163 of record CM039614.1, on the reverse strand, counting down.
TTCAGGTACCCGACAGTAGCCCCCGAGCCTTTGCGCGAGTGTGGAGACTCTCGCAGAGGCTCAGCGAGTTATTAACTGGAGCCGTTGCGTCATCGCTTTTCGGTGGGTGCGTGCGAGCGCACCCACCGGGTGTAGCCCCCGAGGCCTCAGAGGAGTGGGTGACTCCTTCGAGGGCTTTTGATATGTTAGTTTGAGGGATACTCTTGCGTTCAAGCCCTTGTAGTGCGTTTGGTCCCCTTTCGTCGAGGCTAGCTTATTGCGGGCAAGCCCCCGAGGCTCGTGTGCATGAGGTCAATCAGGGTCCTGCGCGTCTTTAATCGTATGACCCTTACGCATCCTTTAGGTAAGGAGGAGGGATGAGAACGCCGTACTGTCCCTAATGGGCGAGTTTCGACGATCTCTGGTGAGCTGTTAGCGGGAAATTCAAGTGGGAGCCCATGTCTCATTCGATAGGGGTCGGCTGGCGGCCGTGGAGGCGCTCTCCAAAAGTGCCAAAGAGTTGTCATGTGGATCTCGGCTCCGTTCGATAGGATCCGAGGCCTCAATGCCTCCCTCCGAGGGGATTCCACCGCCAACCTCTCCTTTAGCCTTGAATATGTCTGAGGGTGTCTCGAGAAAGTGGCTCGAGCCCTGGCCTGGTATGGGCACGCCCTCGGTCACCCCTAACTCTGTTTACTCGAGGGCAGCTGTCGAACCCTGGTCGAGGGCCAGCTTTCGAACCCTCGAGGTTTGAAGCGGGCTCGGAGCCCGTGGTTCTTTCACCTAGAAGTGTCCGTCTGTGAGCTTCCCTTCCCGCCCGTTGGGGCATGTCTTTTTAGGGTGGAAGAGGAAACGGCGCGGTAGTGGGCGCCGTAGTGAGCGGTTAGCGAATGAGTGGCTGACACGTGCCTGTGCGTGCGGGTTTCGAGGGAGCGGTTAGGTAAGGGCATGTAATGTGGAAAGTTTACTTGCCTCTTCGCTGGATCCACCCATTGGCCTTATGCCGGGGTATAAATATGGAGCCCAGGGTTTCGTTCGTTCCTTCCTAGCCTTTTGCAACTACCCTCTCCTTCCTTCGCCACCGTCGTCCATTCCCTGTTGCCATCGTCATCCGTTCCTTGCATCCATGGCGGGAAAGAGCCCAATCCTCCCTGCGGATCTGTGGATTCGTTCATCGGTGATGGAGAAGAAGCTGCAGGAGCTCGTGCACGACGGTCTCCTGCGTCCGAGGACCAGCTGAGATCTACCGGAGTGGAAGGTGTTGCCAACCAACCACCGGGAACTGGTGGGCTACGTGGTCAGCTTCGTTGCCTTCCACGAGAGGAGGCTCGGGGTGCCGCCGAGCCGATTTATGTAGGCCAGAGGTGGAGCTCCATCATCTCGCCCCCAATTCCATCTCGCAGGCCACCATTTTTGCGACCGTCTACGAGGGGTACTTGGGGATCGAGCCCCACTGGAAGCTGTGGCTTCACCTCTTCAAGGCGGAGCACTTCGCCAAGAAGGCGGGTGAGAAGGCAGTGTGGTGGGTGGTGCATGCTGGAAGCTGCACTATCTAAGTGCAGGTGGGTCAAGGTGAGCTGTACATCCCGACGCAACTCATCTCGTCGAACAGCGGGTGGCACGATGGCTGGTTCTACCTGTGCAACGATGACGGCCACCTGCCTTGCTTCTCTAGCCAGGTCCTGATGTCCCGGAAGGAGAACTGGGCATACGGCTTCGTCGAGGAAGATCAGCCGAAGCTGCAGCCACTCCTCGACGTGCTAAGGAGGCTCCGTCTACGTGGACTGACTGCAGGCATGGTGGCTGCTGTGTTCCACCGTCGGAGGGTCTTGCCCCTGATTCAGCATCGACTGCGGATGGACCAGATGAAGCCAGGCGTCTCGTTGGAGGGGAGCCGGATGTCACACAAGACCCTCCCCCTCGATGAGGTCGTCCGGCGCGCTCGGTGGGTGGTAGGTGGCTTCAAGCAGGAGGACATAGACAAGGTCCCGATGCGACCTAACCAGGGATTCGAGCCTCTGGTAAGTATTGTCTTGCTGGCCTCGTGTCCTTTTCCTTCGAGGCTTTCTTGATTTAGCCCATCGAGGCTTTCATGTAGGATCTGTCAGCAGTCAAGGACTCGCCGCCACCAGTCCTAGAGGATCGCACGGCTCGACAGGTGAGACGTTTTTCTGCGGCTCAAAAGAAAAAGGAGAAAGATGCTGCGAAGAAGCAGCAGAGCAGGAAGATCCTTGAGTGTGAGGTGTTGAATAAGCGCCGTCACCAGCAAAGGCTCGAGGGTCTCCCTGTGGAGGAGTCCCCGTCTGAGACGGCCTCTAAGGAAGAGGATGATGACGATGATAGCGGTGATGATGATGCCGAGTCACGGTACGACACCGTGACTACACTTGCACACCTTCCTGACGTGCGGTCCCTGTAGGAGCCCGTCGATGGGGGGTCGACCTCCCAGGCATCGAAGGCAACCTCGGCGCCCACCGAGGGGGCAGAGGAGCGAGCAGAAGGGAGGGCCCGTGAGGGGCCCTCGGAAAGGGGATCCGCCAAGCCTGTCGTCCCACCGTCAACGTCGGTAGCGCCGCACCTGCGTGCCTGGTTGCCTCGGACCTCGTCGGCGGGGAGGTCTACGATGCCGATGCCTAAGACTAGGGTGCCGTCATCAGGCGTGAGGACCCAAGGTCAGATGGCCTCGACGGTAAGGAGGACCCCAGAGGCCTCGTCAGCCAAGGCTCGACAGAGGAGCCATCGCAGAAGCCGTCGAGTGGTTCGGGGAAGCCAGGGGTGAAGCCCCTGATCCCCATGTCTGGGTAAGTGTTTTGCTTCATCTTTCTAACAAGGTTATTTCGCTTCTCGTTCTTACGCAGTCGTTCGTTGTGTAGCCGTAAGCACAAGGCAGAGCCGGCGGCTATGAATCCCGCCAAGGCGCTGCTCTGATGATGTGGACGCCAGCCGACGCCACTGCCTGGGTCGCAAGGTACCAGGTTGTCATAGAGCGGCTCAAGGTGAAAGAGGCCGCCGCCAAGGCAGGTGCGAGCGCTCAGGAGGGCGCCAGAGTTGGAGACGCCATTCAGGAGCCGGAGCAGGTCAAGACTGCCCCGGGCACTGCCAGGCCCGACGAGCCTGGTAGTGGCGGGCCGAAGCCAGGGTCAACCACGGGGACCCCAGAGACCGTCGAGGCCGGTAAGGCCGAAACATCCGCCCGTGATGCGGGATAGGCAGATGTTAAAAAGACGATAGAGGTGGTGGAGACCCCGCAAGATGCGGGGAAGGAAGAGGAGCAGCCAGAGCTACAAACAGAGCGGGAGGAGCCACAACAGCAGCAGCAGTAGCAGCAAGAGCAGTCGTCGCAGCTGCAGCCAGAGTCGGAGCAGCGCGAGCTGAGCTGGTCAGAGAAATCAGTGGCCGAGGCAGAGCGGGAGGTGGCCATGCCACCGCCCAACGTGAGGGCGGAGGCGTCGGCTGGCAGGAGTTCACTTCCGCCCCAAGGACCGACGCCGACCGTGATTGACCTCACTTCTGATGACACCGTATCTGATAAGGGGAAGCAGAAGGCGGACGTCGAGATGGTTGATGCCCCGGATCAGCCCGGGACCTCCGCAGCACCAGAGGACGACATGGCGGAGGCGTCTGCTAGGTGGCCCAACTTTGCGAAGCGGGCGCTTGTGCGGGCAGAGGAGGAACTCCCACGCTAGGGTCGCTGACCCCTCGAGTTCAAGGGCGCGGCCAATCCCGACGCCGAGCCCTTCTTCGTCCTGGACGACAAGGACGAGGTGAAGTACTAGGAGTATGTCGAGGGGCTCCACAAGCACTCCATGCAGTCTCCACGGATGGTCGCGGATACCCTGTTCCGGCATATGTCGGGGGCCTTCGAGGTAGGTTGTGTTTGTCTTGATATTTTATTTGGCTCGAGCCCCTTTCCCCCTTGGTTCTGATTTTGATTTTGACCGTGTCTAGGAGCTCAAGGAGCGGTCGCGTCGCAAGTCATTATTTATCCGCCACGAGAGCAGTGTGTGGGCGGCGCTTTCGCACCAATGGGCTCTGGTCGAGGAAGACAACAAATGGCTGTCTGCAAGTACCGCATGGCGTTTTTGTTCAAGACCTTTTAAAACCATCAATCAAGAAAGAAGACGACCCCGTGGTCGAGAAGCCCCCGGTCTAGCCTCTGGTAGCTATGGTTCCATCATTGACCACTACGGAACCATCCCCAACCACAGCGGGACCATCTCAGACCCTGACTAAGATAGCAGACTGGCGTGTTCCATTCATTAAGTACCTAATAGATGGCACCGGGTACTTTGATTGAAATTAAATTGAATGCCTTATACGCCGCAACAGACAATACCTGGTGGTCGAGGGTAAGCTGTGGCGCAAAAATGCGAAAGCAGAAGTATTGATGAAGTGCATCGAGCAAGAAGACGGTATTAAACTCTTGGAAGAAATACATTCTGGCACCTGTGGTAATCACGCCGCATCTCGGACATTGGTTGGTAAAGCGTTTCACGCAGGTTTTTACTGGCCATCCACAGTAGCTGATGCAGAGAAGCTTGTTAGAAACTGCGCCAACTGTCAATTTTTCTCTAAGAGAATTTATGTGCCAGCCCATGAGATCCAGACCATACCAGCCTCCTGGCCTTTTGCGTGTTGGGGCCTGGATATGATTGGACCCTTCAAACCAGCACCAGATAACTTCAAGTTCGTATTCGTGCTGATTGATAAATTTCCCAAATAGATAGAGTACATGCCCTTGGTCAAGGCATCTTCTGAAAAAGCAGTCGAGTTCCTCGACCAGGTCATCCAGTGCTTTGGTATACCCAACAACATCATTACAGACCTGGGGACTCAGTTTACCGGGAACACATTTTGGGACTTCTGTGATGAATGGAGCATTATAGTGAAATATGTCTCGGTGGCACACCCCGCCCAGGTCGAGCGGGCTAATGGAATGATTCTGGATGCTTTGAAGTAAAGGATGTACAGAGAGAACGACAAAGCCCCTGGCCGGTGGATCAAGGAGTTACTAGCCGTGGTCTGGAGACTTCAGACACAACCTAGTCGCAATGCTGGTGTCTCACCATATTTCATGGTTTACGGCGCCGAGGCTGTGCTCCCAGCGGACATTGAATTCCGGTCACCTCAGGTTGAGAACTACAACGAAGACCAAGTTACTGAACAATAAGAGCTCGAGGTGAATTGTGCAGAGGAACGACGCCTTGACTCATGTATATGCACGGCCAAGTACCTCGCCATGCTACGAAGGTACTACAACAAAAATGTTTAGGAACGTTTCTTTGTGGTCGGCGACATGGTATTGAAATGGAAGACTAGCCAAGATGGCGTCCACAAGTTGGCAACTCCATGGGAAGGGCAATACATCGTCAAGGCTGTTACACAACCTACTTCGTACAGGCTTGCAAGACTTGGCGGCACTGATGTGCCCATCTCCGTCCACATCGACAAGCTTAGGCGATTTTACCCCTAATTCTCAAATATAGATATGTACCTTTTTTCTGTACTACTTTTGCACTTTGAATTATGATATATACATATATACTCGACTACAGTTGACTACACTTGTCTACATTGTTGATTCTACAACTACAACAACTTTTTGATAAACCAGTACATCGATCACCAATCCTCTCGGGTTCTTGGAGCCGCTCTGTCCTCGACCTCACTCATAGCATGCACGAGATCCGCCCTCTGTGTTTTGGGTGGTCGGCAGATGCCCTTTGGCCAGACCAGATGTCCTCTTACGTGTATGCAGGCTCTGACAGCCTTATACTCGGATCACTGGCCTCTCCAAAGCCGTACAGACCTACAGGATGACATCGATTATGCTGGAACAACTAAAAATAGAACATTCCACTGTTCTAACTTAGTTAACATCGATTACGCTGGAATAACTAAAAACAGAACTTTCCGCTGTTCTAACTTAGTTAACATCGATTATGCTGGAACAACTAAAACAGAACATTCTGCTATTCTAACTTAGTTAAATCCGCACGCAATACAAAGCTTCAACATTTTTTCATACAAAAACATAAACTACTTTACATTGTACCAATAATCACCTTATTACAAACTGGCCTCTTTGAAGGCACAAGTTTACAATAAGCTTATGAAAATCAGCTTCTCCTATGAAGTATTTGTAGGTTACTACTACTGTTGGCTTGTTGGGCATTCTTAACGTCACTACCAAAAGTAGACTTAGTTTTCTAATTCTGATAACGGCGCCAAAAATGCCAAACCTATCCCTCATGCCACTTAAGCCAAGTTGTCATCCCCAGCATGACATGAGAGACGTGGTATTGAAATATGCATTTGCTCATCAAGATAAATAATAAAAGGGATCTGCAAGCGCACAGATTAATACCGATGTAGCATTTTAACCGGGAAGTATTCCAGGTATCGTTATTTATATTTTTACCACTGGGAAGGGATTTCTAAGTATCATGGTTGATAATGGAATGAGAATATGGAACTGAGTACACATCATTGCATGTATAACCGAGAGTATTTATCAATCTCTTTATACAGGTATAAATGTCACATTAAGTAAAGGTAAAGTGATAATGGTGACAAAGATAATTAATCTGATCAGCTAGCCACATATAATAATGATAAGCACCTCAACAGATATTCTAGCAAGTCATTAGCATGGAATTAGGATGAACTACAAAGATATTCCCTAAGTTATTATTAACTATAAAGTCTAGCATATCATAGTTAGTGCAATTATACTTGGCAATCATGGTGAGAAAAGACTATATCCATGCATAGTGAATATTAGCAAGGAAGATGAAGAACATAGCAATCACTCCCCTGTAATAGTGTTGCTCTGCCTGCCCTATACACGAGAGGGGGACTATATAAGAATCAATGAAGCTGTCACTATCGCGAACTACGCCACAATCCGGCATATAGGGTGCAATCGCAGATAAATACGGTATAGACACCACGTCTACACAATAGTTATCATTCACCCACTGTACACATGGATAAACGCTATACGATCCTAGGCATGTATATAATTCCAATCTAACTAAGCCAAGCATATAACTATGATAAACTAAGAACAATATAATTGCAAATATAATCAAGTAGAGCAAAGTCATAACCAATATATTGAAATAGAACAAAGTCATATTCATAATATTGAAGAACAATGATGAACAATTGAAGAACAATAGAGGAATTACCAAGAATCCTCTTGACAGATCCGGGAACCAATCGAAGATTGACTCCTTCTAGTTCTAATCCTACTTAGCTATGCTAACTAGAGATCTAGTTGATGTGGTGGCTCTAGGGCTTGATCAGAGGCTCTCCTCCTGAATTAGGGTTTGAAGTATGAGACGAGGGGGCCTCTCCTCCAGGGGCAGGGGCCTTGCTTATATAGCCCTTTCGGATGAATCTGGGCCGTTGGATCAAACCGACATTGATCGTGCGGTTTTCCTTGATCCTCTAGGTCGGTGGAGCATAATCCTCGAGGCGGAGCCTGATTGGCTCCGGGGCCAGGGTGGGCGCCCTAAGGACCAGGGCGGGCGCCCTGTGTCCGGCTCCGTTACGCCTCCCGTTCGTTCTCGTGGCTTCTGGACTCTTCTAGATGTAAGATAATTACGTGTTCGGTTAATATCCCGTCATTAATCCAACATGTGGGCCTTTCTTCCGTATTTCCTGATAACCCCCTGCAGAAATAGATAAACAGCAAAACTCGTGGAATTCTGTCAGATAAAACCCTAAGTCTAGGTGTTGGTTTCATTTGGATCCTTTTCTCTATTTATTTGATAGTTATAATTGATACTTAAGGACCGTCAACAAACTCCCCCAAGCTTACCTCTTGCTCGTCCCTGAGCAAGGAGAGACTCAGTAGTTGCTGAAATGCCTTTGAATTTTGACGGTACACATGCTTTCAAATAGAGTCTCATCTCTGAGTTAAAGTAAACTGTCAAGACTTAAAACTTACTCATTATACCTTTCACCATGGGGCTTGCAACCGTCACCTTTGTCTTGAGCGGTTAAAAGATAGAACAGTCTAGTCAAGCACCATGTCTCTTATTCTTGATCAGCTATAGCTCTTGGAGTTTTTTTTGCAGATTTTCAAATAAAACTCAGAGATTCCTTGTATGACTCTCTCAGGTCTCTCTTTTGTGGTATTTCTGGATCCTCACCAAGGCAGTAATGATGTCTGCCTTCTCTCAAAGCAAAGTATGTAGTATTTGTGGTATAAGGCAGAGTGACATTGCCTTCTCTCTCATCCTATTCTAATAAGGCTTTTGATATCTGGAGCTCATCGGTGGGAGATAAAGTATACATACTTACAAGACATTTATTGCATAGTCAAACCATGGATCCAGAGAAACAAGCCAATAAGTCAAATCAAGATGTGCATGTGTGGCGAATGAATGGTGTATGGTGATAGTGATGATAACAATGGTGAAAGTCTAATTCTACTTTTGCTCTTTTTGAGGGGATACATACCTTTCTTGCTTTTAAAGCTCTTGAGGAGAATGAGGTGCTCTATATTTTCTTTTTTTTCCTCTCAGGTGGGTATCTTGTACCCCTAATTCTACTGTCGGACACTTGTCCATTTTTACCTCTCTTCTCACACTTTTTTCTTTTTTTTTCATCGAGGTTCCGAGCACTTGCTCCTTTTTATTTCCTCGTATCTTTTTCTTTTCTTTTCGAGGTTCCGGGCACTTGCCCCTTTTTATTTCCTCGTATAGAGCACTCATCTCCTTAGAACAATATAGCAAGTGGTAGTAACCAAAATAGCTTGAGCATTTATTTCACAGGGGATAACAAGAATGGGAAAATATTTTTGGCTATTCTCTCCCGGATTAGGAGTAGAATAATTTTATGTGGATCTGGAGATGAGAATGAGTGGATATATGTGGATGCGTACTTCCGGAGTAGAAGCAGCATGTATGAGTGATCGTGCAAGTGAATCTTGATTTTAACCGCATGACAAGCTCCTAAGGGTCTACACAGCTTGACTACACTCAATGCTCATAAGCAGTAAAAAGTAAAGGTATGGCTTAAAGTCTAGCAAGCATGTATGTATGGCTGTGGTAGGAACTTAAACTCTCATCATACAGGAACTCATCATGTAGCATTTTAAGATTTTCAAAGATAAAATTCTCCAGAATTCTAGCATCTCTAGGAATAGATAAACAGCAGCTCAACCTTCCCATATCATATCCGTTAACAACTTAAACTTTAGATCAAGTTCTCTTCCCACAAGTTCAGGTTTAGAGCAAGCTTTAAATGATAACAGTTATGTCTAAACTTAGAGAGAGGACTTCAAATTTGAAAGTTAGGCAAAACAACTATTCATCATATCCATGCTAGAGTTTTATTATTATCTAGATTCAGTTTAGCATAGCCACTTTATTTATTTATTAAAACACACTAAGCAAAAGATATAGGTATATATATATAAGCACAAAATCTTTATTTGGTTTTTTTTCATAGTTATGTATATTTTTATTTTTATAGGGTAGAAGTATATATAAATATAAAGGTAAAGATAGAAATACTTAGCAAGATAATGGGGGTGCTCTCCCCCAAGCTGGATCTTGACATAATCTCTTCTGATGTAGCTAGCAGATGGCGGAGATGTATTTGAAAGTCGGCAGCACCCTGACAGCGATTAGAATGTCCTCCGTCTGCTAGTCTCCTTGAATTCTGTGAAGCTCAAATAGACAACAAAGCTTTGTGGAACTGATTAAGTGTTAGCATAAATATCTAGCCTTTATCATGTTGAGCCTCCTTGATTTTTTTATGTTGTTTTTTTTCTTTTATAAAGCAGAAGAAAATATTTATGTATTTATTATATATATATATATTTTTTATGCCACCACAGTGAATGTACTTATGGGTTTTATGCCACTCGCATACTCACATGGGGCTTTAGGGTTTTTAACATTTTTATTTTCTTTTTAAGATAGTATGAATATGATTAACTAAGCAAACTATTTAAGATAAAGTAAATAATTGAAAGGAATAGGATAACTGCCAAGTTACCTCTTGGCAAGGCGTTCGGTGTTTTTAAGTCCTTCGAACGGGACTCTTATTCGTTCAGTCGTCCTGGGACTTGGTGGATGGCGTAGTCGGTGGTTCCGGCGGCGCCTCTTCTTCATGTGCAACTGTCTTTTCTTTTCATACTTGTCTCGGTGCTTTGGTCTCCTCAGGACAGTGTTGGTTGAGTGGTATGTCTTCAGATCTTACCACTTCCCCTTCATAATCTGCCCATCCGTCCTTGATGACCTGTTGCTTCTGATTGTGGTTACGCCGCCTTCTTCTTGTCCTGACCTGCTTGGATTCTTCAAATACATAGTTAGGGTCAGTAAAGTAAAGACGTACCTTCTCAGAGGGGAAGTGCATGTGGACTTCTCCAGTTCCAATGTAAATGATTGCTTTGACAGTACTAAGGAATGGTCTTCCAAGGATGATGGGTGGATCGTATTCATCTTCTCCCATGTCAATAACCTGAAAGTCTGTATGGACAAAGTGATCGTCTATCTTGACAGGGACGTCAGTTACTGTACCTTCGACTTGTCGGAATGTCTGATCTGCCATCTAGAGCTGAATATATGTTGGGTTTAAGGGCATGGTTCCGAACAGAAGTTCATAGGTGACCTTGGCCATTATGTTGACGCCCGACCCAGTGTCGCAAAGTGTCTTATAGAAGTGGGACCCATTAATGGAGCAATAAATGCTTGGCATACCTGGGTCGTCCTTCTTAGGCAAGAACGGTGACTTGAGTTGGCGATCTTGAACTTTGTGCACGGCAGTGACCATCTTAGCTGTCTCGGTCCATACTTGCTTCTTGCTCTTGTTCCTCCTGTTGGTCCTCTTCCTTGGTTCATATTGGGATTGCTCTGGGATTTGTGCGGTCTTGTTCTTGAAGGAAAACATTTCCTTCCTCCCCTTGATGTAGAAACTGATCTTGGCAGCACTAGCATAGATGACAGCTCCCGCGGTGTTCAGGAATGGTCTCCCTAGGATGACGGGAGCCCTCTCATCAGAACCGGTCTCTATCACTACGAAGTCTGCTGGAGCGTACGAGGAACCCACTCGGACACAGATGTTCTTCAATATTCCTCTCGGGAAACTCAGTGTCCTATCTGCAAGCTGCAAACACATGGTTGTTTCTAATAATGGTTGTGAAAAGAGTTTTTCATAGAGTACCCTGGGCATGATGTTGACGCTGGAGCCAAAGTCACAGAGTGCTTCTGGGAAGTCTCGCATGCCGATGGAGATCGGGATGACGGGGCGTCCTGGATCGCCTCTCTTGACCGGCAGACGGTCAGTACTTACTTCCACGATAGGGTTACTCCAGTAATCTCCTGCATCAAACATGTCTACAAGATTTGCAGATTCTAGTCCTTCCGGTTGTGATGGTATACCGGGGTTAGTAGCAGGAACAGCAGCAGCTATTTGATTCAACTGAGATTCAATCATTTTATTAAAGCTAATCTGGTTCTTGATGGCAGTAGAGAAATTATCCATTCTATTATTTATATTTTCTAGTATTTTATCATTAGATGCCAATTTCTTAGACAGGTTATCCATTAGCTTTCCTTGGTTGGACACTAACTCTCTCAAAGGTGGATAATTATTATTATTATTGAAAGAATTGTTACCTTGGTAATTACCTGAGTAGTTAGGCTTCTGTTGATTCCAACCTTGATTCTGCTGAGGACGGTTGTAGTAGTTGTTGTTATTGTTGATGTAGTTCACGTCCTCCAGCAACTCAGGACAGTGATTGCCCGAGTGTCCAGTACCTCCACACTCCTCACAAGTCATGTGGGAGTCGTAGACGTGCATGACTTCTTTCTTTTCTCCAGCTCGATCATCGAGCTTCTTCATGAGTAGGTCTAGCTTGGCAGACATCATGTCTACCTCCTTGAGCTGGTGCATACCTCCACCTCTCTTGCGTGTCTGAGTTCTTTCTTCATTCCAACCTTGGTTGGATGCCATCTTCTCCACAAGAGCTGTGGCTTGAGGTATGGTGAGTGATAGGAATGCTCCTCCAGCTGCAGCATCCATGGTTTCACGGGCACTGTTAATGAGCCCATGATAAAATGTCTGCATCAGTAGCCAGCTTTCCATTCCATGATGGGGACATTCTAGGATGTAGTCTTGGAAACGCTCCCATGCTTCTGGAATGGATTCATCATGTTGTTGCTGAAAACTTGTAATCTTCCCACGGAGAGCATTGGTCTTGCCCATGGGAAAAAATTTGGCCAGAAAGTTCGTAGAGCAGAGTGCCCACGTAGTGTTCTTCTCCTTTGTAGCGTAGAACCACTGCTTCGCTCTCCCCAACAGTGAGAATGGGAAAAGGCGAAGTAGTATGGCGTCTCTGGGGACATCAGCCATGGTGAAAGTGCTGCAGATCTCTAGGAAGTGTTGAAGATGAGCACTAGCATCTTCGTGTGGCTTCCCACAGAACTGGTTAGCTTGCACCATGTTGATGAGCCCTGGCTTGAGCTCAAAGTTCTTGTCGATGGCCGCGGCAGGTCCAGTGCGGATGTTGTCCGTAGTGGGAGCTGAGAATTCGCGGATCGTCTTGTTCGCCATGGCTTCGAATTCAGTCGACAAATTCCGGATGAAACTTCGGCGGTCTTCGGATTTGGATGAAGCTTTGTGCTGAAGTGTTGATGATGTCTTCTTGAGCTTGGCTCTTGTTCTTCTGAATAAGGCTTCGGGATCGTCAACAAAGTTGTCTGGAAGATGTCTTCTATTCATGCATCACCCTGCAATAAATAATCAAAATGGAAAATACAGGGGTAAAACTATATAAGAGAATTGATAAGCTCGATCAGATTAGTGATGCAAATAATGACTCAAAGTTCCATATTCATTCCTACTTAGTAATCAACCTTCCCCGGCAACGGCGCCAAAAATGCTTGTTGGGCATTCTTAACGTCACTACCAAAAGTAGACTTAGTTTTCTAATTCTGATAACGGCGCCAAAAATGCCAAACCTATCCCTCATGCCACTTAAGCCAAGTTGTCATCCCCAGCATGACATGAGAGACGCGGTATTGAAATATGCATTTGCTCATCAAGATAAATAATAAAAGGGATCTGCAAGCGCACAGATTAATACCGATGTAGCATTTTAACCGGGAAGTATTCCAGGTATCGTTATTTATATTTTTACCACTGGGAAGGGATTTCTAAGTATCATGGTTGATAATGGAATGAGAATATGGAACTGAGTACACATCATTGCATGTATAACCGAGAGTATTTATCAATCTCTTTATACAGGTATAAATGTCACATTAAGTAAAGGTAAAGTGATAATGGTGACAAAGATAATTAATCTGATCAGCTAGCCACATATAATAATGATAAGCACCTCAACAGATATTCTAGCAAGTCATTAGCATGGAATTAGGATGAACTACAAAGATATTCCCTAAGTTATTATTAACTATAAAGTCTAGCATATCATAGTTAGTGCAATTATACTTGGCAATCATGGTGAGAAAAGACTATATCCATGCATAGTGAATATTAGCAAGGAAGATGAAGAACATAGCAATCACTCCCCTGTAATAGTGTTGCTCTGCCTGCCCTATACACGAGAGGGGGACTATATAAGAATCAACGAAGCTGTCACTATCGCGAACTACCCCACAATCCGGCATATAGGGTGCAATCGCAGATAAATACGGTATAGACACCACGTCTACACAATAGTTATCATTCACCCACTGTACACATGGATAAACGCTATACGATCCTAGGCATGTATATAATTCCAATCTAACTAAGCCAAGCATATAACTATGATAAACTAAGAACAATATAATTGCAAATATAATCAAGTAGAGCAAAGTCATAACCAATATATTGAAATAGAACAAAGTCATATTCATAATATTGAAGAACAATGATGAACAATTGAAGAACAATAGAGGAATTACCAAGAATCCTCTTGACAGATCCGGGAACCAATCGAAGATTGACTCCTTCTAGTTCTAATCCTATGTAGCTATGCTAACTAGAGATCTAGTTGATGTGGTGGCTCTAGGGCTTGATCAGAGGCTCTCCTCCTGAATTAGGGTTTGAAGTATGAGACGAGGGGGCCTCTCCTCCAGGGGCAGGGGCCTTGCTTATATAGCCCTTTCGGATGAATCTGGGCCGTTGGATCAAACCGACATTGATCGTGCGGTTTTCCTTGATCCTCTAGGTCGGTGGAGCATAATCCTCGAGGCGGAGCCTGATTGGCTCCGGGGCCAGGGCGGGCGCCCTAAGGACCAGGGCGGGTGCCCTGTGTCTGGCTCCGTTACGCCTCCCGTTCGTTCTCGTGGCTTCTGGACTCTTCTAGATGTAAGATAATTACGTGTTCGGTTAATATCCCGTCATTAATCCGACATGTGGGCCTTTCTTCCGTATTTCCTGATAACCCCCTGCAGAAATAGATAAACAGCAAAACTCGTGGAATTCTGTCAGATAAAACCCTAAGTCTAGGTGTTGGTTTCATTTGGATCCTTTTCTCTATTTATTTGATAGTTATAATTGATACTTAAGGACCGTCAACATGGCTTCACCCAACATTCTGACTTTTTGGGAGCTCAGAGACCTTTGGCGTGGTTGAGGATGGAGCTGATCGTGCTTCGCTGGTCGCCAGAGATGGTGGCACTGGTACCTGACCCATGTACAATTGAATCATCCCTGCAGTTGGTGGGGCTGCAGCCGGGCATAAGATGATGTCATTGGTGATCGCGGCAGCATGCTTCATCTCCTCTAACCACAGCTCGTCAGCTCGCTCCACCCTGACCTCCCTGGGATAACTGGCTTCCAGGCGAGCAATATCCAACAAGGGGTAGTGGGCACGTACGAAGCTAAGTACATGTGCACCCACATACTCCCTGATGTCCTTCGTCCATTGTTGGAGCCATCCCCAAGCTTTTTGGGATTTCTCGACCAGGCCTATTTTTGGTGCCTCCACTCCAGCTTCGGTGAAGTTGGCACCAATGACGTCGAGCACTAGTGCGATCCCCTTCGCCATTTCAGCGTAGGCGTGCTTCCAAGTTTCCCGCTCCTTGATGAGTATCTTGCATTTGCCATTTAGGGCTTCTTGCTCCTTCATGAGCTTGTTGCACTTCTGGGACCACGCCTCGATCTTTTTTGCACCGGCCTGGTTTTGAAGCTCCAGGTCATCGCGATCTTTCTTCATCTTCTCAAGGTGCACTTTGTCATTTTTCTTTACAACTACAAGGCGTCACGTCGATAAGAATTCACTGCCACAAACTTCAATGAAAACTACGACAATGATGAGGAATACTTACTCTCCAGATCCTTTGCTAATTTAGCATATTCCTCCTTCATGACCTGCTGTGTTTGTAGCCATTTGTTCTTCTCTTCGGACAACCGGTCACGCTCAGCAGCTACCGGAGCATTTTCTTCGCGAAGCCGGCTGACTTCGATGTCCAGACCTGTATCAATACTTCAATTATGAACAATACAGTATTATAGCATCCTAAAGAGCTCGAGTACCTAACAATAGAAGGGTTTCCTACCCGATCTTTGTTTCTCGACCACTTCTAGCTGTTGGAGTACCGTGCGCATTTTTTCTTCATGCTCGATGTTTTGCCTCGCATAACCCTCTAACTGTTGCTGCAGTTTCTTCTGTTCTGCACTAAGCTATTTGTTTTTCTCGGCCACAGTCTGTAGTACACAGGATCACAAAGCATTTCTTATGGATTATACAATAACAGGTTATACAGTTGTGAGAGGCTTACCTTCACTTCCTCCAGAAATATTTTACCAACCGCTTCCACGGCCTCGACCTCGTCTCCTGCTAGGATTTTCACAATATAGGAGCGGGTACCACAAAACCTACTTCTTCATAATGCCCGAGGATTTCTTCCTTGGCTAGGGCTGAAGACTCGAGTTTTTCCCCTGGTCTAGCACTTCCAGTTGGCTCCTTGATCGTCCCAACAACCTCTGCAGGTTTTGAGAATTGCTGCTTTGAGGCCGGCTGGGGCTGTTCTTGGTTTTCTGGGGCTGGCTGGTGCTGTCCTTCTGGTTCTGGGGTCTCCCATGGTTGTTCGAGCAGCTCTAGGGCCCCATCATCTCCTGCTTGCCCCAAAACTTCAGTTTGCGGACTAGGAGCAGATGCTGTAGGAGCTTGCAACTCGAGGACTACCCTCTCTGCTATGGTCTGCTCTAGGACCTGCTGCTCGGCGATGGCGGTATTTGGTGGTGGCAGTGTTGCACTGCCAGATAGTTCTTCTGGCCTTTGGGTCGATGCAGAGCTATACAAATCCATGAAAAATAACAAAGGTGATGATATTAACCAATTATTTTCTACTCATACAAGTTCACGACGACTTACAGGTTTGTACAGTGGAATACGGTGGCGAACCGAGATTTCTTCACCTTCTCGGGCCCGGCACCCTTCTCTGCCACTGGGCCAGTGGTCGGGACTGGCTTAGCCACATTGCTTCTAACAGCGGCATCAGACTTTGGGATTTCTGAGGGCTGTGCCTGTGGTTGCAGTGGTCGAGGTGTTGGCTTAGTTGTTGGCAACGGCGGTGTCGGCTCCTGCCTTCTAGCTAGCCGCTCCCTCCAGCTGCGTGCTACGATACCGGAGACCTCCTCGACGTCCTCATCTTCCTCTTTTGGCCAGCCAGCAATTAGGCGTCGACACTTGCTTGCTGGGTCCTCTTCTTCCTTCAGGTCAATTACCCCATCTAGACTTTCATCTGAGGAGGTTCCTTGTGAGGTCTAGCCCCTTTTCTTCATTGGGGCAACAATTGGTTTCTTGCCTGCAAGTCGCTGGCTTGCTCTGATTCATCTTCAATTGCAAGCCAATCAACTTCGGAAGGATCATCGTCCACGGGCGGCGGTTGTGCATCATGGGCCCGCGGCACGACCTCAGGCCACTCCATGCCTGGAGGACAAGACATAAATGTTTGCACTCTCTCATGTCCATTAAACTAGGCAACAGAGAGCAACATGAATATCAGAAAGACAACACATCAAAAAAGCGGTTATTATGCAGAGTTTCAATCAAAAGGATAAACTAGCAGACCACAATCGACTTACCAGTGGTGGTGGGCGAGTAAGCTTGAACACTGGCTCGATGATTGTCAGTTTCTTGAAGTTGGGATCCTTCAGATTGAACAAGTCTCAGACCCTACTCTTCACTTCTTTTGGTTTGAGGTCTTCATTCCTCATCCTGGTCGGGTCCATGCGACCCTAGTATTCATACACCGGGTGCACTCTGGCCTAACATGGTTGGATCTGACGACTAATAAAATTACCGACTACACTTGGTTCATCCAGCCTCGACCAAGGTAGCAGCTGCATGATTACCTCAATCTGGACTGTGTTTTGCGGCAGCTCTTTCCAACTGTCAGTCTTCTCTAGGACCAAAGGATACGTCACAGTATGAGGCCTGGCTTGGTCCTTCACGGATGTAAAACCAATGCCTGTACCAGTCCTCTAATGTGGTCTTCCAAGGGCAGTGTAGATACCCCGACCTGATCCCTTCCTGCATGTTCAGATAGCACCCACTAGCCACATTGGAGCCGCCTCGACCTCCTTTCTTCTTCAACCAAAACAAGTGGCGAAAGTAGTCAAAGTGGGGCTAGAAACCACCGTATGCTTCGTAGAGATGGATGAAGCAAGCAACAAGCAACACAGAATTCGGATGCAGATTGCAAATACTGATTTCATAATAATTGCAGAGACCTTGCAAGAATGGATGTACAGGAACACCAAATCCATGAGTGAAGTATTCTTCAAAAACAACAATTTCACCTCTTTTGGGATCCGGGTATGGCTCCAGATTGGGTGCACACCATCCCGCCAGCTCTTGGGCATGAAGCACACCCATCCGCACTAGTCGCTCGAGGCTGAGTGGGGTGCACCTTGACCTGTTCCACTCTTTCTTCATGATCTCCTTGCGCACTTCGGCCTCCGTCTTCGTCTTCCTCGCGGCCATTCCCCGACTCTTTTGAATCATCCTTTCTACGGAGGAAAAGGAGTGCGCCGCTCTTACAAGTGGCTAGGGTTTGGTGGCGGCGATTCAAGCGGCAGCGGTGCATGAGGAACTTGGGGTAACTTCATTGATGCCTACGGCAGTGATTATGGTTTGAACTACAGTGGTGGCACTAGGGCTCGAGAGGGCTCTGTGACGACAATGGCGCGGCGGCGGGGGCAAGCAGACGGTTGATTGCGAATATGCGAGTGTGAGTAGATTGGAATCGTTCCCCTTCCCGGTCATTAAGAGGCAACGTCGATTCAGTTTCCGAAGAATGGGGCACGTGGTGCGAGATTTGCGGTAACTGACAGATTTCTTCCGCATTAATTGCGTCCCTTCGATTTTGACACCGTTTGGACCGTGACCCAAACGTGTCTTGTTACAGGCACTGGGTCACTGTCAGAATGATGCGACAGAAAGGAATTGCGGCGCCACCCACATCATCAGTGCGTTAGACTGGACCAGCTAAATAAACAAAAAAGCAGGAGCGATAAAGAGACAACGTGGTGATAGACTCGCTAGCCCGCGTGCTCTGGAACCTGTAGCCAGAGCTCTGAGCTCTGGAACCTGCAGCCAGACCTCCAAGCTTGGGGACTCATCACTAGACTAGCGTGCTCTGGAACCTGTAGCCAGAGCTCTGAGCTTTGGAACTTGCAGCCAGATCTCCAAGCTCGGGGACTCATCACCAGACTAGTTTGCTCTGGAACCTGCAGCCAGACCTCCGAGCTTGGGGCATCGTCGCCAGTCCTCTGAGCTCGGGGACTCATTGCTAGACCTCTGAGCTCGGGGATTTGTCGCTACATTTCCGAGCGCGGGGACTTATTACACCACTTCCTGCCACAGGATTCGTCTAGCAAGACTACATGTACTATGCTTGCATATAGTCGATGGACGATTGATATTCTTAGACCTTGCTACAAGGCTCATCTTTTGCCTTCTAGCAAGCTCGGGGAATATATCATATCTGATGCACCTGACGGTACATAATGTTCATTGGTTCTTAAGGATTCTTTTTTAGACCCTGGCACCACGTGCCTATGTCACCTACTACCAGGCTCAGGGACTAAGTGGGTACACTTCACCTGACGGTGAATTATTTCTATTTTTCGACCCCTACGCTCTGAAATTTTTTGTATGTTACTTCCATCAAGTACGCACACTTACATTTCTTTTCAGAAATACAAGTGGGTACACTTCACCAGGAAAGAAAAAATTTCTTTTTGGACCACTATGCAATCTTCACCGACAACTGCAATCTTCATCAACAATCACGGTTTATTGATTCCTGATCCAGATGGAACACTAGCGCATGCTCGGCTAACATTTCAAGGTGATGTGAAGACAAACCTCGCAAGTTGAAGAAGACTAAGACAATGTGTCGATACAGAATACATAGTGCTCAGGGACTAGCTGTGGGGGTATAAACCCCTATACCCTTACGGCTAGACATGGGAAAGCCTAGACCAGACGGTCCGGCCCATTACATGACGACACATGATCCAGATCATCGAGATAGAGTCTCGTGTAAGGCATCAAACCAGACTTGGAGATCAAGCAAGGTCTTGGTCGGTTAGGTTAGGCAAGCAAGGTCTTGGTCGGTTAGGTTAGGAATCCTTATCCGGCTCCATATGGCAATTGTAACTGGCTAAGATTAGTTTCTAGATTTGTAACTCTACCTTCCGGACTATATAAGGAGGGTAGGGGACCCTCCTTAGAAAACATCGAAACACACTCTAGGGAAATCTAGCTTGTAATACATTATTTGAGACAACAATAACAAAGCAGAGTAGGACGTAAGGTATTACGCCCGCACGACGGCCTGAAACTGGGTAAACCCGCGTGTTGTTCTGCATCACCATCTCGTTCGTGGCTTGCACACTTGTCTGCCGACAATCTACTACCTTGGACATACCCCTCGGTAGACTGCTGACCAGGTTTTGTCGACAGCAAGGAGTGCCGAGGCAGATGAGCTTCAAGTCATCCACATAGCACTTAAGGAAGAGGCGGCGCAGGCTCAGGACACCACGACCAAAGCCTAGGAGGATGGGGCCAAGGCTCGAGAGGAGGTGACAAAGCTCGCGAGGACCTCGTACCGCTATTGGTGCGAGTGAAGGAGCTTGAGGAGGACGTTGCTCTTGTCAGCGAGCAGTGTGATGCCCTCAACGTGCAGATCGGGCTAGCGTCCGCTCGTGTCGGGACCTTGACCAAAGAGGTCAAGGCACTGAAGGAGACCGTCCGAAAGAGGGACAAGGCTCTCTCGGGCACTGGCCGAGAGATCAAAACAATGAGGGTGACTGTCCATGACAAGAACGAGGCTCTTCAGGTGGTCGAGAAGGCGTCGGGCGAGCTGCGAGATCAGGTCGTGGGCTGGCAGACCCATGTTGAGGGTAAGCTTTTGCCAAACTCTGACCTTGACTTTGGACTCCCTTGTTTTTGCTGACTTGATCTTGTGTTTTAGAGCTGGAGAAGCAGCAGTGCAAGGCCCAGGCGACCGCCACCTTGTTCCAAGCCCTCCTTGAGGCCGAGGTCGGGCGGAACCAGCTACTCTAGGGCACCATCACCATGGTGTGCGATAGCCTGGGGGTCGAGCTCGACGCCGACACCGAGGAGGACGTGCCGGGGAACTCCTTTGTGCGCCGGATGATGGCACTAGGCAACCTTGTACGCGAGAAGGTGCGGGCGCGCTGCACCATGGCGTGAAGAGGGCCCTGGCGGTCGTCCGCTCCGGCTTCGAGTATGATATGGGCCTCATCGCTGATGGCTTCACCTCCGACCCGACCAAGACTAAGGAGAAGAATGAGGCGGCCTGCCTGTGGCTGATCGAGCCTGCGAAAGAGCCTGGGGGTCGACTCGTGAGGCTGTTCGAGGACGGGGTGCTCCTGCCTGCTGACGATGAGGGTCTGTGAGCCAAATCTGGGCATGAAGGCCCATGTAATAAGTTAGTTATCATTCGTGACTCGTACTATCGTGGCCCTAGGGGCCTTAAAACATTTAGATGTAAATATGTACTAAATGTCTTTTTTCGTTTGAGTCTTTTGTTCCATTTTCATTTGAATCATGTTCTTACGCGGTCTTCTTGGTGCGTGGTCGCACCCCTTGGCGTGGGGTGTGAGTGGAGGTACCGTAGCCCAGAGGCATAGGTGGTCTCGTGGCTTGACTGCCCCTCATCCTTAGGATGGCCTTGCAGCCTCGTTGACTATGTAAGAACTTGAATCGAGGCGTATAGGAACATTAGACGTTGATTTTTTTCAAAATTGTGAGCTTTTACTAGGTCTTCTTAGCGCACGGTTGCACCCCTTGGTGCGGGGGAGTGAGTGGAGGTACTATAGCCCGGAGGCGTAGGTGATCTCGCGGCTCGACAGCCCTTGAGCCTTAGGGTGCTCTCGTGGCCTCGTTGACTATGTAAAAGATTTTTGAAAAAATGCGAGTTTTTTAGGGACACAGGGGGGTTCCCCCCTTTCTAGCCCCCGAGGGAGGTTTGAATCTATGAAAACAGGGTCGAGCCTACCTGTTTTTTATGAAAGAACGCTTTGAACATGGATGTATTCTTTTTTCATTCATGGAACTGAGAAAAAATATACAAAGCCTCGAGGCTCTAGGGGTAAAAGCGACGTAGCTGTTCGATGTTCCATGCATTGGTGAAGGTCTCGCCCTTGTCATTTGATAGCTTGTAAGTCCCGGGCTTCAACACCTCTGCCACGATGTAAGGGCCTTCCCATGGTGGGGTGAGCTTGTGTCGTCCCTTGTTGCTCTGGCTTCGCTGAAGCACCAAGTCACCAACATGGAGGTCCCGATTGCGCACGTGCTTGTCATGGTAGCATCGGAGATTTTGCTGGTATCTTGCAGAGTGTGGTAAGGCTATATCTCGAGCCTCCTCGAGCTAGTTGAGGGCGTTCTCTCTTGTAGCATCATTGCTTTGTTCGTTGTAAGCTTTCAGCCTCGGGGATCCATATTCTAAATCGGTTGGAAGTACAGCCTCGAACCCATAAACCAAGAAAAATAGAGTGAACCTCGTGGCTCGACTCAGCATTGTTCTTAGGCTCCATAGGACTGAAGGGAGCTCGATGGCCTATTTCTTGCCGTGTTTGTTCAATTTGTCAAAAATTCTGGGCTTTAGGCCTTGTAAAACCATGCCATTGGCACACTCTACTTGGCCATTTGTCTTTGGATGAGCTATGGCTGACCAAAGGACACGGATGTGTGGTTGTCGTAGAAATCCAAGAACCTCTTGCTGGTGAACTGGGTGCCGTTGTCCGTGATGATGCAGTTAGGAACCCCAAAGCGATGGATGATGTCGGTGAAGAACATCACGGCTTGCTCAGACTTGATGCTGGTGATGGGTCGGGCCTCGATCCACTTGGAAAATTTGTCAACGGTGATGAGCAAGTGGGTGAAGCCCCCGGTTCTTTTCTTTAGGGGTCCGACCAAGTCAAGCCCCCAAACGATGAATGACCATGTGATGGGGATGGTTTGCAGGGCATGAGCCGAGAGATGGGTCTACCTTGCGTAGTACTGGCATCCTTTGCAGGAGCTAACCAGCTTAATGGCATCAGAGACCGCAGTTGGCCAATAGAAGCCCTACCGGAATGCGTTTCCAACAAGGGTTCGAGGCGCCGCGTGGTGATCGCAAGCCCCCGAGTGTAGATCTTTGAGTAGATTCCTGCCTTCCTCAACTGTGATACAGCGCTGTAGGACGCTCGTGGGGCTGCATCGATAAAGCTCCTTGTCACTGCCGTATATCACAAAGGTCTTGGCCCGGCGAGCGATCCGTCGAGCCTCGGTCTTGTCCGAAGGGAGCTCCCCTCGAATGAGACAGTCGAGGTACGGAATGCGCCCGTCAGACTCGAGGTCAGCTGGTAGTGGCAAGCCTTCTGTCTGCATGACATCAACCCTGGTCGAGGGGGCTTCTACCTCAGGTGGGGGGTCGAGTGGTAGACCATCGACCCCCTCTGTCGTACCCAGGTCGACGGAAGAGTTCATTGGCAGCCTCATTGTATCTTCGCGCGATATGGTTGAGCTCGAGGCCGTGGAACTTGTCTTCCAAGCGCCGCACCTCCTTGCAGTAGGCTTCCATCTTAGGATTGTGGCAGCTTGAGTCCTTCATGACCTGGTCGATCATGAGCTAGGAATCACCATGAGCGTCAACTCCGAGCTCGATGGCGATGCGTAGGCCGTTAACGAGGGCCTCGTACTCGGCTACATTGTTGGAGGTAGTGAAGTGGAGTCAGATCACATAGCGTATGTGAGCTCCAAGGGGCGAGATGAAGAGCAAGCCCACGCCTGCTCCTATTTTCATCAATGACCCGTCGAAGTACATGGTCCATAGCTCAGCCTAAATCTGAGCGGAGGCAGTTGGGTATCGGTCCACTCCGCTAGAAAATCTACTAGCACTTGAGATTTAATTGCTTTGTGTGGCGCGTAAGAGAGGGTCTCTCCCATGAGCTCGACCGCCAACTTAGCTATCCTACCTAAGACTTTTCGGTTTTGTACTATCTCCCCCAAAGGAAAAGAAGAGACCACGATCACCGGGTGGCCCTCAAAGTAGTGTTGGAGCTTGCGCCGTGTCAACACGATGGTGTATAGCAGCTTCTGGATTTGCGGGTAGCAAACCTTGGTCTCTGAGAGTACCTCGCTGATGAAGTAGACTAGCCTCTGAACGGGTAGAGCGTGTCCTTCCTCCGCCCTCTCGACGACTATGACAGCGCTGACCACTTGTGTCATTGCGGCAATGTAGAGTAAGAGGGGTTCCCCTATGGATGGAGGGACGAGGATTGGAGGGTTGGACAACATTGCCTTGAGCTTGGTGAGAGCTTCTTTAGCCTCGAGGGTCCACGAGAAGTGTTCTGATTTCTTCAGGAGACGATATAGAGAGCGCTTTCTCGCCGAGGCGCAAGATGAAGCGAATGAGGGCCGCAAGGCAGCCCGTGACCTTTTGTACGCCCTTCAGATCTCGGATGGGGCCCATTTTGGTGATCGTAGAGATTTTCTCCGGGTTGGCCTCGATGCCATGCTCAGAAATGATGAACCCTAAGAGCATCCCTTGAGGAACACCGAAGACACACTTCTCAGGGTTGAGCTTGATGTTCTTCGCCCTGAGGGACTTGAACATGATATCGAGGTCGTCAACCAGGTTGCTGACCCTCTTGGTTTTGACCACGATGTCGTCAATGTAGGCCTCGACGGTTGGCCCAATGTGTTTACCGAAAACATGTTGCATGCATCACTGGTACGTAGCCCCTGCGTTCCGGAGACCGAAGGGCAACGTAGCAATACATGCCGAACAGGGTAATGAATGAAGTCGCGAGCTGATCGGACTCCTTTATTTTAATTTGGTGGTAGTCGGAATATGCATCTAGGAACGATAGAGTTTCACATACCATAGTAGAATCGACGATTTGATCAATGCGTGGCAAAGGAAAGGGAACTTTCGGACATGCTTTATTTAAACTAGTATAGTCTACACACATCCTCCATTTCTCACTCTTTTTCTTAACTAGTATAGGATTAGCTAGCCACTCGGGATGGTGAACCTCCTTGATGAATCCGGCCTCCAAAAGCTTGTGAATCTCCTCACCGATGACCTTGCACTTCTCCTTGTTCAAGCACTGCTTCACCGGTTTGGAGCCGGCTTAGATCTCCAAGGCGTGCTCAGTGACTTCCCTGGGTATGCCTAGCATATCCGAGGGACTCTGTAACACCTCAAGTGTTTAGCTCCATAATTGCATTGCATTTGCATAAGCATAAGCATGCATCATTCATGTTTGTTATTTTATGTGATGCAAAACATGTGATTGTTCTAGAAGCTATTTGGCTCACATCATGTGATACTTGGTAATTAGTGTAGCAAAAAGGTAGAGTAGCCAATTATTTCCTACAACACATTAGTTATACTTAGGGTAACTCTTGGAGCAAGGTTCATGTTAATAAAAATTGCAAAAATGCCCTCCAAGAGATTGTTGACCCCCATTTGGCCCTAGGATGATCTAGTTTGACCAATTAAAAGTCTATCTTAGAGACCTTGCATGGAGGAGCACCCTTAAGCAAAGTTGTAGGGAATTTTATGGGGAACAAAAGTCTCAATATGACCATCTCATGAAATTGACCAGAACATGCTCAAAAGTGGCCCACAAGTCAGCTAGAGGGGTGGCCTCAATACTTAGAATTTTTCTAAGTCTGTAATTTGACCCTCCAGTTTTACTGAGGCCTACTTTAGGAGCTTGTAGTTTGCAAACCAGGCCAAACCAGCTTCCACTCATATTGACAAACTTGTAGTCCTCATGTAGCTCTACAACATTGCCAACATCACCCAAGTCTGGTTCTCCATAGTTTATGAGTTATAGTGTCAAGAAGTTGGGGTTTCAGTCGGTTTTAACCACTGAAATCACATTTCAGTTTCACCGAGCACCACTTGATGTCACTGTATCTCACCAACGAAACCGAACCAGCTCGTGATGCCTTTTACAAACTTGTAGTGCTCACATAGGTCTACAACTTTGTTAATTGGAGGTTCTACTGAAACGAGCTGGTTTAGGAGTTAATCACCTCCAAAGTCGCTCTGTCACATGGCACCATTCACCGCGATTCAGTTTCGTCAGAGGGAGAAGTGGCCGACCGGCCACAGGGCCTCGCCGACGCATGGACGCGCGATGGCGGCCGTACGCCGGCCCTGGCCCCACCGGTCAGACCACGGCGCCTTCAAGACCGCCACGACGCGTCGAGGCTGCCTCCATTCCCTCCGCCTCCCTCTTCCGGTTTCAAAACGCCAGAACCGAGCCGCCATTGCCGCTCCACCTCCGGCGAGCTCGCGCGCGTTTTCCACCGCACCACCGGCCACCAAATCACGCCAGTTCCTTCGTCTCACCGCCCTACAACTCCTCGACCCACCGGCGGCTTTGATTGAGCCCGAGGTGAGCCACATTGTTACCTCCGCCCGTTCCCGAGGGGTCACCGGAGCTCCGCCATGGAGGCTCACCATGGCCGGGGTAGCTCGGGCCTCCCTCCGTCTTCCCTTTCTACCTCAATCGCTCCGCCTAGCTGTTGTGAAGCTCGTACCGAGCTTAGGTGGGACCGTGCGGCCTCACCGGCGGCGGTACACCGCCACCCGACCCTCACCGGCCGCCGCTCGCGGTGACGAGCCCCTTCCACTCCAACCCAACCCCCCTACTTACATGAATCAAAGCACCGTGTGCTGGGGAACGCGTGGGTGCGTTTGATTTCCCGAGCGAGCTCCCCTCCGACAAGCTTGAGCTCGCCGGAGCTCGCGGTTCGCCGCCCCCCTGCCCTCTGTCACTGACCACGGGGGCCCGCATGTCAGTGCCACGCGCTGGTGGGAGTCTGAGCGGGCCGCGCGCGTGCGTCGTGGGCCGCGCCTGTTCCCGGGCCGGCCCAGCTTCGAAGCGAAATTTATTTCATTTAATTATTTTGTCACAGAATTTGTGGTAGTTTGGAAAATGTAGATCTAGGGTTGTGCTTGCTCAAAAATCATGAGATAAATTTTGGTATGATCTACATGATGTGTAGTATTTTATAAAAATATAAATCTGGTACGTAATGTTTAAATTCTGTGAGAATTTAATAGATCTTTTAAATGTGTTTTGAAATGCATGCAAATTTGTTAAATATATAACTTGAGCTGTAGTATCCCAAAAATCATGAAATTTGGTGGGTAGGTTACTTTACACTTGCCCTAGCTCTGGTAAAAATTTGGGCATTAGTGCTTAAGTAATTTTCAAGTTATAAGGCTATCTTGTTATTCTTGAATGAATTTTAGTAATTTTTCTACATGTGCAATGTTCTTGTAACTTTTTGGAGAATGTCTTGGTACCCTAGAGTGTCTAAGAAAAATATGAAATCTGTTGTTTGATACATTTCAATATGATGTATTAATTATACAAAAATCAGCCTTTTGGACTTGTGAATTTTGTTTAGAGACTTCCTGTGAATGCAATTAGTTCAAATTTTTACAGTAGCCTCTCTTTGGGTCAGAGAGTCCCCTGTAATTTTTGTAGAATTTTAGGAGCAGTTTACTTATATGTTTAAAATTCCACCTAATTAAGTAAGTAAATTAAGAAATGAGTATAAATAAATATTCTAGGTGGGTACACCTTACTTTCTGGTGTTTTTGTAACCCATGTGAACTTTTGGTCACATTAGTTTGGTCTTAGGGGACTTTGGCCACATCAATAAATAATTAATCCTTGCAATTTTAGGATTTCTGGACAGCTGGTAGTATTTCTAAGTTTGAACTTTGATAAAAATGGTTGCTGGAAAACTTGTAAATACCAAAGTTGTAATAAACTTGATAAAATAGCTTGTGTCAAAATTTGGGAGCATTTGGCTTAGTAGTTTGAGAATTATTGCTGTTTAAAGTGGCAGTCCAGAATCTGCTACTCTCTGTTTAGAGAGGGAACAGATTCTGGAACTTATGAAATTTGACATGGAAAACTTAGGAGTTTGGGGTTGAGGTCTGAAAATGAATTGTAGTGCATTTCTTAGGCTTTCCAGATTGTCTTAGATCATATCTTTTGGAAATGGAAATCTCCAGTTATGTTAAAAACAAGTAGCTGCTGTCCAGAATGTTTTGCTGTGGTATTTGCTTATTGATGTGGTGTGGTATCCTAAGAAATGCTACTCTTGTAATTGTTAGGTGTTAGGGCCTTAACTGAAGAAGAGCAGCTTTATCTTAGGTTGAGTAGATTAGGTGAGTACGTCTCTACCGGAGAGGAAATTTGCACCTACTCTTTTGAAGTGATTTGAATAGAGCTTTAAAAGTGTTGTAATACATTTCATTCCGAGCATACTGCATCTTTCACTATGGCATCCATGAGATTTATCATGCACTCATGCAATAGGTGTTCCGGAGGGGGTAACACTCCTCGAATTCGAACAAGTAATACCGGAGGAGGTGTAGAACCAACCGGAGGAGCCAACAGAACCAGTCGGAGAAGGAGACGCCGCTGAAGACTTGCCGGAGTGCCCGGACCACCAGCCTTCAACGTTTCTTAAAGGCAAGCCCCGGTGCATGCTGAACCCATCATTTTATAAATATATCTTGAGTACTTTTAATTTTTTATTGCATTAAGTCCTAGGAGTTATATGAAAACACTTGTTGCATTTTACCTGTCCTTGTCCAGATATCGTACTTAACCCTATATTAGGTTTAGGCACGTGTCAATGCTTAGCCCTGCTTAGTACGGTAGAAGTCGGATGATTTCCGGTCATCCGCGAGAGATAGGATTGGGTCGCGAGTGGCTTATGGCTATCGTGATGGAACCATGCTTTAAAATGAAATTGAGACCGGGCGGGAGTTCGATAGTACAGCTGCAAGACACTTCACGTCTTGGGTGTGGAGCCATGCCCGTCTGAGTCGTTTAAGGACCGATTCGCTATATGTCCTTGAGTCATGTTGAACGCAGTCTAACACTTAGTTGGCCGGATAAGTCGTTCCGACCGTGAAGTCGAGTAGTATGGTTCAGGCCGGGAATCGAATAGTAGGTTGCATCTTGGAGGAGAGAAAGGATGTGCTTGGGGACATTGGCGTGAGACCAAGGGGGGGTTAGAGTCCCTATCACCTGGCAGAGTGTCGCCCTTGGGGACGCGACATCATTCGGACCCGCGATTCCTGAACTATACGAAAGATGACCTGAGCAGCCCTCGCCAGGCGTGACTCGGTGAGTGTTAGAAATACCCCTCCAGCTGGATAGGAATTCGATTCGAATCGTCGTCGCTCCCGGTTAGTGAGCACTTGACTTGAGCAGCGGCAACGTAGATCTCATTAATTGAACAGATGATTAAGTGAATGATACAATGTTGCCACAATTTATACCTGCTATGGAAATAATGTTAATAATTGTTTGATGATAATCAAGTGCATGTTTAGTACAGGTGCTAAGATAGATGACAGGTAAATGCTAAAATAACTGCTAGTACAGGTTAAGAGTTCAACTAATTATGCCTTTATGCAAATGTGGTGTCAGCTAGCCTCTTGTGTAAGCCTTGCATAATCCTTGGTGTCATATTATTTCTGGTTTATGACGGGTAAGTCTAGCTGAGTACATTCCAGTACTCAGGGTTTATTTCCCCCCTGTTGCAGATGATATGCTCTATCAAGGCTTCTGCAAGACGTGTCTCCACCCTGCGGGTGACGATGACTAGATCACTAGGGCGTGATCGTCTTTATGTACTTTCCTCATGCTTTTGCTGGTTGTCGATCATCAAGACTGGCAGTAATTAATCAACTAGTGTGTGTGTTATGCTTCCGCTACTTTCCAAACTTGGTTTGTAATATTTGCTACTCCGTGGTGTAAACTTATTTCGGAACTACTTGCGAAATGTAACGTACGATGTGTATGTTGAATGATGCGATCCTGGTTGTAAGCAGTTTGGTTTGAAATCCTTCGTGATTTCGATTGACTACCGGGATTATATGGGCTCAAGTTTGAAAATTTGAGCGCTTCGGTGCTTGTTTTCGTACTTGTGCTCTTATAATTTGGTCGGTTCTGTTACAGACTCCACACGAATACGTCGACATTCGTGCGGAGAAAGTTGACGAGCATTGCTTCATATTTGGGGTCGAGGGTGGCAATAACTTTCAACGCCTTCCCATCCGAGCTGGTAGGGTTGAGGGGTACGAGCTTGACATCTTCTGCGGGCTTGAAGCTGCCGGCGTGGCGCTTGGGGTCGGGGATCTCCTTGGCCAAACTGTCGAGGTCTGCAGCCAAGGTTGCCGACTCCAAGATGGCCTCTCCATGCTCGACGCACTCCACGTCGCACTCGTAGGCGTGCTCGTAGGAGGGCCCGACGGTGATGACACCCTTAGGGCTCGGCATTTTGAGCTTGAGGTAGGTGTAATTGGGGACTGCCATAAACTTGGCATAGCAGGGACGCCCAAGGATAGCATGGTAGGTCCCGTGGAACCCAACCACCTCAAAAGTGAGAGTCTCCTTCTTGAAGTTCGAGGGGGTGCCAAAGCAGACGGGCAGGTCAACATGCCCCACGGGCTCTGCCCGTCTCCCCGGCACGACATCGTGGAGGCCCCCGATGCTAGGTCGGAGCTGTGTCCTCTTGATCCCCAGGAGGTCGAGGGTCTGGGTGTAGATAATGTTGAGGCTGCTGCCTCTGTCCATGAGCACCTTGGTGTGGCGCGTATTGGCGATGATGGGATCGTCGATGGGTGGGTAGACCCCAGGATTAGGGACATAGTCCGGATGATCATCACGGTCGAATGTGATGGCGGTCCCGGACCAGTCAAGGAAGAGGGGGTTGTGAGTTGCACGGAGAAGATCTCTCGATGCTCAAGCTTTCACTGGCACGTGGAGAGGCGCATCGAGGGTCCCCCGTAGATCATATAGCAATCATGGATCTCAAGAAACCCCCCGTCCTTGTCATCATCCTTTTTCCTTGGGGTCCTCCTTCTTGTCGTCTTTCTTGATGCCCAGGCTTTCAATGTATTTCCGGAGTATGTGGCAGTCCTCGAGGTTGTGGTTCGTGGGTCCCTTGTGGTAGGGACACAACTCCTTGAGCATCTTGTCTAAGATACCCCCGCCAGGGGGCCTCGAGGCTTCTTGCGGTCAGCAGCGGTGACAAGATCGTCTGCCGCGGCTTCGCGCTTGCCCTGCTGGTTCTTCTTCTTCTTCTTCCTGTTGTTCCTCTTGGCGTCCCGGTTGGAGCTCTCGGGATCCTCATCCTTGCGCTTCCCTTTGTCCTGGTCACCACCAAAGATGGCACCAACCGCCTCCTCGCCGGCGGCGTAGTTGGAGATGATGTCCATCAGCTCATTGGCAGTGGCGGGGGTGTTGCGGCCCAACTCTCGGACCAGCTTTTTGCAAGTGGTTCTAGAGAGAAAAGCCATGATGATGTCAGAGTCGGTGATGTTGGGAAACTCAGTGCGTTGTTTGGAGAAACGCCGGATATAGTCACGGAGGGACTCGCCCGGCTTTTGTTTACAGCTCGTGAGGTCCCAAGAGTTACTGGGGCGTACATAGGTTCCCTTGAAGTTCCCCTCGAACACCTTTTCCAAGTCGCTCTAGTTGTGGATCTGCTTAGGCGGGAGGTCCTCGAGCCAGGCTTGAGCGGTGTCTGATAGGAACAAGGGAAGCTATCGAATGATGACTCGGTCATCGGTGGCCCCACCCAACTGACAAGCCAAGCAGAAGTCAGCGAGCCAAAGCTCGGGTTTGGTCTCGCCGTTATACTTGGTGAGAGTCGTTGGGGGGCGAAACCAAATCGGAAGCTGTGTCTTGCGAATGGCTCTGCTGAAGACTCGAGGGCCCGATGGCTCGGGGGATGGACTACAATCCTCTATGCTATCATAGCGCCCGCCCCTGTGCTCGTGGTAGCCTCGAGACGCACCGTTACCGCTTCTGCACTTGCGGCGTTCGTTAATGTCGTCACGGGCATCTCGAGGCTCGTGGTTGTTGACGATGCGCTCACGGACAGGGGCTGCCCTGTTCCCTTGTGGTGTTGGCTTGGGATGAACTGAGGCCTCTTTCTCGTGCCGGGAGGGCTCCGCAGGCTGCTTGAGGCAAGCCCGCAGCGCCTCGAGGCGGAACTCTCGGCTTGCTGCATGGTCGCAGTCTCGAGGAGACCTCAAATCTCATCACGGGCCCGTCGGGCCTTGGGTGTAGATGGCTCGAGCATATTACGGAGAAGCATGGCGGCGGTGACAATGTTTTGGCTAGCTCGATTGAAGACTGGGGGTTCACCCGCCCGGTCCTCGATGATGCAACGATTGACGTCACAAGCTCTCTCTTGAGCCCGTCCGCCACGTGCATGCGCCGCGCGCTCCCGCTTGAGGGTCTGCAGAAGTAAGTGCAGGCGCTCTCATTCCTTGCAGGCCTCAAGAAGTCAGGCTTCGTCCCACGCACCAGGGTGTGCAGCGTGAGATGGTGTGGCATTCCCTCCTCTAGCAGCTGCCTCTGCTTCCAAATCTGATGCGATGGCCCCATCAATTTGGAAGCACTCGCGAGTCGGATCGTAGCTATCATCGGTAGAGTAGGAGTCAGGGGCGCCGAAGTAATAGTACGACAGATGCATGTGGGGTCATCGATTCGTGGAGTCATAGTGGTAGGAGGCGATCGCACGGAGCTCTATACCAGGGGTCGCCGTAGAGTCCAGGTACACGGAAGCTGGCGTGGATGCCACGAGGTCGAGGGTGGAACGTAAATGGTGCCCAGGGAGCTCCTCGTAAACGCCCATGCTGGTGCTTATGGAGGAAGCATACCCCTAGGCAGCCGTGTTCAGCCCATACTGGAATGTCCATGGCGGCATTGTCCCCTTTGCCAGAGAAACCGATCCTGAACCGGCTGGAGGCGGTGCCGCGCTGGACGGTGGGATGATGGCATGGCCCGCCGGCATCTTACCCATAGCCAAGCTCATCCTACGCAGGTCCTCACTAAGAGACTCTGTGTCGGCGTCTGGCTGAGGAGCGCCGGAATGGGGTACACCGTCATTCCCCGCGAGGCGATGGTGGTAGCTATGCTGGGCACGGCGTCGCCTGGCCGTGCGAGCCCAGCGAGAACGGCGGTACCGGCGTAGCGCTCCCCCAGGCTGGGAGAGCTCGTGGTCATGGTCAGTTGGGTGCCTGGGCGGGAGGAGGACCATGTCATAGTTGTAGCCAAGGGACATGAACTCCAAGCTCCCAACCCAGATCACCGTGGCCAACGAAAGTGGACGTTCGGGGTCAGCCATCTGGAAAAATGGCGGGAAAGCAATGTTGGCACGCAACGGACCCCTACCTAGCGCGCCAACTGTCGGTGTTCGGACCCGGGAGGGCCCTAGACCGACGAGTGAATTTGTGCAGCGTGCTCCCTAATTCGGATGGTGATGCAAAGAGAATACATGGGGGTTTATCCTGGTTCGGGCAAAGAAGGCCCTACGTCCAGCGGGGGAGGAGAGTATTGTATTTCCTTGCACCGAAGTGCTTGTGTAGGGGTTACAAGCTGTGAGAGAGGGAGCCGGTCCCATGTCTCAAGAAAAGAGAAAATGGAGTCTTGCTTGAGATGTTGATCTTGGAAGTGGAGAAGATCTCTGTCTTGCTTTTTTCGCTCCTCCTCCTCCTCCATGGAGAACCCTCTGCCTTCCCTTTTATAGGGTCAAGCGGAGGCCGAGGTGTCCTAGAAGCCCTGAGGCGATGCCTTGGAGGTGAAGGTGTAGCGGGCACTGTAAAGGTTGCTGTGGCGACATGCCTCGGTAAGGGCGGCCATCCCCGGGGTGTCGTGGTGACGTCGGCGATGGGACGGTGAAAGACCATGGGTCCTGTGGCGAGCGTGCGATCCCCTGTGGTCGACGTGTGGGCGTTGTTCCTTCATTGACCAGCGGCGGTCGAGGCCGAGTCAGGACGTAGCTGAGGGGGTCGACGAGGAACGGATAAGGCCGGATCCCAGAAAACCCAGGACATGATGGTCGTCGTATTGTGCCTCGAGGGGGCATCAAGAGTAGCACAGTGCCCGACGTGGCGTGTATAGTGGCAGCCTTTTTATCGCCCATCCCGGGATGAGCAGTAAAAAGTAGGATTAGACACGGGTACTGCTCCCACGCCGGTGGGGCTATAGCCACGTAGGTGGAAGTGGTTGAATTGAATGCCTTGTCAGTGAGTAGGTGGATGAGGTGGGGGGTCGACCGACCCGACCCCGGGTCGTGCGAGTCGGAGATTTTCTGGGGTTGAGACCTCCAGTCGAGCGGGCCTCGTGCGAGTCGGAACGCAGTCGAGGGTGCCCGGTGTGGCGACGCGTATGCGGACCGAGCTCGGTGTATTCGTGTAGGTGGAGCTTTGGTATGATTTTTAGAGGGTTTCAGGGCGCGGATTTCTCGGGGGTTTGCTCCTTTTAATCATCGGTTTTGGGTACCCCTAATTCAGGTACCCGACAGACATCGACTCAGTTACTGTTTACACTTTTCCATTTTCCTATCAAGTCCTTCTTGTTCACAGTTGGGGCACGTTTATAGTCATCACACGAAGCAGAGTCCATGACAAATAAGACAATAGCAAGCTATCCGATACGTAGTCATGCTGGCAATGATAAGAGGCAAAAGAAGAAATTGAAAATGTGTAGAAGATTAGATCTGCAGTATCTCAAAAGAACTGGGAGAAATCAATCAAGAGAGAAATATTCTGATCAAGACTCAAGATAAAATTTCTCCTAGGGGCGACACAGCTCGGCCTCACGGCGACGACTGTTGGCCAGGCTCTGCTCACTGCCACATCGGGAGGAAAACCGACGATTTCAATTTCGGTTTCTACCAAAATTTGCGTCTGGCAGGTGTGTCACCCCTGGTTGCCGCATGCAGGTAGCAAGAGACAGCGCCACCACAGCTCACTCATAAGTTGCTCAGGCGCTCGTGAGATGGGTATACGAGAAAGCTCCTAGGGCTAGTGCTGCTGGTATGCTGTGTTCGTGAGATGGGCTTCAAGGATGGGTTGGGCCAGGGTGGGCTAAGGTGGAAGGGTGGGATGAAGAGGAGCAATAGAGCATGGTGTAGTTATGCACGTTGTAGAAAAAGATTGAGCAATAGTACGTAGCAATGAACAGCTTATTAAATAAAGAATAATTAAATGTAATTAATATGTCATGAACATTAGATTATGCTTATGAAAAAATAGAAGTTATATAATATTAGGATACTAAATTTGTGTATATGTTGATGATGATACAACCTACTTAATAGGAAAAAAGGAATCTTAACTCGTGAGCATCTCCTTGGCCGATCTATATTTGGTGCTGAACCCCACTTTTTCATAACAATTGTAGATTTTTTGGGTTTCTATTTTCTTCCATTGCAACGCGTGTGTGTATAAGTGACCATACAATAAACTATGTGCCCCGTACTCCCGTTGCAACGCGCGGGCATTTCTGCTAGTACTAGGATAAACAGAAAAGAGGATAAACTTCTCGTAATTTAATATTAGAAGTAGGATATGATACATATATTTGGATTATGATTCCTATTCAGAATCAAATTACTCACGATCAGAGGATCTATTTAGATTAATTATGGTTCCTGGCTATACATGTTATCTCTAGATGCTCTGTGTATGCTATATATAGCAAATGTGTTCGTGCTTTGCAACGAAACACAATGTGTATAGCAATTATCCTAACTTGTATGGGCATGGGACATGAGTCAGGCTCACATACAAGATACATAGGGTGCGACTTAATATGTTTTTAAATTGGACTCTGTATCCATCATCGCTAGACACAAGTTCTCTTAGCTTGTATGAATGTGTCATGTGTACGAGTCATATAGAACGAAAAAATTCTCTAATACCAAGGTAGTTGGGGGTAGGTGGGACAAAAAAATTGGGTAGAGAGAAATATTGTCTCTTTAATATTAGGTATTGGTCTTGATAGATAGATATACAGATACAAAAATAAATAAATATTTGGATTCGATAGAGTGTCAGATACATATATGGATGGATAATTTTAGTCGACGGATAGTCAGATATTTTTTTGATAAAAGGACATTCAAAAGAGTGCCTCACAATTTATATATATCACAAGCAAAAAAAAAGTCAGTACAAAAGATGGACAACAAGACAATAAATGACGTCACCAGTATATGGTCTATCCTTGCCATGCCTATAGCTAGCCCACAAGACACCAGTAGGTTGCGCTGACTTGTGAAAGTGAGGATCCGGCCCTAGGTGCCTTGTCTACATAGCTTAAGGTTTAGGATATACATGTAAACATGTTGATTCAGATATGATTATAACTTATTAGAGAACAACTCATCGATTAGGTGTGGTAGGGAGCTAGCACCCTACCCTACACACATTTCGAACTTGTTCGTCCAATGTACAAGAAATACAAACACATACCATTGTACACTAGATGTAGGGTGAACCAGTTTAAATCCTCATGTCATAAGTATCCCATAACTCATAAGTGATACCCCTCTGATTTACTATATGGAATACATTTTTTATTACTCGCTGGTGGTGAAAACACTAATAGTTGACACGTCAGGTAGGGCTTTTTGGATGCACATTCTTGCATGCACCGTATTACCCAACAACTAAGTACTCCCTCCATTCCAAATTATAAGTCATCTTAGCTTTTTAGATTCATAGCTATTGCTATATGTATCTAGACAGAGTATATATAGGTGTGTGATAAAGGTTATGTACCTAGAAAAGTAAAAAAGACTTAGCCTCATTTCTTACCATAAAATTGGGTACTGTCTGTGGCTATTTGTGATCTTAAGAGGTGCCTCAATTAATGGACCTTTAATCATCATTTGCCTAAGTTCCCCAACAACATACAAGACCTCCTTGAAATATCTACTATCTGTCTCTATAGATACCAACTTTGGTGAATTAATCTAAAACATTGGTTGTGGCCAACAACATGAAAAAAATATTGCAACTTGCTCTTCTACACAACTATGAATGTTGTCCCTTAGCAAGTTTCTCTCCCTAAGCAAGCTACATATCTTAAAAAAGGGGCTCTCCTCACGCAAAGCATGTTTACACACTCTATATCCCCACATCAGGCGATATCCAATTCGATATCGGGCTGACCAACTCTGCTACTCATGATGAATGCATACATAGCAGTCACTAAAGTAGCTACTTGCATAATATGCATGTGCCTCTTTTCTTCTAGATCCATCTATGTACACGATGATAACATAAACAGAGCTGAGATTTACACTAAATAACATCATGCATGGACATCAGCTCATAATAAAATATAGCATATCATATGCAAGGACAGAGGACATGAAAATATATCAGAGGCATGGACAATAGCTTAGAAAATCATATCTATCATAAAAGGCATGGACAACAGCTCACATAATTACTTGAACCATCATAGTCATGTGGACCATAGCTCAGGTTAATAATCATAGACATGGACAACAGAGAACCATCTCATCGATAAAGGCATCACATGCAACCAACCACAACAAAATATTACCACCAGCAGCAAAAGAAGTAACGAATAGGGTTTGTTCATCTTTACTGAGCCTGATCGGAGAAGGAAGCCACCAACAAGGACAGATCAGAGGGGAAAAGAGAAAGTACCACAAGATCTACAAACCTACACAAGAAACATCCAGTTAATGGAGTGAAATAGATGTACGGCATCCTGATCTAGTGTTTGCAGCAAGGGGAAATTGAAAAGGGGAGGGTGGAACTTGCCTACACAAACCCACTCACCAGGATCTCACCACTGCAAATCGATGAGAGACAAGAGGTTAGGCGCCACCATGGAATTGAGGGAAAGATTGTGAGAGGAGAGGAGGGGGTTCACCTGATCGATCCGAAGGGATGAAATGGCGAGCAAGCGGAAGAAGAGTGGGTCAACGAGGAGGATTTATGGCGGTCGATGGTGCAAAACGGGGGTGGTAACCCCAACCTTCCCACAAGTGCACCATAGCAAATTCGGGAGCCCACACGCTCCCCCGTGCACTGCCATGACCAGGCTCCAAGGTGATCCATGACAGGAGGCGGCTTTTGCACGGAAGTGACCTGGCGAAAACCCTAGACTAGAAAACCAATCATGTGTATGTTGCATCTGGCAGGCCATGGTTGGGCCTCATATAGGCAACCAATCGTGCCCTAAAATATAGCTACAAATACAAACAACATGTGACCATCTTATATTTTAAAATAAAGAGTATATAGCTCCATAAAGACTGGAATAAGTAGATAAGTCCTTCTCTAAATCTTTGGCGCTGAGTACGAGTATAATTAAGGAATTGTGTTTATTCACAAAAGAAAATATTTGATTTTACGCAACTATTAAACCATGTTTTTTTTGTAAATCATGGTACCAACATAGACACTCATGTACATGGACATATACATACATCCTATCCGAATGTGTACACCCTTTGAAAGATTGATCCGGTAGATCTCGATATTGATAAAATCACCACAATTGTTTCGCTATTGATAACATGTTGCCTATTGAGGAAAATGCGAGCATCCACATCAAGTCTAGAAATCAAAATTAGATGAATATATTTCACCATAGAAAATCTAGAGAGTAAATTGAATCCACCATACAACAACTTGTACGGTTGTATGTCTTTGGTCCAACAAGTTGTAAAACATATATGTCATGCTGTGTATTTTTGCCACCATGGCAGGTGATACTGGCAGTTTTATGCATGTTGCCTTCTTTATTTTTTCCCTCCTCTCATTTGGGTCCTATATATGTGGTTTTTCCATTTGTTTCATCAATTGTTCGTCTCTTCAAACATCACCTGGAGTACTATAATGAGTAGCGCCAGATCACATCAGATCGGTGACGGTACCTGCTGGTAGCCTTCAATGTCGATGGAGCCACACGGCATGAACAAGACGGACTTCCTTCGATTCTGGTTCATAATTATTCTCCTATTTTTGTCTGCATAAGTTCACTTTTAGTGTATCCACGACCTTCGAGGAGTGATGGATACATGCATGTGCATGTCATAATACAAAGCATTAGATAGGTCCACAGTGGAGCAACTCGTTATTGCTTCAGCAAAAAAGGATCAGAGCGAATGACCGATAATTAATCATCATTAGTACTAGTAACTTGCAAGTAGGACTACCGTTTCTTTCCATGATTTTTCATGTTGTGAATTTGCAGTACATTGGCCATTAAGAAAAGATTAGATTGAAGGACTGGTCAATCGTCTGTATAAACAGTTATACCAAGATCTAGTCTACTACTTATGATCATAGCATAGCAGCAGTTTACACAAACATGATGGTATAATAGACCTACAGCTGTGATCTATCCAATGAGTCACGATGCATGTATTATAGTGAGATCATGGTGTGGCTGGCACGTACTGATGGCATAGTCAATACTCGTGCTAGGACGTCTTGATGCATTCCAGTTCCACGGCAATCATCAACTAGGTGCATGAAACCTGAATGAGAGGGGGACAAAGACATGGTTCTATATGCCAGTGGTGCAGCTAGCGCCTGGACGTCCGGACGAACGGCAGCGTCCGGATGCCCTCCTCCTCTCCGCCACCACCTCGGACCCGCCCTGGCCGCCGGCTACCTCATCACTGGCCGCCCACCCCCACCACTCCTTTCCACCCTTGCCTAATCCCAATCCGTCGTCGACTTACCTCCTCCTCCTGCCTGCTGCCACCTTCAGACGCCGTCCTAGCCGCAGGCTACCTCGCCGGCGACCTCACCGTCAGCCTCCCACCCCCACCACTCCTTCCCCGCACTTCCCTAATCACAGTCCACCGATGACCTAAGCTTCCTGTCGCCTCCGCCGCCAGCACCGCCCACCGGTTGTCTAGCACTGCCCGTTCGGTGGCGCCAGCGCCACCAAGCTCGTCGCCGACCGAACCGTCTCCACCACCTGTCCAGCCGCCGTCCCCGAGCCCCTCCCTTTGTAAGGCCACCGGGTGTTGGTGGTGGCGGCGCGCTTGCGGTCGCGTCCGAAGGAACGGACGCCCGCGCTGTATCATCATCGATATGCTACGGTCGAAGCTACATGTATTTACTGGATCAACTGACCCCTATAATTTTGGCAAATCCTATATGGATTAACGGTTTGCTAGTACATTTTGCGTGATGATCAAATCGATCGTTGCTAACCTGGTGATTTCATGCTTGGCTTCGCCCCTGTTATATGCATAAAACCGTCCACATTAAATGTCATGGCGGCAAATACGCTACATGACATACATGGGACTATATAGACGCACGCATTTGACAAGTCAATGCACATATTTGCACGTTCTACAACTTGTTGGATCAAAGCCATACAACTGCACTACTTGTTGTATGGGTGGGTGTAATTTAACCCGTTGAGCTATGCTTAGTTTATTGTTAAATTATTTTATTTTATTGTTAGAGGGAGAATAACGCTTGAAAAATTCCAACCCAGGGTGGTAGAGCTGTCGTCGCGTGGTCTAACCGCGTTTGACAGGTGGTTGAGGCAAGATCACGTTTGCTGACACGTAGCTTATTTCGGCGGCCGTCGCTTCGCGAGGAAGATTGGACCAGGCTCTTTTCTCGTGTCCGGCCGGTGGACCCCAGCCCCCAGAGGCTACTTCTTCTTTCTGTTCCTCCTCGTCGGTCCCATCCCATCAGATGCGGTGATAGCGAGAGCAATGATGCCCGAAGCTCCGCGGTGGCTTGGGTAGCAAGGAAGCGGCGGCGGCACACAAAAGCCCGCACGGGATCCTTCCCGTTCATACCACCCCCTCCGCCTGGCCTGCTCTCTGCTGCTTGGGTGGTACGGTGTTCTCCGCTTCTCTCTTGCTCCTCTTCCCCACCTCCGGCCGGCAACCGCAGCGATCCGAGCTCTGCATCGCGACCACGGACCACCGCCGCCGACACCTTGTGAGCTCCTTTTCCATTTTTTTTCTTTTCACGTTTTCTCTCTCGATCTCGTGCGTTTTTCGGTTTTCCTTACTGCGCTTGTCAGATCTATGATCTAAATGTCCCGCTGGGCGGCGTTGTGCATGATTTGGGTTTGCAGTAGCTCTGAATCTCAGCCACAGCGACCTTGTCTATCTGCGGGTTCTCAATTTATTAGCTCGTTGTCTATGCCCAGTAGTGATCGAGTAGTCCCCACTGTTTGAATGCTTCCGTTCACCCATTTCTGGGCTCCTTGCAGTGGTAACGAGTGGTAAGAGAAACTGGTGATCCGTGGCCGGAATAATCTGCGTGTTCAAAATAGAAATCAGATGACAAGTAGTGTTCATATATATATGATATATGCGCCTTTTCCCCAGTGTACTGATGACATTTTAGCTTTGGTGAGGCTGCAACTGTTTAACTGTATAATCAGGAGGCCAACATTCTTTAGTCTCCTGTTTTAAAGTTGAAGGAAATCCAGAGCCACCTACCTGTAAATTCTTATTTCAATCTTATCGTCATCAGTCCTTTCTTGTGCTTAGTTATTATATTTGCAATATTTGGAAAGTTTGGGCTCCTCCAAAGTACAAATTCTTCTGGTTTGCTTGCAATTTAAAACCGTATAGGAACTTCTGATAGACTCTCCAAGCCCATGGATGGTCAAACGTTGGTGTTTGGCCCCCATTGCCATTGCAGCCTGGAATTGGGCATCCACATATAAATACTGCTGCTTCACTAGGCGTGTCTGGAATTGGTCTGTTAATTTGGGTGGGTAATGCACAGCTTTGATTACATGCTTTGGTCAGTGGTCGATTCAGTGCCATTTTGGTGGGAAAGCATCGACTGCATCCCATCAATCGCAAGACAGTGATCGCACTCCAGCATTATAATCTTGGGTTGCTGGGAAGTGTGGAAAGAAAGAAATGCAGGGATTTTCTAGTGCAAAGAGGCATCAAATTTTGCAACTGTATCCTGCGTCAGCTATTGTGATACCGCTACAACTCTATCCTGCAAATTCGGCTTCTGCAGCAAGTATGTAGCCAATGGGTAACCAAATAGATAACCTGCACAGGAGAAACAAATTTTTTCTTTGGATGTGTGCCTTATGTTAGGCAGAGGCCGAAAGTTGCCCTCTTTAGCTTTGTATCAGCTTGATGTATTGCTTCTGAAGTTTTAATAAAAACTTCCTTTAAAAAAACTTTGGTCTAGGACGGGAGCAGAACACTTATCTAGGCTCATCCAACGTTTTTGACAATTGTTTTTCTCTCTGACGGTCAGGGCTAGGGATTATAGTCCTTGCGGACTAGGCCGCATCTTTCTAAAAGGCCTCTTCCTAGCTTCTTTCATTTTAATACAACATGCAGTTCTTCTTCTGTTTTTTTAAATTTTACAATCTACTGTGCATAAATGCGTGAATCCAACATGAATAGGGGGCACTCAAACGCCATGAACAGCAGCAACAGCACCTCCGACCTCAGCGACGAGAAGCTTAAGGACCAACGACGCTCGACACTAGCTTCACGGCGCTGCCCTAGCTGCGACCATGAGCTCGACTGCAATCCGGTATGCTAAATTACTAGTTTGCAGTAACAATGATCCTTTGTTTTCCCTAAATTCTCATACATACGCATATGCATTCAAATGCTGCTATTGCAGCACATGGTTGGGTTTCCAGCCGGTGTCAAGTTTGATCCGTCGGACCAGGAGCTCATAGAGCACCTGGAGTCCATGGTGAAGGAAGGAGGCTCCAGAGCACACCCCCTCATTGGTGATTTTATATCCACACTTCAAGGAAACGATGGCATTTGCTACACCCATCCTGAGAATCTCCCAGGTGTGAGATTATACTCCCCTTCAGCCTAGCCCTCAATATACACGCACTGCCACCATCATGCATGCATGTTTTATCAGCTACTACTTATTTAGAAGTATGATCTGACAGAATTCATTTAATTTTAGAAAGTGAGCCTAGCTCATTTAGTTAGGTGAGAGGTGTGGTAAAACACCTAATCACTTAGGTCCTCTCTCGGCTTGAATTTATGTGCCTATTCTCTTCTTAATAAAAGAGACACGGTTAACGCATGCATGACCGTGCTATTAGCATACCGCACGCACACTTCTCCACTGAGCGCCCCGGCCTCCCCTGGCTCTGACGACCAAATGCCACTTCCCGCCTGGCTTTGGCAATGAAATGTCACCTCCTTTGCCACTCACAACCGCACCCTAATCACAGTATCCATCTCCTCTCTCTCAAGCTAACAACCCCAACCGGCCTCTACCTCGCCTCTCCCACTGTTACCATTGCCGATCCATTGGCCTCCCCAATCTTTCCTTTATAGCCAAAGAACAAAGAAATCCCCAACTCAAAACTCGAAACCCATAAACCCTAAACACTAACCTAGTTGGGGTCGCCAGAGATCCACTCAAATTGTTGAACGAGGTTCAACATCGCTGGATCTGCCTGATTCGTCGGAGGAGGGCCTATGGCAGCCATGGATTGAGGGAGAGAAAGAGACAGGAGAGGAAGGCAGAGGTCGTTGGAAGACGGTGATCGTGTGAGTGAGGATAAGGCCTAGGCCGAGTCATGCGCTATGCTCTGAAGGCCGAGCTAGGCCCATGTGCGTGCGTGGTAATCCCCATCCTGCGTGCAACGTAAAGGCTTTACCTAATAAAAAACTGCCTAGTTCCTCCTAGATTGGATCCGTTTTTAAATTCATCTAGTTTTTGTTGCAGTTGAGTTCTATTTCACAAAGAATTTCTGTTGACATCAATCTGAATCAAGATCTGTAATGTGGCCGTATACTCTTGTTGATCACTTGAACTTGGTGTGCTCATCTACCATCTTTTAACGGATTTGGTATTATCCACCTCCACATGTCCATGGGATGTTTTCAAATACATTCTTCATCTATGCAAAATTGGTGCTGAACACACACTTTGTTCACGTCTCCCTCATGATGGGAAGATGCTTCGGAAGTTTCCAAAATATAGATAGCTATAGCGGTAGGCTACCTTTTGTTTCTCCCGCTGGGGTTAATTTTCTACACATAATTTGCTATGTATAGTGGTTAAATATGTGAACAAACATGCACGTGTAGCCATAATTGACACTAATCACCAGACCTTACATATTAGTATGAGACAAAACAATTTAACTGATACGCATCTCAACTTGTTACTTGTATATATGCCATGACTGCACAAACTCTTGTGCTTATACCAAGTTAATTGATTATCACTAGGTGTGACAAGAGATGGCGTCAGCAAGCACTTCTTCCACAGGCCATCCAAAGCTTACACCTCTGGCACAAGGAAGAGGAGAAAGATCCAGTCAAAACGCGGTGACGATGTTGGCGAGGCGCGGTGGCACAAGACTGGCAAGACACGTCCAGTAATCGTTGGTGGTCGGCAGAAGGGGTGCAAGAAGATCCTGGTGCTGTACAGTAACTATGGAAAGCAAGGGAACAAGCCGGAGAAGACCAACTGGGTGATGCACCAATACCACCTCGGCAGGGATGAGGAGAAGGACGGAGAGCTGGTCGTGTCAAAGGTCTTCTACCAGCAGACGCAGCTGCGTTCTACCGCGACAATGATGGAACAGAACGATGATGAAAAGGTAGAAGTGACCTCAGAGGCCATGAAAGATATGCTCCCTGGGTGTGGTGCGGAAGCCACTGAAACTGCGGACGCCATGAAACAACGGCAGCAGCACCAACAGCAGAGGCAGGCTGATGGCCACAGCAGATTTACTTCTGCCAAGATGTCCCGTGAGGTAATTTGTTACTAGTTGTTCCCTTCATTCTGGATCAAGACTCAGGAGTTTTAGGCTTTTTGCATTATCTTGAACAAAATTAGCAAAATATTAGTTAGTTTGGAATGCATTTGAATATGCCAGTATCCGACACTTGGTCTTCTAATTATGCAAGCTTGCAACTTGCAAGCTACGAGTCCATTCTCGTACCGTATATATCTATAGGTAATCATGAAATAACCCTTTCCTTTCATCACCCAAGCGTCTTTTCACCTTTCATTTTTATATAAAAAATAAATAAAATATGTTTTAATAGTTAAAATTTTACATGGAGAACAATCAACAGGTAGTTCGTGTATGTTCAACTTTGAAGAGAGCGAATACACACACAATAAAGCAAGCGAAGAACAAAACACTAAGGCAAACTTCTGGATAAAATTGCATCCGCCCACCACAAAAGCAATGATTATACCAATGATCTCAAGTATCCAATTCAACTAGTTAATGTGTCAGCAACTCTATTCATTTATGCACACGACGAAGAGTTTTTCAAGGAAATGTATAATAATCTTATCCATGCCATTCATGTTTTGATGCAGGTTGGTGTAGGTGACCCATTAGCAGGTGATCAAGGACAGCTGCATGATGAAACCCACCACATACCATCACAATATAAAGTCCGATCAGTGCTCATGAAACCAGTGCACACCATGTCTTTTGTTGAAAGCACACTCTTGAACACAGAATCAACCAAAGTATCACCTGCAGTGCAACATCACTCAGCCCTCCTGAACAATGGTGAAAAACAAGAGGTGCTGTTCAGTCTATTATGGACCATTTTGCTGAAAATACTACTATTGCACAAAGATTCGGTAGAGATCATCTGCTAATTCTTCATATATATACTCAAAAGGAAATGTCTTGTTA
This sequence comes from Saccharum spontaneum, assembly GCA_022457205.1. Classification (NCBI taxonomy): domain Eukaryota; kingdom Viridiplantae; phylum Streptophyta; class Magnoliopsida; order Poales; family Poaceae; genus Saccharum; species Saccharum spontaneum. The sequence continues at coordinate 16,707,172 of CM039614.1, read as the reverse complement.
TATTATTTCTGCATGTTGGTCATTTACTGATGCAGTCCATTTTCTTTGTAATATAGTATATGACATATATTTCAACTTGAACTATGAAACAGGATCAGCAGCAGCAGAAGAAAGTTCACTGCAGAAGGCCTTGTAGTTCGCAAGAAGCCATGATAGCGTGCCAAACAACAAGCACAGAAGAAGTAAGATTTCTGTACTACCTTGATACTGCTACATAGTCTATGGCATGATTAGATTAAAGTAACCTTGGGCATACCTCTCGTGCTCTATTTGCTTATCGTTTTATGCTAACATCATGAAATAAGCCTTCAACATGACTCTATTTTTGCCCCATTTTCGATTCACTATTCCGGTGAGATTTATATGCCTTTAATTTGTTATAGCATGCATATCTAGACAAAAGACTATCCTACTAGCCTTTACACGTTTTGCAGTACTAGGGCCTAAACTCCAGTGTAAATGCAAGACCTGACTTTCTTTAATTTCAAAAGCACATCAACATGGACAGATGCATGAACCTTTATTTGTCCCTTATCATGTCATGGCATTGCTCTTCTTTTACTCGTGTATTGTGTCTAATGTAGTTCTTGAAAATAGATGCAATAAAATTGGTATAGGTCATATTTCCATGCTATAGACTAAATGTTTCAAGTTTATTCTCACTAATTAATATAATCTTGAGATATTGAATTGAGCAGAAAGATATTTATCTTTTCATATTTTCGTTGTTCATGTTGTTCCTGTAATAGGAACAAAAGAAACGAAACATGCATTTCCATTTCATTTGATGGGAAATCATTTTCTACTTGTGATGCAAAATACAGATTAAGAAGCATATATACCCCGCATGTTGCTGTGGGACTTTCTTAAAATTTGTTGCATGTACATATGAGTTAGACCTACATGTTCTTGCATTTTTTCTTATCAAAGTTGAGTATGTTAATGAAAGAATTCATTAAAAATCAGAGTTAGATCAAATTATAAGATGATGGAATCGCAAAACAAATAACATGCATGCCTTGTATATTTCTTATATATTGGAAATGGTAATTACACCTAGTGTATGTGATGTGGATGGCTTGCATTAATAGGTTGAAAATTAGTGAGCTGACATGGCATTAGTGGTTGACGATGTCGACAGTTAGTGAGGAATGATGTGGATGGCTTGCATGTTGTGATAGAACTTGTAGTGGGGTTTGAAGATATAGATATACTTAATAGGAAACAATTTGTAAAATTTATTTTGGTCAGTCATGTAGCAATAAGTTTTCCATATATACACTAAAAAAAGGGAGAAGCAACAAGCATGCAAGTTACTTTTCTTACTTTGATGATTTCAACAATGTAAATGTCATTTGATTTTAGATGTGTACATTGTTTTGGCCTGTTCCTGTTATGTAGGATGTGCAGGAAGCTTCAACTCAGCACAAGGAGATACAACGGCCTTATGAACACTGGCCTCCTGATCACCACCAAGATGGATAGCACTTCTAGCTATACCATCAAATCAAGCTGTTAAAGTCGTGAATCAATCCTAGGAGCATCAAATCAATACTGCATTACTGCTTGGTGCTTCCTGCTCTACCACAAGGTTTTTTGGTAGAGCTAGAATTTTTAGGTTATGAGCATTGGTGACATTTGAGCTGAACTCTACTACTAGCTAAGTAATATATATACATGTAATTGTTCTGGATATAATAAATGTCTTGTATATAAGTTTAATATTATGGGGGAAAACTTGATATCGACTAGCAATTATTTCTTTTTCTTTTTTGAAGAAATTCGACTACCCATCAATGTGCAGACTACGTATAGACAAATAATATTCTTAGTTCTAGCTAGATTGCAATATAATCCTTGGACTTTCACTAGCAATTATGTACGTGCAACTGCCATTATATCTTCGAATCAGACTCTATATCATTACTGAATGCAAGCTGTCAAGATTGTTAGGATCAGGATCCCAGGAAGTATTTTTTTTTGCTTGACATTACTGGATCATAGTAGTATTGGGACACTATTGGATTTTATAATTATATATTTTATGTAAGATTTGAAATATGTTGTATAGATTTTTTTTACCCAAATATGTTGTATAGATCGAAGGCTATAATATTGATTTTGATTAATTTGTATCACTTTTTTTACATTTAAGTGCTATTCTTGGCATTATTATCAAAACCCCTTAGCTTTAAATACTATTTTATCTACAACCAAATCATAGTATCATAAGATTCTAGGATATGAATCCAGGTATTAAAAATCTCGCTAACTCATATGAGCACGGGTCATGAATCTAGATCACATACGGGATAAAGGAGCGTAGTAGGATAGTTTAGGAAGTAAGAAAAAACAGAATGGAAGAAACCATTCACTCTTTAATATTAGGTATATGTATAAATAAATGCTTAACCATGTGGATGAACACATGGAATTTTGTGTTGGAAGTATTCCAAGAGCCAAGTTCCAGCCATGAATTGGTCCAATCAAATTCTAAAAAAAAATGAATTGGTCCAATCAGATTGAGCCTAGGTCAGGATAATTGGACTGGATTTGGCCCATGTGGTGGAAGCCCACTATGACTCTTTTCCTATTTTTGCTATAAATGGATGTTGCGCCAGGGGGTGCTAGTGCGGCAGTGCATGAGGCCTAGTTTTGATCTACAGCCACACCTTCCCTTGTGCTCCTGTTTGTCCAAACTCCAAACCAAGCCGGACTGTTGCTCCCTGCATGCAGTGTGAGTGTGTGATGGCTTAGATTGGGTTTTATCATTAGGCTGCACATCACGTCAATGATGCCTAGCTAGGGGATGGTTGGTGGCTTGCTGGAGCCTGGCTTGGGCCTCCAAACAGACAACTAAACAACTTGATGGCGGCTATCTGGAGCCTGGTTGTGGATAGCCACCCAACCAAACACACCTATTTGTTCCACCCCTACATGTAGATGACTTTAGAGAGATATTGCTGGGTTGCATGCGCAGTATGGTAAGTCGTACGATTATTTTTCTTGATGTCGACTATATTGATCTCATGTGTTTTGCCATGTCTTCTACGCCACGTGATGGGAAGGTATAATCTATGATCATCTACATGAAACTGATCATGATTATATGGAGCCACGCTTGAGTTATTTTTTATCCAGATTAAATTTGTGTGGTAGGGTGTAGAATAGATTGTTTTAAAGCACCAGCGTTTTACAGGCGTGCCTGGGTGTGCCCTCAGCGCATTTCGGCCATAGTGGGAGAGCCCATGACCAGATCATGGTGCTCTACGCACAGTGATGAAAAAAGGAGAGACCTTGTGGCCCTACTTGAATGTCAATGGCTTGGTGTGGGCTCCTAGTGCTCTGTTGACGGTAGTTAACAACCATCATGAACCTTCAACTTGACTTAAAAGAATTACATAAAAGGAATCATCAACATAGAATAGGGGTTAAACTGACAGAATTCCATGAGTTTTGGTGAATCTGTGTTTCGCAGGGATTAAACAGGAAAAGAGCCCAAGATGGTCCACATGTCGGACTAAAAATCATATTCTACCATGACCCTAAGTTGAGAAGACTCTAGAAGACATGAGAAAGCCACCGAAGGTGAGGCCCACCTGGCAGGGGGCTAGGTCAGCCGACCTGTGGGTCCCATGCGTTAGCCCCCGCTTCTACGTCGGTTCCTCCACCGCCTTAAGGTTTGCATCTTCGCCGTTGATCAAGGTCGGTTTGATTCGAGGGCTCCAATGCATCCCGTTGGCCTATATAAGTAGCCCTATACCCCCTGGGTTAGATCATCCTAAATCCTAGGTAGAAACCCTGAGCCTCGTCTATAATCAAGAAACCCTAGATAGGATCAAGAGCTAAGCATTCAAGAGGACATTAGTCTTGTAGTCTTCCAAAGATTAGAACTAGTCTTATTTAGAGATAGAGAGATAGAGTGTTGGGGAAGAGTTTGGAGGAGTTGCTGGTCTGTCAGTGCCTCCTCTACAGTTTGTACGTGCGGAATCAAGTTCCATTGAATCTTGCTTCTGAGATTTCTCTAGTATTCAACTTCTAATTCGACTAAGTAACATTGCTATTATTGTTCTTTCGGTTTGCGACTCTTTTGAGTGCTTTAATCTTGGTAGCTCCTTGATTGAAGTAGTATTCGTAGTGTAAGCGTGGCACTTAGACATCGATTACTCATAGATGCACCCTACTTTCTGGATCGGTGGTAGCTCACGAGGGTGACTTTATCTCGTTGAATCTTCCATAGTCCACCTCCCATTTGGAGGACTAGTTGAACCTGGCTGCTAAGGAAAACATCCTCTACTGGTATCTTTTCTTAAGTAATGTCCTTATTGGAACAATCATAACATAGCTTGCGAAGGTTGGAACTAGAGACCTTAGTGATCTTCTCTATAGCCCTATACTCTCCGTCCTTGCTTGCTTCTCAGGGGTTTAAGCATAGGCTTAGTTTCTCACACGCTCCTCCCTGTGGTAAAATATAGATAATGATACTCTAAAATACTTCAGGGTGAAGTGCTACATCAGTATACTATCTCTGTGCTTGCAGATAACCTTATTATCTTGTGCTTGTGGATAACCTTATTATCTTGTATACATTTAATTCATACCAACAACCATTTCTGGTGTTGTTGCCAAGGTGGAAAAATGGTTGTTGAGATTACTTCGAACCTAGCTTAACCTTGTATTAGACTTTTTATTTTCCTTTTTAGATATTTCCTTTTTGTTTCCATCCTTATGGATGCATAGATTCCACTCCCATCTATCAATATGCTGCACCCATGAGCACTAGTCATAGGCCAAAAGAATCATCAAAGCCTATCCTAACACCTGCCTATGAGCTATGCCCATGTTTGGTTGCAATGGTCTAGAACCAATTCATTTCAGGAAAGGTAGATGAAAATCCTTACCTTCACCTACAAGAGTTTGAGCAGACCTGTGACTGCCTTCGTATAGAGGGCATGTCTGATGAGACCTTAAGATGGAAGCTTTTTTCTTTCTCTTTGAAGGAAAGAGCTAAAACATGGTATAATCGAACCATAGAGAAGAAGTAGGGAGATTGAGGAACCTTGCGTTCCAGCTTTTGCTTAGGCTTCTTTCTCATCTCTAAAGTAGTCAGCCTTAGAGCCAAGGTCCTATCTTTTAAACAAGAAGATAATGAATCTCCGGTCACATCCTAGGAACATTTTAATTCTGTGGCAGAACCATCCGATTTAACACGCTTTCGGAGGCACTTGTCTTCCACCACACACTAAGTACCTCGAAAGGGAGCTAAATCGAGCAGTTCCATCGAGCACACCCAATGGGAGAACTCGAACAATCCACATTTTACATCTAGGATCCAATAATGGGTACAAGCTTACAATACTTAGTCCATTTCATACAACATAGAGTCTCAGAAATTATTTATTACAATACCAGAGTTCAGAGGGCAATAATAACAGCGGAATAAACATGAACATCTAGCGGTGAGATACAAGGATCCGTCTATACCCACCAGAAGAATCCTCCACACAAGACCTAACTTCTCAAGGTGCACCTACATCAAGGGTAAAATAAACCCTGAGTACACAATGTACTCGCAAGACTTACCCGACTAAGGGACATATTTCCCAACTCTCAAGGAATATGACAGGCTTTATGGCTTGTGGGTTTCTTGTTTGTGGAAAGCAATACTAAGAGTGTGTCCTTAGGTTATTAACATCCATGTTTTATTCATTATCCAACATTCTTTGTAAAGCACATGTTCTACATTCAAGCAAGGGTTGAGCAATCAGAGCTATTTTTCCATCTTTCATATGCCAGTTTTTACTACGGTGCCAGAGCATAGTCAAGCTGTACCGTCACATAGAAACAATGATTCGCAAATTAATGTGCCCAGCTGGGTACCCAAAAAACACATGCCTCGCTTGTACCCCAGGCACAAGCGAGACCAACCCGTTCCACTCCTGTCAAAGGTTCCAGGTCCCGTCCAAACTTGGACTCCAAGGCCCCATACTTGAGGCTCGGCCTCAATGTGGTTCTTAGATCTACACCTATCCCCGCCTCCAATCAGTCAGTCCCGAAAGAGCTAGAGCCTATGACTAGAGAGTAACAAGCCTTCCTGCTCCCATAAGCAAGTATGTGTTCGGGATAATAAGTCTGTGATTTAACCTGGGTCCATGCAACGAGCGATCCTTAATCGACACGGATAGGGAAAACAGTGCAACCAAACTATGCCCCGTGGCCGTGAGACACAACCTGTTACACGCACCAATACCCATACCATATCCCTGCCCGGTCACCATTTCCTTTCCACCATTTTATTTTGAGATTTATGATAATAATAGTCACCTGTTGTGAGTAACGACAGGTTACCCACGCTACCGATAAACCTAAGCAAAGCAACTACATGATCCTACACTAGTAAGACTCGTAGGTAGATATATATATATGCATGTGGGTATCATAAAATTTTTGCAACGTAAATGCACCACATATATATATAAAGATTATAAAAAATATGGGTTATGCACCAGGGCTTGCCGTGGGCAAGTGCAGGGTCAACAGTGTCAGTCACGGGAGGCTCCTGGAACTCCTCCATCATAAGGACCTCCTCGTACTCTTTGACGATATCCTCGTACTCCTGATCATCGACGGTCACGAACTCCACCTGGTCGTTCTCTGCATGCATGCAATGATGATGCACATTTAGTATTTAGGCAACAGCAACTCTTAAAATGCAACACACATGCTACGCTACAATGCTAGCTCCAATGACTAAGGTAATAAGCTGCTACAATGCTAGCTCCAATGACTAAGGTAATAAGCTATCTATCACCGTCATCAAGCAAGATATCAACTCATCTTACAAGTGCTTTATTTTACCAATAGATATGATGCTTTCATTCATATTCGTTTTAATGGCTATTTAGCTAGCATAAGAAATAGTCTAATCTAATGCTACAAAATTTACAGCAAGCACATGATAACACTACCAAGCTACTGTGAGGATTCCATGATCAAAGCTACTATTGTCACAAAAATTTCCTACAAATATTACCCTAGTAATAATAAGCATATCCAATTGATTTAACATATCTTGGCGTCATCACAGAAGCATATTAACTAACTACACTAACTGATAGAGCATGAATTTAGGAACCTAACAAAATTGGTTTCACAATTTTTGGATATCTATGTGAATTGATATTAATTATTCAAGTTTAGCTCAGCAACTAAATCATAAAACCAATTCTAACTCGCTAGTAAAGGAAAACTGAATTCCTCAGCGTGGCCCACAACTACGTAGGCGCGACCCAAATGCGCGCGACGCGTGCGCGCACTCGCGGACGCGGCCCATGATGGGGAGGCCTGCGCGCGCTGGCGAATTGTGGAAAAACCCTTGCGAAACCTAGAAATAGCGCGGCCACCAAGAGCGCTATTCCCACACTCAGCACTACTACACAAAGGCCCCAGGAATTCTCACTTCCTCACAACGGCGAGGTCCTTGGCGTCCCCGCGCGCACCAGCGTGGCGAGCAGTGGCAGGGCGACAACGCCAGCCACCCGGGGCATGCTCTGTCCCAGCTAATGGGCCGACCAATACCCTAGCCATACGCGACTGTGCTAAGCGGTGGTGTGGGGGCGGTGGGACATGCTGAAGCGGGTGGCCACAGTGTGCGGTTGTCCGTAGCGATGGCGTAGCCATTTCGGCGCCCTAAGGCAGCTACGGTCCTATCTAGCTGGCTAGAGAGCATCAGAGCCTTACCAAACACCTAGCCGAGATGACAACTCGAGGAAAGGGTGGCGGCGACGAGCTGGCCACACACGACCATATGGTGTGGCGGCGCACCGTGACGAACGCGACCGCGTTAGCCGCCGTGGCGAGGTAGCACGGACATGGCTGGCGAGCGCGGGGCACGAAATAGGTTGAGGCAAAGCTGTCAGTGCGCGCAATTCAGTTCAAGGTGAACGGTTAGGGTTAGCGGTTGGGTCATGGCCGAGCTCGGCCTTAATGGCACGGCGGAGGGGAATGCTCCAAAATTGGCGCTGTGCAGGACTCGGCTACGGCCGTGCAAGGGCTTGGTAGGAAGCCAGGTGCCATAACTCTTCCCAGGGTGCGCAATTGCTTGGAGATGACCGTGCTGCAGGTTAGGCTTGTTGCGACTCAGCTGGCCCGGCAACAGAGGAGGGAGGGGAAAGGGGATGGGTCCAGGTGGCTTGCCCGAGCCAAGGCGGAATGTGGGCGCGGTTGGCAGCTGGCCCCCATACGGGCGTTGTGTGGCAGGAGAGCGTGCGCGAGCAGGCGAAGGGGTATCATGGCATGCACGAGTAGCAGCCAGCTGGCCAGCAGTGGCGCTGGGCCAGGGCACGGATGTAACGCAAGGTGACGGTGCTGCAGTGGCCGGTGGTTAGCCAATGCATAAGGTAGGATACAGCGGCGCAGCGTGGGTCATCAGCAGCTGCGGTGGGTCATGATGGTTAGCAATGCATCAGTGGCAGCGGGGCAGAGCAGCAGCGGTGCGAGGCGATTGGGCACCAGCGAGTTGCAGCGGCAGTGCAAGATAGGGCAGAGTAGGACGGCCGACTAGCAAACCACTCTTTCTTTTGTTTTCTTGATGGGTATTCCGGATATCACCAAATCTCGATCCATCCTGATGACCAAAGCAAAATCACATTTACGTGTCCATATGGAATTTGTGCTTACCGTAGAATGTCTTTTGGGCTATGTAATGCTCCAGCTTCTTTTTAAAGATGCATGATGTCTATATTTTCTAATATGATTAAAGAAATCATGCAAGTTTTCATGGATGACTTTTCTATTTATGGAAAAACTTTTGATGATTGTCTTAAAAATTTAAACAAGGTTTTGCAAAGATGTGAAGAAAAGCACTTAGTCCTTAATTGAGAAAAATGTCATTTCATGGTTAGAGAAGGACTAGTGCTAGGACACCTACTGTCTGAAAGAGGAATTGAGGTAGACAGAGCTAAAATTGAAGTAACTAAACAACTACCTCCACCTGTAAATGTTAGAGGGATTAGAAGTTTTCTTGGCCATACTGGTTTTTATCGCCGATTCATAAAAGATTTTTCACACATTGCTAGACCACTTACTAATCTTTTGGCCAATGATATTCCCTTTGAATTTGATGATGCATGCTTGAAATCCTTAACATTCTTAAGAAGGCACTCATCTCTGCACTAATCATTCAACCCCCTGATTGGTCTTTGCCTTTTGAAATCATGTGTGATGCTAGTGATTACGCAGTGGGGGCAGTGTTGGGACAAACAAAAGACAAAAAGCATTATGCAATTGCTTATGCTAGCAAAACTTTGACAGGATCACAACTTAATTATGCAACAACTAAAAAAACTTCTAGCTGTTTTTTTGCTATTGATAAGTTTAGATCTTACTTAGTAGGAGCTAAGGTGATTATTTACACTAATCATGCTACTTTGAAATATTTGCTCACTAAGAAAGATGCTAAACCTCACTTGATAAGATGGATTTTGCTACTCCAAGAATTTGACTTAGAAATAAAAGATAAAAAGGGAGTAGGAAATTCTATTGCCGATCACTTGTCTAGAATGCTGTTTGAAAATCCACAGGAGCTGCCCATCAATGACTCACTACAAGATGACATGCTCTATTGGATAATCTGATCCGACCCCTGGTATGTAAATATTGTCAATTTTATGGTTGCTCCACCGAATGGCCCGATTGTTAGGCTGCCAAAGGATGTCAAGCTGCTCCCTCCGAAGGCCGATGAGACACTGACAGGAGTGAAGCTCAACAGGCTAGGCCAAGTCATCTGTGCTAAGGATACTACTGGTGCTCCTCATCCCACCATTGATGGAGTTCGAGCTCATCAGTTGAAGATCAAGTTCATTCCGCTAAAGGAGACACCCGAGAGACCTGCTCTACCATTAGATAGACAAGAGAAGCACCCTAGCGTAACCATTGTGATGTTGGATATGAGGACAGAGCACATGGGTCAGATGATCTCAGCTCTCTAGCAGCATAACACTCTTCTCATGAAAAACATAGACACTCTAGGTGCAAAGCTAGAAACTAAGATTAAAGAGCGAAAGCGATTGACTAGGCAAGCAGAGTTTCTTTTCAAATGTATCAGGAAAGAATAAAAGTTAGGGCAAGAAATAGGGCACAAGTTAGGTTGTTAGGTATGTCGCTTAAAAGTTAGGGTTGTCGCTTTAGCTAAGTGGGTTAGAATATTGTAAGTTTAGTTTGACGAATAAAGTGCCTTATTGTTTTCATTAATGAAATTGGTTACCATTATTGTTCTCTACACTCTCTATTTTCTCTAGATATGTGTTTTTGTCTCCACCTTTGAAAGATCTAGGCCCTTGTTTGGGTTTTGGTAATTAATGACACGCTTGTGGACTAACTTCTCCATTTGAGTATGTGTGAAGGAAAGTTGGTTTAGTTCACAAGATGAGATGGATATCGACATGGAGTTGATTGCTAGTATATTGGAATACTCAAATCAAGCATAGCAAGCAAGTGAAGATCGAAGCAAGACTTGGCTACGATGGACCGGTTGCAACAGAAAGGTGAAGGGCAAGCTAGAGGGCTTGGCGCCGAAGGACCGAAGCAACGGTGAAGAGCAAGTAAAGCTAAGGTTGATGGACTTGAAGTCTATGTGATGGTTTGGGTGATCCACATCACCTATGATGATCAAGCCAAAGGATTCATGTTATATCAAGTGGCTTGGTGAAGATGTCAGCAACACCTTTCTTGTGAGTATCATTCATGTGTGAATTTGGATAAGCACAAGGCAAAGGTATGAAACATAGGTTGTTTTATTTTATCGGCTATGAGGTGTGTAGAGAAGATGATAGCTGAATTTAGGATTGGTAGCCGTACTATTAAGAGGGGTAAACATGTTCTTCACTACAGTTACCTAGTGCCACTTGTGAGCTCTTACGTGTGGTACGTTTAGTGGTAAGTGGCGATCGATGAAAACCATTGTGAAAATGTTTTGACAAAACCTAACCGGTGGCGATTTGAAATGATCCCTTGAGGGTGATCATATTGAAGTGTTGGCTTTCCTGAAAAAGGGTCTTGAGCGTGCTTGGTTCTATCTTGAGATGCTTTAGAACACTCTATCCTGGTGTGGAGTTGCCATCCAAAGTAAAGGAGGCGATGCGCTTGGCGGTGTGTTTTCTAGGCAGCCGCGGACTATCCGCGCCATGGCAGTGGGCTGTCTGCCGGCCAATCCCAGAAAACATAAAAGATTCTATTCAATCTATTGGCAACAATTCTTTGAACGATGGATAGTCCGCACCTGATAGGCGGAAAGTCCACCGGCTAACTTTGGTAGGAAACAGAGTTGCTGTGATCTCTGCTCAGTTTCAAAGCATGAACGGCGGACAATACGCGCCTGAGTGGTGGACAGTCCGTCGGTCATTTTCTCCGGTGAGAAGTGTTGATGGTTCTGGACAGAGGTCCATGGATCAACGGTGGATAGTCTAGGCCTTTGTGGCAGACTATCCGCAGTTCAACAGTTTGAACCTAATGGCTAGTTTCTATGAATGGCAGACTGTCTGGGCCTTGAACGGCGGACTATCCATGGATGTCACAGAAACATAGTAACAACTAGTTTTGGCCAGCTCTGCTATATATAGTGGGGTGCCTGGTTGGGGGAGGCTCTCTTGGCCATTCTAACTGCGTACTTCTTGAGAGAGCTCCCTCCTAGCACCTCCTCTCATACTCCTTGCTTGAGGGCAACATTTGGAGAGTGAGTGTGCTCCACTAGTGCAAATCCTTGCGAGAGAGATTGCTTGTGGCACTTGGTGGTCGGTGTGTGAGCGTGGTTGCTTGTTACTCTTGGAGCTTGCTAGTTCCTAGATGGCTTGGTGATTTTGACTCCGTGAAGCACGCAAGAAGGATTGTGTGGTGCTTCGGAGTTTGGCTTTGTGAGGGGCTATTGAGCTCATCCCCGCCGGAGGAAGGCAAAGAGCATCTCTAGTAAAATTGAGGCGTGAAGAGTGTCTAGTTGATTCGTCCGGCTCAAGTTTAGTGCTCTCGTGGAGCCTACCTAGTGAGGTAGTCCGAAGCTTGTGGGCTTGGAACTAACAAGAGGAGCAGCAATCCTAGAACTTGCTTCAACTTGGATTAAGTGACCGGCAAGCCACCGAACCACGTAAAAACATTGTGTGTCATCCTCTACTTTGTGGTTTGCATATCTCAACACAAGTTTACTTCATTGCAATATTTCATACTTGTGTTGTCGAGCTTGTGCCTTGATGTTTACTGCTTGCTCACTAGTATGTGTTGGAAGCTCTCTTGTGCTTGCTCTTGTTCTAGTTGCTTATGTTGTTTGATCTTGCAAACTAGAATTATGTAGAAGTACTTTCACTAGCTTGGCACCCTTAGTAGCTTTCTAAGTTCAATCTTTTGTAAGGGTGCTAACAAATTTAGATAGAGGGGTGTAGTCAAGGACCGACCATTGTTTTTTTGCTTCCGCATTTAATTTGTCTTGTTCTCGCAATTAGATTTTAGAATCGACTATTCACCCCCTCTAGTCGTCATCTCAACCCTACAACCTTGTTGTGCATGAGGGTAAATAGGTAACAAGTGTGGGGGAGATACGCCATGATGACGGAATGAAATTTGATTGCAAAAGTCATGAAATTTAGAAAAGAATGACACAAGGACCATGCACGACAAAGCGGGCCCCAAACCGGGCCTGGGCTAGGTTGCCTAACCCCTGCTGGGTTGGCCAACTCACTGCAGCACCGCGTCACCTCGTCCTTTGACCACGGTCAGGTATGAGCCCAATAGACTCTATTTTCATATATGACACTTTCCATTTCGAACCGAATTGAAAATCCTTTGATAAAACAACTTAAAAACATGAAAGAAAGATTGTGTAGCCATGACTTGAGGATAGACTCACATAATACTTTTTCTAAAAGTCTTGCTACTATTGGGAACTTATTTTAGGGACCCCATGTTACTTAAGTTGTTATGGAATGTGAGATAGTAAGAATAAAGTGAGAAAATGGAGTCTTGCTTGAGATGTTGATCTTGGAAGTGGAGAAGATCTCTGTCTTGCTTTTTTCGCTCCTCCTCCCCCTCCTCCATGGAGAACCCTCTGCCTTCCCTTTTATAGGGTCAAGCGGAGGCCGAGGTGTCCTAGAAGCCCTGAGGCGATGCCTTGGAGGTGAAGGTGCGGCGGGCACTGTAAAGGTTGCTGTGGCGACGTGCCTCGGTAAGGGCGGCCATCCCCGGGGTGTCGTGGTGACATTGGCGAGGGACGGTGAAAGACCATGGGTCCTGTGGCGAGCGTGCGATCCCCTGTGGTCGACGTGCGGGCGTTGTTCCTTCATTGACCAGCGCCGGTCGAGGCCGAGTCAGGACGTAGCTAAGGGGGTCGATGAGGAACGGATAAGGCCGGATCCCAGAAAACCCAGGACATGACGGTTGTCATATTGTGCCTCGAGGGGGCATCAAGGGTAGCACAGTGCCCGACGTGGCGTGTATAGTGGCAGCCTTTTTATCGCCCATCCCGGGATGAGCAGTAAAAAGTAGGATTAGACACGGGTACTGCTCCCACACCGGTGGGGCTGTAGCCACGTAGGTGGAAGTGGTTGCATTGAATGCCTTGTCAGTGAGTAGGTGGATGAGGGGGGGTCGACCGACCCGACCCCGGGTCGTGCGAGTCGGAGATTTTCTGGGGTCGAGACCTCCAGTCGAGCGGGCCTCGTGCGAGTCGGAATGCAGTCGAGGGTGCCTGGTGTGGCGACGCGTATGCGGACCGAGCTCGGTGTATTCGTGTAGGTGGAGCTTTGGTACGATTTTTAGAGGGTTTCAGGGCGTTGATTTCTCGGGGGTTTGCTCCTTTTAATCGTCGGTTTTGGGTACCCCTAATTCAGGTACCCGACAGACATCGACTCAGTTACTGTTTACACTTTTCCATTTTCCTATCAAGTCCTTCTTGTTCACAGTTGGGGCACGTTTCTAGTCATCACACGAAGCAGAGTCCATGACAAATAAGACAATAGCAAGCTATCCGATACGTAGTCATGCTGGCAATGATAAGAGGCAAAAGAAGAAATTGAAAATGTGTAGAAGATTAGATCTGCAGTATCTCAAAAGACACTACAAGAAACTTGTTAATCCGTGACGATTTCTTGGTGACGGATTTACAAACCGTCACTGATAGACCACTGACAGATGCAATCCGTGACGATATTCATTTTTTCGTCATGGATGAGCCCACTGGATATTCCTAGCCCGCTAACTCGTGACGATTTTATCAGGATCGTCACTGTGTATGATTTTGAATTCGTCGTACTAGTTAGCCCAAAACAGTAGGCCTGCTATCAATATTTAGTGCAAAGAAAAATAGAAAATGTGATTACATAAAGTATCAAACTCAAAAGACAATTTGTTAAATTATTTGAACAAAATAATTTTGTTACTTTGTTACATGTATATTTTTTTTGCGACAACTTTGTTACATGTATATGATGCATATATGGCAAAACTAAAAATATTCTCCATATAGTGCGGATGGGAACAAAAAAAATTGCACATATGCCGGATTTGAACACAAGACTTACAAGAAAGTAGCAACATGTCTTACTACGTGTCTAAATGTGCATAAGTCTTTTTATTTATTTATACCGGGCTCATTCACTGAAGTTGTCGAACATCTGTGGTCTGCCCACGGCGTGGCCCAGAATTTGGTAAATAGGGAAAATAGGGGAAAAAAAGTGCAGTCCGTGGGAAACTGGGAATCGAACCCAGAACCTGGTGTTGAAAACAGCCCACCTTACCACTGCGCTAGCTACTCCGGAGTGATACAGTATGATTATATTAGCCATTTGTTTGTGAATGTAGGAGTAAGTTTTCCCTTTCCTCAATTCGTTCACTGACTCAGTTCGACACCCAGCCGCGACCACGGACTCAGACACCACCGCCGACGGCGAGATTAGGCAGGAGCCGCGTTGCCGCTGCCCACCACTGCCGCACCGTACAGCAACGTCGCCTCGTCGCCCACCATCACCGCAGCACACCAGCGACATCACTGCCGCCCTCGAACTCCATTCTGTAGCCCTGCAGCACCGCCGTCCTCCATTGCCGCACCAACGAGAGATGCCGAGTGCACCTGGAAGTTCCAAATAATTTTTTTGAATGGAGAATGTTCAAATGTTGTAACGAATGTTAAGAACAAAAGCTGCTGGCATGAACGCGCGGCTTTTGTTTGGCTTCTCCCGCACTGCCTTCGTTTTGACTGAAAAAGGACCGCCGCTTTTCCCTCCACGGGCGGCAATGAAATATTTCCGAGAGCTAATTGACTCTACTAGCCATATGCTGCACTTCTATCAGCTAACATATCAGGGGTAACTTGGTATTTGTTGTGCCATCCTTCCATCCAAATATAGGCTCGTCACCAACCCTAAATCCCCAATTCCCATCTCAGCCGCCTCCCTCCACCACTCCACAGCCACCCATCTGCTACGACCTTGCTCTGCCACCGCACCACATCAGCGGCGCGCCGCGTCAAACTCCAGCCACGGCCACGAATCCTCCAGCCGCCACCCATCCTCTAGCTGCAAACTTCCTCTGGTGGGGCCGCTGGCGATGAAACCCTAGATCACCGGCGATGCCGCGGCCATCGTCCAGGTCATCCGAGACATCCTGGACGCTCGCAGCCTGACGCCGTCGTCATCTTCAAGCCCAGTCCGCCGCCGCCGTCGTCTTCAAGCCCCCGCACCGACATCGTCCTCAAGCCCCCTGCAAGCCACCGTCGCTAGGAGGATCCCTACACCGCCACGCCCATCCCTACGTCGCTGCTGGAAGGACCCCTACACCGCCACGCCATCGTCGCTACGAGTATCCGGCCAGACGCTGACACCCAAAACTTCTTGTGATGGCGTCGAAGGGTATGCCAAAGATGCCAAAAGGAGGTCGGATAGCAGGTATAGACCTAATATCACCTCGTTCTTGATTATTCGTGTAGAATGATACTTTGGTTCTACCTTGCTTAGGCTACAGAAATTTTTGACATTTTACATCTGGACGTGTTCTCGCTGTTGTTAATTTTACGTATCCTGTCTGGAAGAGCAGTGTGCTTAGCTGGTTTGGTAATTATAAACCTACCTTAGTCTGTTCTTGTGGTGAATGGTGTGCTGTGTATGCTA
This sequence comes from Saccharum spontaneum, assembly GCA_022457205.1. Classification (NCBI taxonomy): domain Eukaryota; kingdom Viridiplantae; phylum Streptophyta; class Magnoliopsida; order Poales; family Poaceae; genus Saccharum; species Saccharum spontaneum. Next base: position 16,691,027 of record CM039614.1, on the reverse strand, counting down.
GACCTATTTATGATGTGAGTGACTGCACCAGGTTTTGCAAGTCGCAACACAAGATAACCTTTACAGACCAACAAATGTGGAAAAGCCCAAACCTATCATTAAGATTGTCTAGGAAAGCATTGCGACCCTCCCTTGATTCCCGCCAAGAACACGCAGTTATGATATATTTATGACTTTATGTAAGTTTCAAAATATCAATCTATTTAATCTCTCCAAAAGCAAGTTAATGATATCATATCTATGCACAAGGAACAGGCCTGATTTGAAATTTTGGTTAGGTGAAATGATCAGTCCTAACAGTACACTGAAATAACCTCCGACAGTTCTAGATCTAAGTGCACTCCAGATTGATATATGGATTATGATCTTCTTTTGCATGTCAGCATGTATCATAGACATTCCAAACATCTAGGGGGCTTTAGTCCTAGTTTTTTTAAAGAAATGTTAATGTACTAATTAGTATTCACACTAATTATTTATAGATTGTAGTGAGCTATTTTTAGGAGTGCTATTTTGGTCATGAACTATTTAATTATATGCTTGTAATGTTTTTTTGTCATCTTAGCACCGGCGCTACATTCATATCAAATGGTGCGCCTGAGAGAATGCATGAGGAACAAGTCAAGGCTGAGGGAACTTGGACTTCCTTGTGATGAGTACGACCGAATTTTGGCAGAAGATGTTGCTGGTCATTCTGACAAGAATCGAAGTGAAGACGTTCATTCTAACAAGTATCAAAGTGGATACTCTGAGTCTGAGTATGATCCTTTACAGGATGATAATGATGAAGGATGTTTGATAGATGATGACAATGCTAAGGTGCTAATTCCTCCATCCTGTCAAGTCTTAACTTGTTGTTTTTCTTCCTAAATTCAATATAACTCTCTAATACTATGTTGACTAATCGATGCTTTCATTTCTAGTAGTGCTCTAAGGAGAAGACTCGCAAGAAAACTAACAACCAAACTACAAGCATTCCCCCTAGTGGATTCAAGTTTCAGTCTTGCAAGAGAGTTTTTGCAGACCAAACATCTACTAGAGATACAAGGTCAAAGAAAAACATTGCCCAGCAAGATGCAAGTCTGACACCAAGTGACATTTGTGTGCCACCTCCATCTCGAGCTAATGAGAGCCATGCTGGAGAACTTGTTGGCAACTTAGATGACCACACACAGGCTGCTGTTGAAGGCCAGTTCTACTGCCACATTACTTGGTTTCATTCCATTACTGAGTCAGCTATGAAAAATGTTCAACATGCTATTTCAAGTTTATCTATATGTTAACTAGAGTTTTAGGTATCAAAAATTTATGAAACCAATTTTCACAGTTCTGGTAACATGCTCTATGTAGCAAAATTTTGAAATCTGTTGTTTGACACTAAAAAGTGGGGTCAACCTGTATAAAAAATTCCATTTTCATACAATTTCTTATTTTTCATGCTTCCTATTCGTTTGCTTGCTAAGCTTTTAACCTTTCCTGTAAATGGTTGTTTGATCATGCTGTGTTGTCTTATGAAACCTTGATATACTGAACATACTATAAACTAGTATGCTTTAGGTGAATTAAAGTCTTGCCTTCTCTGCCGGAGAAGAGATATGCACCTACTTGGTAACAAGTGAACTCATCCTTAATTACTGCCATTAATTTTAGGTGATAACTCTGCTATAGTTGACAACACTCACATGACTACCTGGTCTGATGCGATTGACCGGCATAATCAACACAGCCATATGGACAATGGAGGTGACGGATTCTTACTGTCGTTCTATAAGTTCTGTTTGTATGATGAATGCTTTCTTACTTGTTGTCCTTTTTTAGATGACTTCACCCAGCATGATGACAACACCCTCGTGGCTGATGTAGCTGATGGCATTACCCAACATGGTGACGACAACCAGATTACCAACGAAGGTGACAGTTTGTTCATCTGTTTTCCATATTTCATATTGCCTCACTGGATCAATTGTATACAAAGCTTTAAATTCATGATCATCTTGGATCAATGTGTGCTTCACCTCAATAATTTTAATTTCAATGTACATTTCCATGTAGGGGGAGAGGAGAGAAGGAACCGGGGACATAATATGGGACTTGGTCTCCAAAGGTTAAACCGAGTACGCCGTGGCAAGTTGCAAGTAACTGAAGGGAACATAAGGCCAGTGGTTCCTTTTGTTGCTGCAAAGTTTGCAAGTGAATGCAACATCATAGTTAGGAACCATGTGCCTATACTCCCACATTGGAAGTTATACAAGAAAGAACTTGCATCAAGTTAAAAAGAGAAAGAACCAAAAGAGAAAGAACCTGGATCTGCGTACGTTGATCTATTCCTAGGAAAACTAAAGGTACATACATTCTCTGGTCCTTTCCACATTTAGTCTTAATATAAGAACCATTGTTTGTTGTTTTATGCCATAAATTACTGAATTGATATTCTTTTGTATACATGTTCTTCCATTTGATTAGGCCAAGTTTGACATAAATATGGAGGATAAAACAGTTAAAAAGGCTTGTATTGAGATGATGAAGTCTGCAGTTCGCCAACAAAGATACAGGCTGAAGCAAGATTATTTTGATCATTTTCCACTACATTTGGTTACAAAAACTTCTCCTGTCAAATGCATGACTAATGAACAGTGGATTCAACTTTTAGAATCATGGAAGAGTCCCAAAAAGATGGTATGTTTTCTCTGAAAAACAGATTGTAGCCTTGTACATGCAATTCTGTCACCAACCTTACATTTATTTTGTCTTGGGTGTAGGAGACATGCCAAAAGAACAAAGACAATCGAGAGAATGTTAAGTACCATCATACTACTGGCTGCCGTGCCTACATGGTTCATGTTGAAAATTTGGTAAGTGAACCATGTCTATTTGTGTTGCTGCACATATATAAATGGCAAATGGCAAATCTGTGTTGCTGTATAAATCTGTGCTGCACATATATAAATGACACTAGTTTGGCATTTATATAAATGGTACTTGTTTTGCATTTGTAAATCATTGCTGCACATATATAAATCTTTATTGCTGTAGGAGAAATTATAGCTGTGTCGATGTAGTACTGCTAGTTACAAGCAAATTGTGGGGTTTTATAGGTCTTCAAATTTTGTCATCCAATCTGATTACAGATACATTTGTTGACTATTAGCATTATGGGATGACAACTTTGTCAGGTGATTTCATTTAAGATGGGTGGATGCTTGTGCAGGCTGTAGCTTACATTTTTTTAGCTTCAGTGTTCTAGTATGCCAGCCTAATAATTAACTTTGTGCTAAAAAATAGAAATCTAACTAAACTTGTTTGTTGAAGCTGAGCTTGGTTGCCATGATAGATCTCTAGTCATAAATATAAGTATGTACATCCTTCTCCTTTCTTGCGTAAATACAATTCTGATTTTCAGGCTGGCTAAGTGGGTTCTGACAAAGAGTGTATGGATAAAAATATGTTATCTATGGCAGGGGCATAACTTGTCCCTGTAGTTCTGTTGGTGTTTACAGAAAAAAGTCCCTGTAGTTCTATATGGATAAAAATGCTAGATTTAGTTTGGTTCAACATGAGCTGCTGCTGCTTATTTTCTTATATGAACAGTAGTTGTCCTATATGTGCATACCTAACTCTCTACTTGTATTCATGATTCTGTCCTGATTTTTGTGACCCCTGATTCATGCTGAACCTGATGCATATAAATGTTGTTTTTAGGGAGACAAATACAATGATGAAGAACCTGATGCATTGGATTTGTTCAAGGAGTGCCATTACAGCAAGAAAAAAAAATGCTATGCCCCTACTGTACAGGAGGCTATTGTAAGATAACTTTCAGACTTTGCTCTTTATGATGCTAGTTTTTAATTCTCTCATCACCAACCATGTTTGCTGCTTGCTTGCTAGACACAAATGGAAAACAAGCTGTCTACAACAATAGAAGGTGAAGAACTCAAGTCTGTGGCTCAGGTTGTTAGTGAGGTGCTTGCTGAGAACACCAAGAATAACAAGTTCTTGCAAAATGTGGGGTTCGAGAATGTCCAACCTAGATCCAGTGAGCAGAAAACTAAAGAAGAATTGGAAGCGGAGAAAAGGACCAATGCTGAGCTTCGCGGATAGGTGGCTGATTTGACAAAGAAAGTAGAAGAATCTGAGCAGGCAAGGATTATGGACCGAGAGGAGATGAAGAGGGCTCAGTCTGAGATGCAAGCAAAACTTGATCGTTTGCTCAGTCAAGTTCAACCAAATTAAGACATGCATGGTGCTATTATCTTACTAACTTCGTGCATTTCTTTGCTGTTAACTTGTCAAGTCAATTTCGACCAAGTTAGCCTATGTATGGTATATCTTTTGTTGTTGCTGCTGGATGCATTTTGCCGCCGCCGCCGCTGCTGCTTGCATGCTGGATTAAGCTGTTTTGTATTTACTTCCTGGAACGTGTTTGTTGTAAACTGCAAGGTTGATGATGATGTTGGATGAAAACTGCAAGGTTGATGATGTTGGATGAAAACTGCAAGCTGTTTTGTATGTAATCTGATGAATTCATATGATATGTTGTTTGGATAGAAGCACAATATTATTTATTTGATGTGCTGCACAATTATTAGCTTTATGGGTTGTGTATATGCGTTGTATGTGTGAGAATGGGCTGTGTATATGGGCTGTAATTGATGACGAAATTGAGCTTCGAAATGGGCTATAATTGATGAAACTGGGTTGCCAAATTTGCTGGAAAAGAGCTGTGAAAATAGCTGAAATTGGGCTAAAAATTGGCCCATTTTAGATTTTGGCCCGTTAATAGATGGGCTGAGGTAGTGTCCACGTCATCATCCACGTAAGCCTTCATAATGACGTGGCAATTCATCCGTGACGTTTATTTTTCGTCACAGGAAATGGACTTGGACTGGGCTAACTAGGCTTCGGGCTCTACCATGACGATTTAAGATCGTCACCGTTTCCGTTAATTCGTGATGATTTCTGACAAAACGTCACGGAGGTCAATCCATGACGCTCAATCCATGATGATATCAAAAATCGTCATAGATCTTGTTTGGTGATGTTTTTTTAGTGATCCGTGACGAAAAAATTTCATCACGGATTAGTAGAATTCTTGTAGTGAGAACTGGGAGAAATCAATCAAGAGAGAAATATTCTGATCAAGACTCAAGAGAAAATTTCTCCTAGGGGCGACACAGCTCGGCCTCACGGCGACGACTGTTGGCCAGGCTCTGCTCACTGCCACATCGGGAGGAAAACCGACGATTTCAATTTCGGTTTCTACCGAAATTTGCGTCTGGCAGGTGTGTCACCCCTGGTTGCCGCATGCAGGTAGCAAGAGACAGCGCCACCACAGCTCACTCATAAGTTGCTCAGGCACTCGTGAGATGGGTATACGAGAAAGCTCCTAGGGCTAGTGCTGCTGGTATGCTGTGTTCGTGAGATGGGCTTCAAGGATGGGTTGGGCCAGGGTGGGCTAAGGTGGAAGGGTGGGATGAAGAGGAGCAATAGAGCATGGTGTAGTTATGCACATTGTAGAAAAAGATTGAGCAATAGTACGTAGCAAGGAACAACTTATTAAATAAAGAATAATTAAATGTAATTAATATGTCATGAACATTAGATTATGCTTATGAAAAAATAGAAGTTATATAATATTAGGATACTAAATTTGTGTATATGTTGATGATGATACAACCTACTTAATAGGAAAAAAGGAATCTTAACTCGTGAGCATCTCCTTGGCCGATCTATATTTGGTGTGAGCATCTCCTTGGCCGATCTATATTTGGTGTTGAACCCCACTATTTCATAACAATTGTAGATTTTTTGGGTTTCTATTTTCTTCCATTGCAACGCGTGTGTGTATAAGTGACCATACAATAAACTATGTGTCCCGTACTCCCGTTGCAACGCGCGGGCATTTCTGCTAGTACTAGGATAAACAGAAAAGAGGATAAACTTCTCGTAATTTAATATTAGAAGTAGGATATGATACATATATTTGGATTATGATTCCTATTCAGAATCAAATTACTCACAATCAGAGGATCTATTTAGATTAATTATGGTTCCTGGCTATACATGTTATCTCTAGATGCTCTGTGTATGCTATATATAGCAAATGTGTTCGTTCTTTGCAACGAAACACAATGTGTATAGCAATTATCCTAACTTGTATGGGCATGGGACATGAGTCAGGCTCACATACAACATACGTAGGGTGCGACTTAATATGTTTTTGAATTGGACTCTGTATCCATCATCGCTAGACACAAGTTCTCTTAGCTCGTATGAATGTGTCATGTGTACGAGTCATATAGAACGAAAAAATTCTCTAATACCAAGGTAGTTGGGGGTAGGTGGGACAAAAAAAAAATTGGGTAGAGAGAAATATTGTCTCTTTAATATTAGGTATTGGTCTTGATAGATAGATATACAGATACAAAAATAAATAAAGATTTGGATTTGATAGAGTGTCAGATACATATATGGATGGATAATTTTAGTCAACGGATAGTCAGATATTTTTTTTGATAAAAGGACATTCAAAAGAGTGCCTCACAATTTATATATCATCAATCACAGGCTCCATGTACACACCCATATTACTCCCTGGGTGTCCAAGAATTATCAATGACAAGAATATATTCTGTCTTTGAAAGCAACGTACGTCTGGGTACATCTCCACATGTGTTATCACAATATCACATTTGGTTTGTCTGGGTTTCAAGCAACGTACGTCACAACTTCCTCGAAACATTCTTAATTTTTTATCATAGCCTCCACATGCGATATCATGACATCTTGGTAATTTTTGTGATTTTCGGACTTTGTTTGTATTTAATAGAATTTAAAAACAAATCGCCCGCAAGTCGGTGCCCGTATTTCGTGAACATGATGTTCGGAATTTTGGGTGTGTTCCTAGATAGCGCCTCATAATACACTCAAAAGCATGAATATCATTTTTTGAATGGCTAAATTCCATTATTCCATGCACCTGCAGTTCAAATTTGTTTTTTACGAAAAAATCAAGTAAATGATACAAATTAACTAACTGCAGCAAAAAATATAAAAATTATACCAAATTTTAAAATCTAGCTCCTAATACTATAGTAGGGCTTCACAAAAAATTTGGGTGCAGAAAGAAAAAAAAATTAAATTCTTTGCCGAGTGCCAAGATTCTGACACTCGGCAAAGAAATTCTTTGCCGAGTGTCAGATTTCTAGCACTCGGCAAAGTAATTAAAAAAAAACTTTGCCGAGTGCCTAACAGCAGACACTCAGCAAAGGATCACCGTTTGGACTCACCATTTGTGAGTACGTCTTTGCTGAGTGTAAATCTTTGCCGAGAGCTGGCCTCTCGGCAAAGACTTTCTTTGCCGAGTGCCCGGATCACCGTTCGGACTCACCGTTTGTGAGTACGTCTTTGCTGAGTGTAAATCTTTGCCGAGAGCTGGCCTCTCGGCAAAGACTTTCTTTGCCGAGTGTATTTCTTTACCGAGTGCCGGGCACTCGGTAAAGCGATTTTTGCCGAGTGTCTTACTTTGCCGAGAGTGGCACTCGGCAAAGAGCCTCTTTGCCGAGTGCCCGCATATGACACTCGACAAAGATACTGTTTCCGATAGTGACAGGATTTAAATCAATGTGATGGAGATGCTCTTAACCTTATTCAGAGCAAATCCAGAGGTCACGGGGACGCAACAACAATGAGCTAGCTGACGTTTTGCCAAATTTCGTCGTGCTCGTCCATACCATTTGTCCCATCGCGCACGTCCAGACCTGCCCTCAACGTGAGTCACCGTACTCCACGTGGTTCACGCGCTGGACCCATGACATGTGGGCCCTCAACATTACCGCGACCGAGCAAGCAAACACGCACGCTCTATAAAAGTACACACAACCACGCCTGTGGATGGCAGAACAGGGCACAGTTCTCTCCTCCTCCAGTCCCAGGTGGTAGTAGAGGCTAGAGCTAGCTAGCAAGCAGATCGAGTGCGTGGCGCATGGCCATGGCCACGGCCAAGCTCGTCCTCCTTATGATCCTCGTGGCCGGCAGCTCCTGCGGCGGCAGCGCGTGGGGGGCCGCTGAGAGCCGCCTCTGGATGCTGCCGACGGCGCAGTACGTCGAGGCGGGCGGCTGAGCGCCTGAAGGAGGACGTGTCGGCGGCCGCTGATCCACGCGCTGCACCCGCTGCTCGGCTTCCGCCGGGGACTTGGGCCGGCGCGCCGGCGTGCCGTGCGACAGCTGGCGCCTGGCCGTGGAGACGTACAACAAGCGCGACTGGACGACGGTGCCGGCCAGCTGCGAGGGCTACGTCGGCCACTACATGCTCGGCGGGCACTACCGCCGGGACTCCCGCGTCGTGGTCGACGAGGCCATCGCGTACGCCGAGGCGCTCAGGCTCGGCGGCAACGGCAAGGAGGTGTGGGTGTTCGATATCGACGAGACGTCCCTCTCCAACCTCCCCTACTACGCCACCCATGGCTTCGGGTACGTACGTACATGCGTTGTTTAATAGTGATTTTTTATTTACCCGTGTACGTACTTCTATACGTACGCTAATCTGGGAATTACACGTACATACGTGTCGGTGCTGAAAGTGGGAAGCTAAGAATTAGCTGGCCTGAGGTAATATACCACATATTTGCTAGCACAACAGTACGGTTTTCATTAGAACTAGTACGTATTTTTTTTCACTGACGATGTACAAAAGTAGACGCTAGTGCAGTGATTTTTTTTGGGAAGCCAACACACAAGAATACCGCTAGTGAATAAAAATCATTTCAGTCGCATTTTATACAACATGACCGTTAATAGAAATGCTCCTATTTTTTACTGATGGCTGATTTAAACTAGGGCCATGTTTAGATTGAAAAAAATTTCAACCCGATGAATAGTACCACTTTCGTTTTATTTGGCAAATATTGTCCAATCGTGGACCAACTAGGCTCAAAAGATTCATCTCGTGATTTCCAACTAAACTGTATAATTAATTATTTTTTTACCTACATTTAATACTCCATGCAATGGGCTAAAAATTGATGTGATAGAGAGAGTGAAAAAATTTAGAATTTTGAGGGGAACTAAACAAGGCCTAGTAGTAGAAGAATAGATATTTTTACTGGCGGTGGGTTATGTCAACCGCAAACAAGTACAAATAGTCCTATATTTTTTTTAGAAACGGTTGTGTTAAGCCATCTGCCACTAAAAATTCCAATTTAAGATGATGTGTATATAAAGTCCAGCGTATCATTTGACAACCGAACATTGTTTTTTTATTTGTATAAAATTACTACAACGCTAAGCTACTCCGTCCATTTCAAGGTGCAAGCAGTTTAAAATTTTATATACAACAAAATACGCGACCATCTTTGTGGTATTATAGATATATTGATAAATTTTTTATATATAACCTTTAATCGTTTGATATTAGATAAATTTGACTTAGAGCAAAATTAGAACGGTCTACTTCCGCCATCCAAAAGTATAATAAACGCTTCGATCTGATTCTATTCCAAGTGCAACTATTGAAAGTTAGACCAATTTTGAGCACTAGCATCTCTAAAGCAACAGTAGTATTTATATCATTCGTGGGCGCTGCTAATTCCCTGACATCAAAGAAGAAAAATATAAAAATATACTCATCTTTTAATGGATCTCATGATGCTCATTAGGTATCATTCATAAATAATGTTGTTTTTTTCTATTAATTTAATCATACTTGTAGTAATAGTTTGATTTAGGACAAAGTTAGAAACTCTTACATTTACATGTTACGTAGTTCCACAAACTGAGGTGTAAATTAAAACATGTATATATATATATATATATATATATATATATATATATATATATATATATATATATATCCTTTCCTTGTGTCCTCTATCTCAATGAAAGGGGCACAGATTGTCCTGGAGACCTGGACAAGGACGGGCAGCATGTGCCGAGCAAAACAATGCCTGACGGAGACGTCGATGAGATTATGCCAGATCAGAGTACGCGTGCAGTAGATGTATTACTGGTCCACTTGGCCAACGCTTTCTGGCTACAGAAACCTTATCAATTTCTGGAACCTTGATAGCGTCCTATGCAAAAGCAGGTTGCCTGCTGTGTTCACCCAGAATAGGAAAAATATATTGCTGGCTAACGCGTGGTCCCAACTATACTAAACCTCTAGCTAATTGTTTTTTCAATCTTAATGCCTAGCACTAAGCCGTACAACGCGACGAGCTTCAACGAGTACGTACTGGAGGGGAGCGCACCGGTGCTGCCGGAGACGCAGCGGCTGTTCAAGAAGCTCATCTCGCTCGGCATCAAGCCGGTGTTCCTGACGGGCCGCACCGAGGACCAGAGGGCCATCACGGTCACCAACCTCCGCCGCCAGGGCTACTCCGGCTGGATGGACCTGCTGCTCAAGCCCGTCGGGTTCAAGGCCACCGCCATCGCCTACAAGTCCGGCGAGCGGCAGAAGCTGCAGGACGCCGGGTACGTCATCGTCGGCAACATCGGCGACCAGTGGAGCGACATCCTCGGCGCGCCGGAGGGCGCGCGCACCTTCAAGCTGCCTGACCCCCTCTACTACATTGGCTAATTAAGCGATGCTGCCACGCTGGCCTCCGTATAATTAATAATCCAACGGCGGCTCTCCATCAGCCCGTCGATCAATCCGTCGTCACCCGGTTGCAATGCCTGTGCTGTTTGTGATGAACTGCTCTTTGTTAATTTGTTACCCCTCCCTTTTTACTTTATGACCGCTCCATGTTATCATTCATTCCTAAGGTTAATTTCCTTCCTGAGTTTGGTGGAAATAAGGCTGACTCAGTGGAGAGCCTGTCGATTTCTCAGTAATTTGCTCATGATTATATATGTTATTCATTCCAAGTGGATGAATCCTTCGTGGTACTATATATATATATATATATATATATATATATATATATATATATATATATATATATATATATATATATATATATATATATATATATATATATAGGGAAATTATTTTCTACTCCTAGGGAGTAGTTACTCCCATGTTTATATCTCAAGATTTAGGGTGTATATGACCGAACGAAGCGTATATACATGAAGTATATGATCATACTAGACCATCTATGGTATTATATATGTCAAGTATGCATGCATACATAGAGTATATGGTCATACTTATTTTATATAGTACAGTAAGTGGCATTTTCGTAATATATTAAAAAGTATGGGTTCCTTTGAAATTTTTTCGCGTAGAAAGATTTGGAGTATCTTAGTATGAGTATATAAACATACTCAAAGTGATAAACTAGTATGAACACATACTTAAGATGGGTTTTTAAAGATGGGAGTAACTACTCCCGAGAGTATAGAAAATGCACCCTATATATATATATATATATATATATATATATATATATATATATATATATATATATAAGACGTTTTGGCTTTTCTAGATATATTGCTTTTACTATGTATCTAAACATAGTGTATATTTACATGTATAGCAAAAATCATGAATGCAGAAAAGTCAAAACGTCTTATAATTTGAAACGGATTGAGTATCAACCTGTTCGCTTGAGATTATCAGCCAAATCAGCCAGCCAGCCAGCAGTGTCTTTCTCTCAAAAAAAACCAGCCAGCAGTATTTTCAATCAGCCAGATCAGCCCAAGCGAACAGGTTGTATATCTTTTTATGTTGTACCATTTTCTATAAAGCTACAATTTTTATTTTATGATAACCACAATATTATAATATAAAGCTAATATTAACACTAATATAACAATGTTCTATTTATTGAAATAAAATACAACATTGATAGATTTTTCTCTCATTTTGATGCACGAAAATATTTACTTATAAATATATTTAACTTTAATTTTTATACTGTCCATGTGTTGGTAGAATTAAATATCAAGTTCCGGCACTACTTCCTTTGAGGACCCTTGAAAATATATATCATTTTCAGATCTGGTTAAAGTCGTAAGGAGTTGGTAACCATCATGTCATGAACTGGTTTCTCCATTGATTATTATGAAAGAGGTTCTCTTTATCTTCCACGTGGCTGCCCTAATCGAGGACTCCACTGGTATACAAGTACAACTTGGCAATAAATTGATTACATAACAAGCCGGTGCGATTTTAGCTCATGGTCTGATTAGTAGGACCCTCGGCTAATCTTGATTCTAACAAGAATAAGTTTTATTCGAATTCAAAAGTATATCAACAATTTAGTGGTGAAAATATTTATTATAATAACACTGAAGGATCAAGGGTTCAAAAACCTAAAACACTAGAAGAATACCCGTGTACATGCTCCCAAAATATATACTAGTGGCATCTTGAGGAGATGCTTCTTTGAAAAGGTTGTCTCAATGTCATGAACTATTTGGATCGTGGCCCAACGTGCCTATTCAATTTTTCTTGAAACATAAGGGAAGGGCCCTCTACCATTCAATTAAAAACGAAAAGAAGGTTTTGGTTACAATGGTGGGTCCACACCACACCTAATCAGGGCAGGGGGTTAAACAAACGAGTAAAATCCCCTTAAAATGACATAGGGCTAAAGCAATTACAAGATGGGTGTGGCTAGCCCCCGGACGCTAGCCTCGGTCGCGCCACCGCGCCTCGCCTCACCTTGCTCTCCGCTGCTCCACCGCGCGCGCCAGCCATCACCGCTTGCGTGACTGCTCCTCGCCCGCTCTCCTTGCAGCCGCGCTGCCAAGCCCCTGGCCGAGCCTCCTCCCTGTTGCAGTCGCGCGCCCCAGGAACCTTCTCGCGAGGAGTCCTCGTTTGCCCTAACCCTAACCATCTTCGGGCCCCCCCTTCATCCGTGAAGGTGACTTCATCTTCCAGTTTCTAGGGTTTGCCGTGATGTTTCGTTCAATTTCTTATCATCTTTACTTGTCTCGGCAATTTCAGCGCTCATCCGGCGCTTCCGGGGAACTCTCGCGAGTCAAGGTCTTCTCATCCCTTCACCGGATTCTCGCCGATCGGAGGTAGCTATTGTTGTTCTATTCATATCTTACCTCAGATGCTTGCTACCTTTAGGATCTCTTATCTATTAGATAATATATATTGATTATAGTAGATCCATCTATTCTATCTTTACAGTGAGTCCTGTCGGTGTGTTGGGTGGCAGTTGATCAGTTTTGAATCCGAGGCCAAGCCTGCGGATACGGATTGAGGCCAAGCCTCTCGAGTGTCAGTTCACCATCTCTCGGGTTTTTCTCGGCAGTTGGTCAGTATGGTTCCCTGCAAGAATGCTGGGGGTACACCTAGTGACGGGGACGAGAGTCCTCCCAGACTGACAAAGGTTGCGCGTGGCAAGCGCAAGAAGACCATCGCCAAGAAGAGGAAGAGAACACTTACAGAGACTGAGATAGCTCAGGTAGTTGCAGATGCAGCAGATTTGGCCGAGAGGAGTGGCAGGAGTAGTGGGATTCACATTGGCGAGCGTCGCTTTCACCTTGAAGGTCGACAGCTCGGTAATGAGGCCACCGAGGGAACAGAGGATATACCTGTTGATCAGCCCACAGAGGATGCAGAGGAGACAGAGGAGCAGACAGTTCACGCTCCACCGTGTCGTCGCTCAGGACATACGCGTGTTCAGGTGACTGCTAGGCCAGAGGGTCAGCGTCGTGGAGGACGTCCACCTCCCAGGGCTCGAGGACACCCCCCAATCGAGCACTTTGACTTGAGGGGAGCTACAACACGCCAAGTGCAGGCCCTGAGGTTTGTTGAGGTTGGTCGGTGGTTCCCACCTCAGCGGGACCCCCGAGCGTCAGAGAGCTTCTACACACCTCTGCACGAGGACTTCTACAGAGCTTACGTTGACAGCGGGATTGCTTTCAGACCTCAGAGAGTTTGTCGACTTGAGGCTCTAGTTGAGGTGGTTGGTGAGGAGCTCCGTCCGCACTTGTCGTTTCTTCCAGGCTTGTCAGATTTTCTGGGACGGACGGGAGCCTACTGTGGCACTTGGGTTAGGGAGTTCTATTCTTCACTTTGGATTGACCCGGCACATGAGTTCATCCACTTTGCATTCCGAGGCCGTGACCGCAGACTCTACAGCACTAGGGTACGAGAGATTATCAGACTCCCTCCTTCAGATACGAAGATTCACCAACTGTGCTTTGGTCAGACTGCTCCACCGAGACGCCCTCACGGTGGTACAGTGCCTCCTACAGATATGATCCGACCCTGCTTTCATGAGCCTTTTGGCGAGGGGTCCAGACGTACACCTGCTAGCCTGACACCCCTCGCTAGAGTCTTGGATGCTATTGTCAGACGCACACTTCTTCCGAGGCTGGGGTACAGAGAGGGATTGACCCGTATGTAGCTATGGGTGGTGCATTACCTCATCTCACAGACACCGTTCGACATCTGGGATCTTATGCTGTGTGAGATGGAGGATACCTTGGCAGAGGGATTCAAGGGTCACCGTCAGCTGCCCTTTGCACATTGGATATGCTTCATTATCAGATCTGCATGTGAGTTGCCTCCAGAGATTCGAGCTGAGATATCAGATACCACTACTGCTTTTCTAGAGTATGACATTCGTCAGTTGTGGGCTTCTGTTACCAGAGAGCAGGCACCTAGGCCAGGACAGTGGGAGAGACCAGAGGTTCCCGAGACAGCAGCTGAGTAGGACGAGACTGTTCAGGGTCTCGCTGAGGCCGAGCTTACAGATTTAGATGCTGAGCCTGCTGATCCAGTTGAGGATGATGCTTCTGACAGCACTGACGAGGACTACCAGCCTATCCCCCGATACCGCTCTCCTCAGTCTCACGACCATGAGGCGGTGGTTCAGGCTTAGCTTCCCGCTCAGACCCAGTCATGGTGGCTATTCTTGAGAGGCTGACTCAGGCACAGGAGAGGCAGGAGCTTCAGATGCAGCGACAGGCTCAGGACACAGCAGCTGCATTTGCTCAGATTCAGGCTCGTCAGGACGAGTTCCAGAGGCAGCAGCTTGAGTTCCAGCGACAGCAGTTCGAGATGCAGCGACAGTAGGCAGCAAACCAGCAGCAGTACCTTGAGCTCCTGCGTCACTTGGTCACTGTTGGAGTTCCTCCTCCAGCGTCTGTCCTGACTCCAGCACTACAGTCCAGTAGACCTCAAAGTCAGGGACAACCGAGCTTCTAGTTCACCTCTCCCCAGCACCAGGTTCCCCAGACTTTCCAGTCCCCGAGCTACACTCCTATTCAGACGAGGTTCACTCCTTCAGACCAGCCTCGCCCTCACCTTTTGACAGGCACTTCTTTCGCTGACTTGAGTGCCTCCTACAACGAGTTGACTGGTCAGCCGACGCCCTCGCACACCACTCTTATGACTTCTTCAGGGTTGTCAGCTTCAGCGACAGTGGCTCCTCCAGTGATAGGGACTGGCACTACAGAGACAGTACCATCGTCCGTTGCCTCGATAGATCCTCCGGCTGTTGGCTCGCTTCAGGCTCAGGTGACAGAGACTGCTCCGCTCGTTGCTACATCTTCATCAGTATCAGCTCCTGTTCTTCAGACCCAGACCGCTTCATAGCCACGTGCTTCTTCAGAGGGTCAGCCTGACAGCTCAGAGTCTGAGGAGGATACTTCACAGTTTGTGATCACTCCACGCTCCTCGGCACCCGACACAACTCCTTCTGTTCCCCCGTCGGGTCCTTAGATTAGTTTTTGGCGTTTGATGCCAAAGGGGGAGAGAGAGTAGATTCAGGGAGAGAGTTTTGATAGAGGGTCTTTCATTTTTCTTTGTGTGCTACATTCTGCTACATTCATGCATCATGTTTACTTTCCCGTACTTGCATTTTGTGACATGTGTGCTTAATGAGATACTTGAGTCTTATGTGGTCTATCTTGTCTCTATGTTATATCATGTCACTTATTTGGTTCTAGCTCATAAGGTTGTGCTTCCATGCCTTACTCCGATTTCATATGAGCCATGTTTTATGTGTAGTAACGTTTCATGTCTTATCTTATGAGTACACCCTGTTGGCTTAGAGCACATAAGCAGTTTCTAATCCCTTGTGCTTATTGCTTATTGCTTATGTGAACCAAGCATGTTCGAAAACCTCAACTCCTATCTTCTGAATCTATGTGTTGTCATCAATCACCAAAAAGGGGGAGATTGAAAGCATCTAGGCCCCGAGAGTTGGTTTCGGCAATCGATGACAATACATCATTACCATGACTAACGTGTGTTTTGCAGAAACTTTGGTAAGTTAGTTCATGGGGTTGGTAACTACTTTGGGTGCTATGGAATTCATGTCCCTTCATGGAAATCGTTTTGGTTTTCAAATGATCAACAACAATATTAAGGACGGTTAGTTCTGAATGTCAAGGTGTTGAGTTGAATTCGGAATAGTCGTTAGGATCTTCGCTTTTTTCCTTTGGCCGTACTATAAAGGGGGGCATGAGCGAGTAGCTTGACCTAGATGAGTCTTTTGTTTAGGTGTGGTGCACACTTGTCAAACTTAGCACTAGGTAGCTCAAGAATAGCTCAAAGTTCAGTTGGAAGCAACTTGGTTCAAGTTGCGTCTCGTTTCAGAGTCGTTAGAGACGTTTTTCCTTGACCAGACGCGGTGTCTGTCACGACCGGACGCGTCCGGTCAGTACTAACAGATACTGCGTTTCAGCGCTGTTAACCGGACACGGTCCTTGCGAGGACCGGACGCGGTGTTCAGGCTGACACGTGTCACAGAAGGGAAAACAACTAATCGGACGTGACTGGGAAGTGATCGGCGCGTCCGGTCACATTCCAGTAAGGTACTCTGACGATCGGACACATCCGGTCATCTCTGATCGGACGCAGTCGCGCGTCAGGTCAAAGTTCAGTAAGCTCCCTGTACGATCGGACACGTCCGGTCACCCCTGATCGGTGCGTCCGGTCACTCAGCGAAGTGTTTCAGATTTTCGACCGTTACGTTCGAACGGCGCGTCCGGTCACGTCGACCGGCGCGTCCAGTCAATGCGTATTTTACTGAGTTGGCAGGTAACGGTTAGATTTGACTGTGGGGTGTATAAATACATCCCCTCCACCTCTTTTAGAGGTCTCTTTCTCATTTGTTCATCTGAGAAACACCTTTGGAGTGCAAGGGAGTGCAAGATCTCTAGTGAGGGTAGTGATTTGAGAATCAAAGTTTGAGAGTCCCTCACTGGTGACTAGGGAGTAACAAGTGTGCATCCATCTTCTCATTAGGCTCGTTGTGGTCAAGTGAGAGTTCTAGCTTGTTACTCTTGGTGATCGCCATCACCTAGACGGCTTGGTGGTGATTGGGAGTTTGGTGATCATCCGGCGGAGCTTGTGGATGACCCAACTCATCTTGTGAGCGGTTTTGGATGATTCACCGTGACGTAGTGTCGAAGAATCAGCCCGTAGAGAGCACTTGATCGTTGCACGGATCAAGGGGGAGCTATACCCTTGCGCGGGTGCTCCAACGAGGACTAGTGGGGAGTGGCGACTCTCCGATACCTCGGGAAAACATCGCCGTGTTCCTTGCCCTTACTTTCAAGCATTTACTTTCTCGTATTACTTTCATTGCTTGGTTTACTTCCCTAGAATTGCCATGCTAGACTAGGATTGGAACATAGGGTGTAAAACTTTTTACCGGTAGAATCACAAGGAACACAAGTAGGCACTAGGGGTGAACTTTGGCTTATAGGATTTAATTCTTGCAATTAATTTTTAGAAAAGCCCAATTCACCCCCCCTCTTGGGCATCTTGATCCTTTCAATATGTGTGAAAACATATGCAACATCTAAATAAACATACTTGCAACATATATCGAAAAAAGTAGATGAAACATTGAGAACATCAGCTTGCAACACACGTGTACAACTATTGCAACATGTGCAATATCCCGATCTACTTTCGCAACATCCGTATGAAACACTTATAACATACCTTTGAAACATTAGAAACACTTTAAACAGAGCTTGCAATATGCAATTTCAGCGCAACACATCTCCTTGCTGGTTGGAGAATGGAGGCTCATCGGCATGTGGAGTTCGCTCGAGGTAGTGCCCCGGTGGTGCTTGTAGGCAGCGGCTCGGTGGTGGCTACACGACAGGGCAGGGAGGTAGTGGACGTACGCCGGGGTAGGGAGGCAGCGGCCTCGCGCCGCGCCTGGTAGGGTCGGTAGCGAAGCGCCTCGACTCCCAGGCGGTTGTGCGCCTAGCAAGGCCAGCAAACCGCGCCACCGCGACTCACAGGTAGCCGTGCGCCGAAACCAGGAGAGGGCAGTCTCACGCTGCATCTGGTAGGGCTAGCATTCGAGCGCCCCATGCGGGAGCAGAGCCACGCACCGTGTGCGGGAGCGAAGCGGAGGGGAACGAGGCGTGCGGGAGTTGATTTTGTTTTTTTAAACGAGCGGCGCATGCGGCAGTGAATTGAGCAAGACGTCTGGCCTTCCGGATATCTTAATGGTAGTATTACCATTACAAGATTAGCAACATCTTAGCAAGACGTCTGCCGTCTGTGAATTGTGATTGTGGGGCTTCATTCACCCTGTCTCTCCTAAATCCTATCCCAGTCAAGCCTCTTGGCTTCGTCCAACCGGCGGGCATTTTCTCGGCGTCCGCAGCATCCTCGCCGATGGCCATGCTCCCATGCCCATGATGAGAAGCGGCGAGCAGGGAGGAGGGAACAGCGTGCGGCAAGCGAGGAGCTTACCAGCGTAGGAGTTGTGGACTTGCAGATAATTTATAATGTATTAGACACTGAAACATAGTCCAACAGCTGGTAGCAGCATAGCGACTAATCAAAGGACAATATGAAATTTAAATTGTAACATACCAACAATACATGAATTAAATACCATTATGCTCATGGTCAACGATGTACTCCCTCAATCTCAAAATAAATAATTTTTTAAGATTTAAAATTTGTTCCATAAAAACAACATTTTACATAAACATGGGACACTGCCTTCTAATATGAAAGTTAATCACAGATACAGGCAAATAATAACTGCCTAATTTAAGACATATCATTCGGGAAAAGAAACGAGACGAGGATACATATACGTCGTTTACCAACGTCCTTAATTTGTTTGATTTTTTTTCATAAAGTCATTTATTTTGGGACGGAGGGAGTATGCTCAATAATTAGTTTTAATTTTGCATCCTTATTTTTTTGCATGGTTGCAAGGTATTAGACTTCTGACATTGTGGGGATCAACCAGTGTGGCGTTGCAACAAGCTTCTGCAATCTTATGTTATGGTTTATTTGGCTGAACATTAATCCACTACAATATATGTGAATTTTGAGGTGGATTAGAGTATAGCTAGACAACAGCTGAAAAGTGGGGGCACGCATGGACTGCTTCAATGGAGGGGATTTGTTTGACATTGTTTCATGTTTTTTGATAAATCGTTGGAATTGAGGTGATATTGTCGTTATCTAGAAATGATGCAATTTTCTTATAATAAAGCACTGGTAGATAGATGGACTTTAGTCCTGGTTGGGAACAGACTTTAGTCCTGGTTTCCCAACCGCTACTACGAATCAGGGAGTCAAGGGCATGACTCTTTAGTTACGCCTTGAACCCGGACTAAAGGTCCTCCAAGGATAAAAAAAAATAATGCCTCCGACCTCTGTCACGTGGGATTCAAACCCAAGACCTCATACATCGCCTCACGTGTACCTTTCCACTCGACCTACACAGCACATGTAACTTTGGATGGGATGCTTTAACAACACATATAATGGATTGTCTGTTAAGTTGTCTTCTAGTAATTCAATTATCCTTAATTTGTCTAATCAGCAGTGAAAAGTTTATGAGTTGTTTTTTTCGCAACCGCGCTCAACTGAACCAGTTTTTCAGCATTAAGAGGGTAGCAAAATGATTATAGAACGCAAATCACGGCTTGCTACACGGAAGGACAAACCGAAAAGAAACGAAAAAGCGGAAAGACTCAGAAAAGCGCTATTACATAAAACCGTTTTGCGACCAGGAAGCAACCAGAGGGGCAATTCGCCTGAACCCTGCTGCAACCCAAGCAATGCCTTCGTCAAGGATCTTTGGCAGACGCCAAGACAGCATAGTTGCAGACCTCTCGAACACTCTGACTGTTGCGCTCCTTCCGGAGGCATGGCAACGACACCTTCTCTAGCAACGTGACTTGATAACATTGCGACGTGCACGGGCGCCCAGACCACGTACATTCCATACTAGTAGGTTTTACCATTCATTGGACACACAATCAAAGCGACAGCAGGAGCTTCGGAGGCTAAGCGGAAACCTCCAACAAGGTTGGTCCGTTGTAGCCTTCTTCTGGGAACAGTGCATCCAGTGCCTCACGCTTGGAGGCCGACAAAGGTCCATCGAAGATTGCCTCGAACTGGAGGAACGACTCAGAGCCCATCGTTTGGTCACTTGACTGCAGCCCCCATTTCTTCATAAGCACGCTCTCAGCTTGAAGTTCAGGCTTGGGCAGCCTTCCTCGACTCTTCTTGGCCAAACGACCACTCCGACGCAACTGTTCAGGTCGCATGGACTGCTTCGGCACCCTCAAACGCGGTGTTTTGAGCAGCGGTGAGGGAACCGGGGCCGTGACCCGATCAACAAATTAGGACACCACTACAGATGGCGTGGGTGGTGCAGGGTCCAGTTGCAACTCGTCACTCAACAGCTGCCCGGTCTCGCTAGCCGTTCCTTATTTTGGCAGCGTCCTGCATCGCTGTTTATGAGTTGTATGGCAGCATTAAATCGTAGTACAATGATGAAATATTTGTCTTATAGTCATAAGTTTTTGCTCATGATGCAGTGATTCACAAACAAACACCTCTTTTCCTCGCATTCCTCTCTCTCTCACACACACACACACATCCACATCTTCAAAAATGTACATGCCCTTAGAACGAATATAGATGGAATCATTTTTGAAAAAACTCTTTGACCGATGTGTGGTGAGTGGTGACAGACCTTCCCTTCATCTTTGCGTTGCAAAGCAGGGCACACCCGAGGATGAATCGCTTTTGTTCTTTATTTGTAACTTGGGCAAGCGAATCAGCTGAAATGTTTATATTGGGTGTGAACTATTATTACGCCATATGGATTGTAAGCCATAGGGCCAAGCATACAGTACTCTATAATAATATCCATGTGCCATATAATTATTATTAGGCCATTTTATTTGATACAGTGATGAACGTCAATTATTCAGGCGTTTATTTGCTGCTGTTGGCTCCGTCCTGATCAATCGGGTAGAGTACAGAGCTTATGACAGCTACTAGCCGACGTAGTACATGGGGTCGGGCAGCTTGAACGTGCGATCGCCCTCCGGCTCGCCGAGGAGGTCAGTCCACTGGTCTCCGATGTTGCCGACGATGACGTACCCGGCGTCCACCAGCTTCTTCCGCTCACCGGACTTGAACTCCACCGAAGTCACCCTCACGTCCTGAGGCCTGCGGGCATGCATATACGCCAGTCGTCACACGCAACGCACGCACGCACGGTTTTTTTTTTTGGAAGAAACGAACACAAGCAAAGCCAGGGTCGAATCGACGACAACGACACGTGCGTATATGTACGTACTTGAGCAGCAGCTTCTCGTAGCCGGTGTACCCCGCAGCGGCGAGGTTCATGGCCGTGGACTCCCGCTTGTCCTCGCGTCGCCCCGTCAGGATCACCGGCTTGATGCCCAGCTCCTGCAGTCTCTTGTACAGCCGCAGCGTCTCCGGGAACGCCGGCGCGTCTGCCTCCTTCGCGTACGCGCCGAACGCCGTCGAGTTGTATGGCTCAGACCTGCGTTGTTCACTGTTAGTCTGTGGCCGTACGTGTGCAGAGAACGCATGCATGCGTGTCTATAATAATTTATTAGTATATTGTTAGTATATATCAGTATACTCCTATATGCATATATGTTTATATCTATGTTTATTTTATATTTATATTTATATGTATATGTATATCTATAGTTTATAGTCAGTAATCTATAATCTATACTAATAACTATAACTCATATTAAATAGGCTAATTTTCTTGTTCCATCGGTTAGTAGTAGAAAAATCTTTTTCTCTCATCTCTCAGTCGGTCACGCTCACTCTCCCGTTCATCCATCTGTCATCTACTCTTTCGAGTACAAGAGTCATGTCTGGTTTTATTAAGTGTATGAGTATTTGATGAATTAGATCAGTTTGTTTGGTTTACTGTCCCATCGATGACTTCTACCCACAAATCTTCAGAGTTTCGATTCCAAAACGTGAACAGATCACATAAGGTATACACATACTGACATACCTAATATTAATTAGAAAAATCTTTTTTCTCTCGTCTCTCAGTCGGTCACTACTGTCTCCCCCATCCATCTGTTATCTACTCTCTCTGAGTCTAAGAGTCATGTCCGGTTTTATTAAGTGTACTGCATATATGACCATGCCTTGTACCGGGGTCACAATTTTTTGAATTTAACCTCAGTAATCTAACGCGGATGCGTGAGATCCGAGGGCCTTGTATCGGACACGGATATGTGGATCTGGTCTTCGTATCATAATCGGTAGGACGTGGACGTATGAGCTCCAAGTAGAGTATGATTCATATCGACAAACGCATGAGCAGAGATCAATATTTGATATCACCAGGTAAATAATGACTTACAACCTTTTAAAATATAAGAAGATAGAGATATAGAAGAGATAGATAGATAGATAGATAGATAGATAGATAGATATTAGTATTTGATGAATTAGATCAGTTTGGTTGGTTTACTGTCCAATCGATGACTTGTACTCACAATCTTCAGAGTTCGATTACAAAGCATATTGGAATAAATAACATAGGTATATGTTTTAATAATGCAACTTATAAATAGATATATAAAACGCACCCGAAGCCGTGCTGAGCATAGTAGGGGAGGTTGGAGAGCGTCGTCTCATCGACGTCGAACACCCAAACCTCCTTGCCTTCGCCGGAGAGCTTCAGGCCCTCGGCGTAGGCGATGGCCTCGTCGACGACGGCTCGGGAGTCACTGCGGTAGTGCCCGCCAAGCATGTAGTTGCCGACGTACTTCTCGCAGCGGGCTGGGACCGTTTCCCAGTCGCGCAGGGTGTTCGTCTCCACAGCGAACCGCCAGCTGTCACATGGCACGCCTCCGCGCCGGCCCAGGTGGCCGCCGGAGTGCAGCAGCGGGCGCAGCATGTGGATCAGCGGCATGCCGTCGTCGATCTCGGACGGCATGCCGATGGCGCTGGCCGCGAGAGCCGCCAGGACGACGGCGAGGACAGCGGCAAGGAGCTTTGCCATCGCCGAACGTACTACGCGTGTGTGGACGTGTAAAGTGTTCGGTGTCTCTGTGCCTCTTGCGTCTTGTGTGCGCGGTGCGTTAAATAGAGTGTGTGCATCACCTGATAGATTTGTATAGATATGACCGAGACCCAAACGTGCCTGCTGACGTGGTGTGCCCACACAAGGACGTGGACTCGTGGAGGCTCAACTTCCACTCCTTTTAGGCCGATGCAAAACGTTTTTAGAGCTGGACAAATACTACACTTTTGGAAATTTGCATTAATAAACCATGGTTTTATGTAGCCTATAGTTTTTTAAAACTACAACATCTATATATATTCTATGCACATGGTTAATTGACGACTTTAATTGATGCCACCACCCCTTCTATACCTCTTTTTCGTGCCCAATGCTTTTTGAACCGTCCCTTTCTCTATACTAGCAAAAAAAAAAGTTTCATTGACGAAAATATGCAAGGGGTCATGCATGAATCATTGGCATTGCAACTAAATGCACAGTGCAGTAGAAGAAGAGTTGAAGGAGAGATGGGATAAAATACCATAAGTCTCGATCTAGAACAAGTAGTCGGCCATCCCATGAACCAAACCTCTTCTCCACGTTCCATTGCAAATCAGCATCACAGCAACATCAACAACACATTCAGGGTATACATTTGTATGCCCAATGGTATAACGCCATTTGCTGGTAAGCTACCACCACGTGTTACGGTTGTCAGGCAGATGGTTTCAGAGCAAGCTCGAGCAGAGGTTAGTTGCTGCTAGTCTTCGGCATGATGAAATTAATTTGTCCTTCACTGCTCCAAAAATACTCGTGCAATGATAACGTCTCAACCATGGTGGCCAAGGTGCCACTACGGTAGAAAGTGCAGACCAAAGAAATATACTGGCATGAATACTTATTATCTATGCCAGCACTCCTTGAGTGCAGACACTAAAGTACATATGATGGTGCTAACTAGGAGCCATCATGGAAATCAAGAAATTATACATGGAAGAATAGTATATGCATCGGCACTATAGCTCGGCATTAGCATGGAAACCTCGATATATACCCCCATTCCAGGAGCTCAAAGTCCTATATCCGTGTTGTAGTGATCCTCTTCCTCTTCCTCACCCTCTCAATAATCTCAGGCTCTATTTGGTTCAACTTCTAGAAAGTGCTTATGTTGCCAAAGACAAAACACAACCAACGGATAGAACCTGATGAAGATGCTTTTCTATAAACAGCTAGTTTCATATAGTATAGTTTTGCACCACCTTGACTCTACTTTTGGCTTTCAACATTCAACTTTTCCAAACGGGTGAAAAATATAGACATTTTACAGCTATTTCAAGGCAGATAAAGAGAGAGGGGGTAGGTTTTATAGTTGTTTCAACCAAACAACTTACAACTTTTTCATAGCACATAGCTCACAACAGTTTTTCCATAGCTCACATTTTTTTATTAGTTATCTCTAGACCTTCACTGTATTTGATTAATAAAACATGAGCAAATGATGAGTAGAGTACACACTACGCCAGAATACACAACAAGCATCACCGTCGAGTGTGTTGGAGCCGGCTGTAACTACTAATCACTATCGAGTGGTAAGGCGAGGATCTAGAAAACTAGAGGGAAGCTAAACGCCCAGGAGTGGTAGCTCCTATCACTGCTGGGTGAAACCACCACCCGGCAGTGATATATCACTAAGAGTCGGCAATGATAGATAAGATATCACTATTGTCTCATGCTACAACCTGACAATGATATATCTCTGCCAGGTCAAGCCTATACCTGGCAGTGACATTTTGCATATCACTGCCGGTTTTTGTTGTGGCCTGTGAGTATTCTTTCCTACCATTAGATTTACCTAACTATCTCAACATTGATTCTCCACCGTTGATCCCACCTACCACCATTACTTCTAGTTACAAAAGTATTGTCCAGGCGCCTCCATGACCAAAGATGAGGTCTCTCTACCGACTGATTTAGTATGCAAGATACCTTATTCATAATGTTTTTGCCACTTATAGTACCCACATATATGACATCTTTTACGGGAGAGAGTCCTCCACAACATATTTCATTATGGACAGTCAAAGATGATGCACACGAGAAGTACTAGAAGAATGTTTGTGAAAATGGAGAGCACACCAAAGGTTGGGTGCTACAGTAACCGGCAGCCTAGGCTACAGTAACTCATTCATTCAGACCAACCCACCAGACTGGCCCAGCTTGGCCCATTTAGCGGGGTCTCACACATCACAACTTCAATAGTAGTTGGTATGCATTGAGATATAGCTGCGGTCACTTGCTCATCATGGGCTCCAAACTCTTATGCACATGGTTGGCTCTCTCTACCCCATCTGAAATGCTCTTGCACCACCTCTGAGACCCCACTCGATGAGTGCTAGAAGAATGTTTGTGAGGGGTTATATTATAATATGTTTGTAGACTTCGATTATAATATTGAACTAACTGGTAAAATGTTGCATGTTTGTAGTCTTCGTACTGTGTTTCTAGACATCAAATTGGTTCCTTATTTTCTATAGTTTTTAAATTAGTTTTTGCATGCCTAGCACCACCGTCAGTTTACAAATTGCACTAGAGTGTTTCATAATTTTCAAATTATTTTGAATAATTCTAGCTACAAACTTGGACGGATACACAATATGTAATAGAACATTTAGAGCCTCGATACAATATAGTCAATCCTAAATAGTACTAAACAAACTAAACCTACAATGCACTTCAATAGAACAAGGATTTTGGCTCCAATTCCAACTAAAAGAGATAAATTGTTCGCCAGTTCTTCACCGATTGGCTTATTCTAATTCACATCTTCATGCACATCAGGTGCACACTCATTAGGCTCGTCAGCCAGTTCTTTCAGCAACTTAACATATTGTTCCTCCTAGTGCCAGCCATCACATCCATTACCATTCCACTAGAATTAGAACACCAAATTAAGAACTTAGAATCAAAATCATCACAAAAATGGCTAGAAAACATAAAGAATGTGGCCAACAAGACCCAACCTTGTGATTCAGAAACATGTAGAAGATGTGACAATAGTTGGGACCTTCCTTCTTTATCCTGAAGTCCAACACAGTGTGTTGCTTACACTCGTTGGGCACAATGAGAGGGAGCTCTAGCCTCAATAGCCGATGAACTCTAACGCTGAGGACCCGAACGGGGATGCCATCTATATGGTGAGGGCACATCCCTTTACGGCAAAACTAGCTACGACAAGGGAGACAAGGATGGGATATTTGGGATAAATGGGCCTAAACTGGTCAAACAAAGTGCACATGTATAGAGAAAGTAAAGGCTTGGACTATGAATCACTATCGAGATAAAACATAAACCAACAGTGATCTTGGCACATCACTACCGGTTACAAGCTAACCCGTAGTGATCTAGGCACATCACTACAGGTTGCATAGCTAACCCAACAATGATATTGTAACAACACTACCGAGTTAAGATGGGAACCAGCAGTGATGTCATTTCCCTATATATTGGAAATTTATGTATCCACCATCGGGTCCATCTCTAGTGCCAATATTTCATCTCACTCGTGCCATCATCTGCATCTGCACTGACTATAGGACCCATAAGAGCATTGCTGCCAGCTTTGACCCTGACCTTCTGACACAGTCCGTTGTGTGTTGTCCCCGTCCCAATGGTCCATCGTGCACTGTCCCCATCCTCGTCTATCATGCGTGATTCCCGTCATGGTCCGCCACGCGCTGTCCCTAGCTCGTTTGCCTCACATCGTCGATAGCACCAGGAGCGCCGCCACCCACATGCTCTCCTTAACTTTCAGTGAGTTCCATTACAAAAAAACTTTCATTGAGTTGTCCAATATACATTTGTCGGGTACCACAATTAGAGGTACCCAAATTAGGGCAAAAGACCACCACAAATCAAACACTAATCTGCCTCATCCAAGGAAACATCAACCAAAAAAGGGACGCATGGGCTAAATCTCCCCTTGCTGGGCCTCCAGCGAGCCACGTGAGCATAACAACCCATTCTCTTACTTCATCTGAGGCCTCACACGTGGAGCCTCAAGACACCACCGTCTCATCTGAGCCCCAGAAATAACCTTACACGTCTCCGCCTCGCCCGAGACCGGCTCGGTAGGCCGCTCTCAGCAAATGAATTCCACGTCTCGCCCGAGGCCCCGAGGCGAGGTCTCGGACGCGGGAAACTCTCCGCCTCGTTTGACCCCGGCCTCTGATGCTGCTTTCCCATTGGTGCGCTCGAGACCCCCTGTGCTGTCACCCACGTTCTTGAGCCAACCAGTTGGACAGGCCAGGATGGACAGGGGTCAAATCACGACGTCGCCGCCCATAACAGTAGCTGCCGATCACTATACCTCCCATACCGTCACTGTCTACACGATCCAGGCCTGTGCGGTGCTATTCTAGGTCACTGTTCCCTTGGGTGTGGTGAAATCATGCCATGATTCACGCCACCGAGGCCTCGGCTCTCTACATCGGTCAAAGCCACAAGGACAGGCATGTCGCCACAGTGATGAACATGAGCCTCATAGCTACGAAGCCACGTCCAAGCATGTCGCTGCAGCGCCCAAGGACAGAGACCACTCCTCCAACAGTGGCACGCACGCCCGGCCATGTAGCCACGGTGCCAAAAGTACCGACGCCATGCCTCTACAGTACGAATCACGACCCCACCAGATAATCCCCTCCCGAGGCCTCGGGGTTCTCTCTCTCTAACTAGGATCAGGCCACGTACCAATATCTTGTAACATTGCACCTCCTTGAGACTATAAAAGGGGCATGCAGGGACCGCTCTAGGAGAAAAAGAAACACACACACGTGCAAACACACAACTCTTTTGGACCTTGCGAGGGCTCCGGCAGAGTTGCACACACACTTCACTCCCATTTTGAGATCTGGGAACACCTCCCTCTCTCGCCCGCTTGTAACCCCTGCCACAAGCACTTCGGTGCAAGATAATACAAGACTCACCTTCCCCACTGAACGTAGGGCATTCTTCGGCCCGAAGCAGTATAAACCGCTTGTGTCCTTCTTGCACACCATCCGGATCCCCGACGCGTAAACACATATTACTCGTTGGTGTCAAGAACCGCCGTTTCTTTACACCGACAGTGGGCACGCCAGGTAGGCAGCGTTTGCGCATCACAACTAACCAATCTTGCAGGGTCCAGGATGGATACACTACCTCACCTTTGCCCGACGGTCATCTCATCGTCGGCCGGAGGCAACATTAACTTCACTCCAGGCTCCCATATCTGGTTTGGAAGCATTGAGTTCGTCATCACTGGGGAAGGCCACGACCTCGACCTCATCCCACCAGTGGACAAGTCTACCAGCTTCCCTGAGCCCGCGGTCGATCTATGACGATGTTTTGACGAGCTAAAAAGCACATGGCCCAACGAGTTTAGCCTGCCCGGCCTACCACGAGCTGCTCAGCCCCCCCCCCCCCCCCCCCCCCGCGACAAGAAGATTCGCAGTCCATCAACTAACGTTTACCATCTCAGTCCCAAGGCAGGTGAGGTACTAGAGGATCTGCCACAATAACTCAGGAACGCCATCGCCGACACACTGGCATCAATAGAGATGAGCTCCAACTCTGACTTCCTTGACTCTGACTGTGATGACGATTACCAAGGCGTCACCGGCTTTGCCAAGCTTCAGCGGATGCAACGCTTTCCGCGCATCAGCGACTATCTCCTCAACGACGAGCCATGCAATGACTACTTCATCGATCACTTCGACGGCTGCGAGCTCTCATGGCCATGAAGGGAACAGTCGGATCCCAACACAGAATACGGTCAACTAAGCCCGCTCTCCCGAATCTCGTTATTATCGATGCTATCTCTGAAGCACTCCTAAAAGCCTCTGTGCATTGTTTAACTCATTTGCAATGTCATATCATGCACACGAGCGTATTATACATACTTCATATGTGCATCATGAACATGCATCATGCACGTTGCATATCTGCATCACGCATATGCATCATATGTAAGCATGACATACATACTCCATACGTGCATCATGAACATGCATCATGCACGTCGCATATCCGCATCACGCATATGCATCATATGTAAACACAACATACATACTTCATACGTGCATCATGAACATGCATCATGCACGTCGCATATCTGCATCACGCATATGCATCATATGTAAGCACGACATACATACTTCATACGTGCATCATGAACATGCATCATGCACGTCGCATATTCGCATCACGTATATGCATCATATGTAAGCACGACATATATACTTCATACGTGCATCATGAACACGCATCATGCACATTGCATATTCGCATCATGTGCATGCATCATGAATAAGTACGTCATGCATACTTCATACGCATACACACGTCATGCACATTGCATACTCACATCACGAATATGCATCATATAAAAGTATGTCATGCATGCATCATACGTACATCATGCATACGCCATGCCATATCATGCACAATTTCATAATTTATGCATACTTCGTACGTGCATCATACACGCATGGTACTTACGATGTATTATCTGCACACGGTCCGAACCAAGGCCCGGATTTCGTTGGCTGGCCCTGCGAAAGGGTTTCGACAGCCGCTCCGGCCCAATAGAGCGAGGGATGGTGTGTAGGGAGTGGCACAATAGAGGCTGACATCCAGATGCCTCGAGCACTGTATGGGACTCTCCAAACCACGTTCGAGCCTCGACGCACACCAATTTAAGGGTTTTTCACCGGAGAAAGGCAACGAGCCTTCGGGGTTGTGCCGAAACGACCCTGGTTACCCTAAATCGGTCGTCGAGGGTATGAGGTTAGTCACTAGATACCTAAGTCGGACCCCTAGCGAACGAGATCCGGGGCCTCACTCGAAATGAAATACCCACTAGCAGCTAAAACGGACACCACGAAAAACAGCCCTGATCGAGAGGGATGATGTGTCGCTGTCCAGCCCCTCCTTCTTTACAAAAAGAGGCGAGAGGGGAAATGCAT
The DNA here is from genome assembly GCA_022457205.1 of Saccharum spontaneum. Taxonomy (NCBI): domain Eukaryota; kingdom Viridiplantae; phylum Streptophyta; class Magnoliopsida; order Poales; family Poaceae; genus Saccharum; species Saccharum spontaneum. The sequence continues at coordinate 16,660,816 of CM039614.1, read as the reverse complement.
TGGGCCTCCTGACCGGGTCGGGACCACAAGTCCTGATTATTGGACGCCTAGATTTATGTGCACGGCATGCCGAGGCATGCCAAGGCTCAAAAGTATGGGGATGAACCACCCAGAGCTTAGAACGTGCCCGAGGGCAAAAAAGTCCCGACAGACGGACACCTCTTCTATGGACCCAAAGAGTCGATAGCCCCGCCTTAGGGCATGGGGCAGCAGGGGCCACGACAAGGCTAAAAAACCCTACCCGCGTCGCGAAAATAGATCCTAAGGGGAGCTCAAGCCCAAATCCATACGGCTGGCCACCGCCAAAGGCCCCCAGAGGCCTGCCGAGACCTTCCACGATCCGCCTAATCGAAGAAAGGAAAGAACAGTTCGAGGGATGACGCCCGAGGGCAAAAAAAAGTCCGACCGATGAACGTCCCATCCATGTGCTGTCCTCAAAGGATGGCTAACCCTGCCTCGGGCCGCGAATGGCAGAAGTCGCATCTACACTAAAGCCCTGCCCACGTCTCGGAATGGGTGCATCCCCCTAGAGGACCCCGCCACGCATACCGCTGGCGATGCTCCAGTGGTCTTCCTCGCTGACCAATCGAATATCACGAGCGAACAATAATCAAACTGCTCAACAATGGAATTTAAAGTAAATCTTCATTATAGTTCACTACTGAAAATAGAATAGGCAACGCCATGCGTCGCAACTAGTGAACAAAACTAAAAGAAAAAAGCCTTAAGGGGCAGCGTCGCGAGGGAGCTCCGCCAGGATCTGCTGAGCGGGGATGAGAGCGGCCACCGCTTCCTTGGCAGGGCCATAGCATGCCACCAGGTCCTCATGAAGGCGCAGCGGCTCCTCCGCGGGGAAACCCTCGATGTCGGTGAGGTCCGCCCCCACCGACAGCTCTGCCATAGCCAAGGAAACCCTGGTGCTACGACGGACGCCACTCTCGATGGCGGCGGTAACCCAGCGGCGCGCCGCCCAGAGCCAATCCTCCCTGGAACCTAGGGCGACCCCTAGGTAGTCCAGGAAGGTGTCGACCACAGCTCACAGACCCTGCAGCTCCGCGGTCACCCCTGACACACGAAGAATCCACCCATGATAAGAAAGGAGACATACAAAGAAAGAATGAAGCAGGAGGAAAGAAACCTACCGACGCTGCGGCAGTCGGCGTTCTCCAGTTGACGGAGGAGGACGTTCGCCCTTCCCTCTACGTCCGCCGCCGCGACATGGACGAGCGACTGCTCCTCCGCCCGTCCCGCCGACGGCCTTGATGGACCGGCTTGGGCCCCAACAAGGACCTGTTGGGGAGGGTAGCGGTACCGGATACTCCCCATGAGATGCCACCGGTACGCAGTTGACGGCCTCTCCCCGTGAAAGCCCAGTCGCCCGCCTGGTGGCACTGCGCCGCAGGGGGACCGTCCACCTCCTCGGACCTTTGCTGGGAGTTGCCGCGCTCCATTGGGTTGTACTAAGAAGACAAGGAAAGAGGAAGATAGCAAAAACTAGACCAGTTTCAAGTTTGGACTCCGAATTAGAGGACAAAACAGGAACAATGCGCACAAAAGTGGTCACGGCGGCTAGGGTTTGATGGAAACGATGGGAAAAACACACGAACTGGACTCTAACACAACCTAACCAGCAACAAGACCTTGATCAGGACACAAACTCAACACGACGGAATCTGAAAAGAATTATGCAAAAGGCTAAACGTGGTTTGTGGGATAGGAAAAAAACCTAACACTAATTTTGTTTGGCTTTTCTGTGGACTCTAGGACGAAGGCGAAATCAAACTAAACTAGGGTAAAATTGAACCTGATGGTATACCTGAAGCTCTGATTACCAATTGATGTGAACTAGGGTTCCCGATCTTCCAAAATGTTCTAATAACTCTCAATTTGGTGGAGTCACGACATAATTCGATCCGGCTTTCGAACAACTCGGCTCTGAACCCCGCAATCGCAGCACCACGACCCCTTTGGTTATCGACCGACGTTGCTAGGTCGACCTCACCAAGAAGGCTAAGTCCTTGCCTGCGAATCGAGAACACACACAAGAACACAAAGGAATGCAACCAAATTGCAGATGAATGATTAATCTCACAAAGTTGGGGTCTCACAAACCGACGGCGACGGTGAAACTGTTATCAACAGAATAATCTAAGCAAAACCCAACCCTAATGTAGGTGGACTCGAACTTGATTTGGGCCTCCACCTTGGTGACTCGAACCGGATAAGCTTTGGGCCTTCTTCTTGATTTGGATGCCCTTGCTGATCTCCTTGGCCTCCTTGTAATTCCCCAAGCATGGTCATATGTGTGGAGGCCATGTCCTCATCACAGGGCACAGTTCTCTCCTCCTCCAGTCCCAGGTGGTAGTAGAGGCTAGAGCTAGCTAGCTAGCAAATCGTCTTATAGATGTTAATAGCATGGTGGGATGTCTCTAAAAATAGTCGTCATACAAAAATAAACTTATAGCCTTTTCAAATGAAATCAGATAAAGACAAGTTATGTCATTGAATTGTAAAGCTCGATGAGATCTAAAGCTTTCTAGCCGATAACCTTTGTTATTTGAGATCAGATTCAAATAAACCTTTTAAGTTTTTAGACTTTTAAATTCAAGTCCTTGAATTTTTCGAACAACTTTGGGAATACATACTCTATAACAATACTGTGTAGTGTTTGACGGGATCTAAAACTTTATATTGGCCAATTTTGAAATTGTAGCTCTAAAAATATTCAAGAAAAGGACGTATAGGAGTAAATATAAAAGAATAGCGTCCTATATTCAATCACAAATGATTGTGTGGCATTGCGGCAAAGAGGGCTCGCGCGAAGTTTGAGGTCATAGGCTCGAATTCCTCCAGAATACAAGGGCACATATTTTAATTGAATAAATAAATATATATCTAGATGTAGTTGGTGAGATATATCTCTAGGGAGAGTAACCTTTCCAATCCATTCTAGGATTGATTTTTTGGTGCCTTGCAATATATACCATTATTATCTATATATTTAGGGGTAGTTGGTGAGATATCTAGGGAGAGCAACCTTACTGATCTATTCTAGAAATTGACTTTTAGGTGCCTTGCAATACCTTCATCTAGAAATACTTGATTTGAGGCCCTTGGGTACATGTGTTTTTTAAAAAACTGCATCTACTAATTGATTTTGGTCACGGCTAAAATTAATTTATGTAGCAGTAGAATACACCTATGAACCAACATTACACACACCCGAGTTTGTACCAATGTTCAAAATATCCGGCTGTGGCCTATAGTGGTTGTGCTCTATATCAGCTATGAGCAACTATAGCGGGATTTAAATCAATGTGATGGAGATGCTCTTAACTTTATTCAGAGCAAATCCAGAGGTCACGGGGACTCAACAACGATGAGCTAGCTGTCCACTACTACGTACGTTTTGCCAAATTTCGTCGTGGTCGTGCTCGTGCTCGTGCTCGTGCCACTCCAATAATGAAGGCTAAAATTCACCGCTGGTCTCCTTCATAGAGATATCATGTGCGTATCAGCGAACGTATGTGAGAGTTATGTGTGTTTTTTATGAAACAAATAAAGTACAGTAAAGTCACTGTCTTCTCCGTGGGCGTGCGTACGCATCTAGCCTTGCATTATTGACCTTTTGCATGCATGCATGCTGTGCCTGTCCTCCACATCTCAAAAAAAAATGGTTACACGGCCGCGCTCGTCCATCACCATTTGTCCCATCGCGAACGTCCAGACCTGCCCTCAACGTCAGTCCGTACTCCACGTGGTTCACGCGCTGGGCCGATGACATGTGGGCCCTCAACATTACCGCGACCGAGCAAGCAAACACGCACGCTCTATAAAAGTACACACAACCACGCCTGTGGATGGCAGAACAGGGCACAGTTCTCTCCTCCTCCAGTCCCAGGTGGTAGTAGAGGCTAGAGCTAGCTAGCAAGCAGATCGAGTGCGTGGCGCATGGCCATGGCCACGGCCAAGCTCGTCCTCCTTATGATCCTCGTGGCCGGCAGCTCCTGCGGCGGCAGCGCGTGGGGGCCGCGTCCTGTCGCTCCATCGAACTACGGTGGCCGTGGCCCCGCGACCACCCACCGGCAGCTAGATGCCTAGATTAGATGGGACTCCCGCGTCGTGGTCGACGAGGCCATCGCGTACGCCGAGGCGCTCAAGCTCGGCGGCAACGGCAAGGAGGTGTGGGTGTTCGATATCGACGAGACGTCCCTCTCCAACCTCCCCTACTACGCCACCCATGGCTTCGGGTACGTACGTACATGCGTTGTTTAATAGTGATTTTTTATTTACCCGTGTACGTACTTCTATACGTACGCTAATCTGGGAATTACACGTACATACGTATCGGTACTGAAAGTGGGAAGCTAACAATTAGCTAGCCTGAGGTAATATACCACATATTTGCTAGCACAACAGTACGGTTTTCATTAGAGCTAGTACGTATTTTTTTTCACTGACGATGTACAAAAGTAGACGCTAGTGCAGTGATTTTTTTTGGGAAGCCAACACACAAGAATACCGCTAGTGAAAAAAAATCATTTCAGTCGCATTTTATACAACATGACCGTTAATAGAAATGCTCCTATTTTTTACTGATGGCTGATTTAAACTAGGGCCATGTTTAGATTGAAAAAAAATTCAACCCAATGAATAGTACCACTTTCGTTTTATTTGGCAAATATTGTCCAATCGTGGACCAAGTAGGCTCAAAAGATTCATCTCGTGATTTCCAACTAAACTGTATAATTAATTATTTTTTTTACCTACATTTAATACTCCATGCAATGGGCTAAAAATTGATGTGATAGAGAGAGTGAAAAAATTTAGAATTTTGAGGGGAACTAAACAAGGCATAGAAGAATAGATATTTTTACTGGCGGTGGGTTATGTCAACCGCAAACAAGTACAAATAGTCCTATATTTTTTTAGAAACGGTTGTGTTAAGCCATCTGCCACTAAAAATTCCAATTTAAGATGATGTGTATATAAAGTCCAGCGTATCATTTGACAAACGAACAATATTTTTTTATTTGTATAAAATTACTACAACGCTAAGCTACAACGTCCATTTCAAGGTGCAAGCAGTTTAAAGTTTTATATACAACAAAATACGCAACCATCTTTGTGGTATTATAGATATATTGATAAATTTTTTATATATAACCTTTTATCGTTTGATATTAGATAAATTTGACTTAGAGCAAAATTAGAACGGTCTACTTCCGCCATCCAAAAGTATAATAAACGCTTCGATCTGATTCTATTCCAAGTGCAACTATTGAAAGTTAGACCAATTTTGAGCACTAGCATCTCTAAAGCAACAGTAGTATTTATATCATTCATGGGCGCGGCTAATTTCCTGACATCAAAGAAGAAAAATATAAAAATATACTCATCTTTTAATGGATCTCATGATGCTCATTAGGTATCATTCATAAATAATGTTATTTTTTCTATTAATTTAATCATACTTGTAGTAATAGTTTGATTTAGGACAAAGTTAGAAACTCTTACATTTACATGTTACGTATGTTCCAAACGTAATTGCGTATGGCCATGTGGGAGTAGTCCAGTAGAAAACCTTCTGACAAACTGAGGTGTAAATTAAAACATATATATATATATATATATATATATATATATATATATATATATATATATATATATATATATATATATATATATATATATATATATATATATATATATATATATATATATATATATATATATATATCCTTTCCTTGTGTCCTCTATCTCAATGAAAGGGGCACAGATTGTCCTGGAGACCTGGACAAGGACGGGCAGCATGTGCCGAGCAAAACAATGCCTGACGGAGACGTCGATGAGATTATGCCAGATCAGAGTACGCGTGCAGTAGATGTATTACTGGTCCACTTGGCCAACGCTTTCTGGCTACAGAAACCTTATCAATTTCTGGAACCTTGATAGCGTCCTATGCAAAAGCAGGTTGCCTGCTGTGTTCACCCAGAATAGGAAAAATATATTGCTGGCTAACGCGTGGTCCCAACTATACTAAACCTCTAGCTAATTGTTTTTTCAATCTTAATGCCCAGCACTAAGCCGTACAACGCGACGAGCTTCAACGAGTACGTACTGGAGGGGAGCGCACCGGTGCTGCCGGAGACGCAGCGGCTGTTCAAGAAGCTCATCTCGCTCGGCATCAAGCCGGTGTTCCTGACAGGCCGCACCGAGGACCAGAGGGCCATCACGGTCACCAACCTCCGCCGCCAGGGCTACACCGGCTGGATGGACCTGCTGCTCAAGCCCGTCGGGCTCAAGGCCACCGCCATCGCCTACAAGTCCGGCGAGCGGCAGAAGCTGCAGGACGCCGGGTACGTCATCGTCGGCAACATCGGCGACCAGTGGAGCGACATCCTCGGCGCGCCGGAGGGCGCGCGCACCTTCAAGCTGCCTGACCCCCTCTACTACATTGGCTAAGCGTAAGCGATGCTGCCACGCGGGCCTCCGTATAATTAATAATGCAACGGCGGCTCTCCATCAGCCCGTCGATCAATCCGTCGTCACCCGGTTGCAATGCCTGTGCTGTTTGTGATGAACTGCTCTTTGTTAATTTGTTACCCCTCCCTTTTTACTTTATGACCGCTCCATGTTATCATTCATTCCTAAGGTTAATTTCCTTCCTGAGTTGGGTGGAAATAAGGCTGACTTAGTGGAGAGCCTGTCGATTTCTCGGTAATTTGCTCAGGATTATATATGTTATTCATTCCAAGTGGATGAATCCTTCGTGGTACAATATATATATATATATCATCGTCGTCTCCTCTCATACAATGACACTATATCTATTCCAAATTATAAGACGTTTTGGCTTTTCTAGGTATATTGCTTTTACTATATATCTAAACATAGTGTACATTTACATGTGTAGCAAAAATCATGAATGTAGAAAAATCAAAACGTCTTATAATTTGAAACAGATTGAGTATCAACCTGTTCGCTTGAGATTATCAGCTAAATCAGCCAGCCATCCAGCCAGCAGTATTTTTCTCTCACAAAAAATCAGCCAACAGTACTTTCAGTCAGCCAGATCAGCCCAAGCGAACAGGTTGTATATCTTTTTATGTTGTACCATTTTCTATAAAGCTACAAATTTTATTTTATGATAACCACAATATTATAATATAAAGCTAATATTAACATTAATATAACAATGTTCTATTTATTGAAATAAAATACAATATTGATAGATTTTTCTCTCGTTTTGATGCACGAAAATATTTACTCATAAATATATTTAACTTTAATTTTTATACTGGCCATGTGTTGGTAGAATTAAATATCAAGTTCCGGCACTACTTCCTTTGAGGACCCTTGAAAATATATATCATTTTAATATCTGGTTAAAGTCGTAAGAGTTGGTAACCATCATGTCATGAACTGGTTTCTTCATTGATTATTATGAAAGAGGTTCTCTTTATCTTCCACGTGTCTGTCCTAATCGAGGACTGCACTAGCATACAAGTACAACTTGGCAATAAATTTATTACATAACAAGCCGGTGCGATTTTAGCTCATGGTCTGATTAGTAGGACCCTCGGCTAATCTTGATTCTAACAAGAATAAGTTTTATTCGAATTCAAAAGTATATCAACAATTTAGTGGTGAAAATATTTATTATAATAACACTGAAGGATCAAGGGTTCAAAAACCTAAAACACTAGAAGAATACCCGTGTACATGCTCCCAAAATATATACTAGTGGCATCTTGAGGAGATGCTTCTTTGACGAGGTTGTCTCAATGTCATGAACTATTTGGATCGTGGCCCAACGTGCCCATTCATTTTTTCTTGAAACATAAGGGAAGGGACCTCTACCATTCAATTAAAAACGAAAAGAAGGTTTTGGTTACAATGGTGGGTTCACACCACACCTAATCAGGGCAGGGGGGGTTAAACAAACGAGTAAAATCCCCTTAAAATGACATAGGGCTAAAGCAATTACAAGATGGGCGTGGCAAGCCTCCGGACGCTAGCCCCCGTCTGGACGACGGCGCCGCTGCCCCCTGTCTCGCATCCCGCGCCTGCCCGCCCACGTCTCGCCTGCTACGACCGCCCGCAAGCACATGGGGCCCACCCACGCTTGACATCGAGACGAGATAGCAGAAAGACGAGGAGGGAGATGCAACACTCAATCGAGTTTTCAAACATCCAGATGTAACAAATACAACATACGTCTGAAAACAAATGAAGCGTTTCAAACATGTGTCTGAAACATTTGTAAAAACACCTGAAAACACTTGAAACCATTGTAGCAACATACAGATAAAACATTTGCATCATATGTGTAAAAACATATGCAACATCTAAATAAACATACTTGCAACATATATCGAAAAAAGTAGATGAAACATTGAGAACATGAGCTTGCAACACATGTGTACAACTATTGCAACATGTGCAATATCCCGATCAACTTTTGCAACATCCGTATGAAACACTTGCAACATACCTTTGAAACATTAGAAACACTTTAAACAGAGCTTGCAATATGCAATTTCAGCGCAACACATCTCCTTGCTGCTGGGAGAATGGAGGCTCATTGGCATGTGGAGTTCGCTCGAGGTAGTGCCTCGGTGGTGCTTGTAGGCAGCGGCTCGGCGGTGGCTACACGACAGGGCAGGGAGGTAGTGGACGCACGCCGGGGCAGGGAGGCAGTGGCCTCGCGCCGCGACTGGTAGGGTCGGTAGCGGAGCGCTGCGACTCCCAGGTGGTTGTGCGCCTGACAGGGCCAGCAACCGCGCCACCGCGACTCACAGTCAGTTGTGCGCCAAAACCAGGAGAGGGCAGTCTCACGCTGCATCTGGTAGGGCTGGCATTCGAGCGCCGCATGCGGGAGCAGAGCCAAGCACCGTGTGCAGGAGCGAAGCGAAGGGTAACGAGACGTGCGGGAGTTAATTTTGTTTTTTTTTTTAACGAGCGGCGCATGCGGCAGTGAGTTGAGCAAGACGTCTGGCCTTCCGGACACGAAGGATGCTAATTTTGGGCTAGGAACGGGCCTGTCGGTGCGGCAACAAGCCACCTGCCAATTTTGTCCGTGGGCCTGCCTGAGTTGCTGGCACAAGGACTCATGGGCTACAACCCGCGCATACATAGTTGCGGGGCACAGCAACTAGCGTCTGCCGTCTGTGAATTGTGATTGTGCGGGCTTCATTCACCCTGTCGCTCTCCTAAATCCTATCCCAGTCAAGCCTCTTGGCTTCGTCCAACCGGCGGGCCTTTTCTCCGCGTCCGTGGCATCCTCGCTGATGGCCATGCTCCCATGCCCATGATGGGAAGCGGCGAGCAGGGAGGAGGGAACAGCGTGCTTCAAGCGAGGAGCTTATCAGCGTAGGAGTTGTGGACTTGCAGATAATTTATAATGTAATTTTAGACACTGAAACAGGGTGGCCACTCCGGCCCCCGACGTCCACCATCCAAATACCGCCGGCGGCTGAAACGGCCCCTCCGGACACTCTGCCACACGCCGTCGGCCTCTCCGGCCGCGTCGTCCACCCATAGCCATGGAGTGGGGATCGCCTTCTCGCCGCTCCTGGGCGGATGAGGTTGACGAGGAGGACGCGCTGCGCAGCACTAGGAAGTCCGTCTTCCCTGAGCTCCCTCCGTTGGCGGCCAAGGCCCATGCCCGCCTCGTTCTCCGCTCCAGCTCCCTCGACCCTTGCGCGGAGCCTTTCGATGCTTCGCCCGGGGATGCAGGCAGGGTGCACTTCACTGACTCCGAGGCGTCCTTTGGCGACTCCGACGCACCCCCTTCGTCTGGCAGCAGCAAAGCCGTTCTGCCTAGGCGGCTGCGTCGTCGACGTCGTCGGCGCGCAAGGGCCGCTGCGGGAGATGTCCGGCGCCCTGCGGCGCCGCCGCCTCGGCGCTTGGCCTCGGTCGTCGTCCACCCGCCTCGCATGTCCGTCGCGCCCGACGCCGATGGATTTCGGTTGGTGGACAGTCGCCGGCGTTGGCGCCGGGCCCCTTCGCCGCGCCGGCCGGTGCCTCAGGATCTGGTGGGCAAGTGCTTTAACTGCTTCGCCATCGACCACGTACGCACGGATTGCACCCTTCCGCCCCCGCTGCTTCAACTGTGATGAGGTCGGGCACCAGGCTCGCTGTTAGAATTTATATGGATATTCCCCTAAATTCATATGAAGAAATTCTAATAAATCTCAAAGGCCCAATACATGTGTTCCCTAATGGGCTTTAATGTTTAAGTCCAAGAATAGAGGTGGGAGGTACAATATCAATTAGTACCATATTGCTAGTTGATGTAGAGGTAGGGGGTTTTCCTCCATATATATATGTACCTATCCTCCTGGGAAAAGACACACCAAAAACTACAATTGGGAGTTTCAGTTAGAATATCCCTAAGGTAGTAAATTAGTATTTTCCTCTTCTTGCTACCGCGCTGCCGCCGTAGTTTCTCCATCCCGATCGTCTGCGTGCACCGGCGTTTGGGAGAGCAGGTCTCCGGAACCATCGTCTTTGCGATCCTGCACCGGGAGAAGGCGAATAAGGTTTTTGGGAAGCGCTCTTCGCGCGACTGCTCCTAAATTCTCCATGACGGTTCGTCTTCTGAAGGCTGCATCGACGCGCTATCTACATCTTCATCACCATCTACTACATCTACAGTCATCAGGTTCTATTCTCGTGATCTAATCTTGTCTTTCATAATGTTTCATCTATGCTATGTTTACAATCATAATCATGTTTATGCTTATACTATGCATCATGCTGATCTATCATGCTATACATGCTTAATCTAATTCATCAATATGTCATGACTTATATTCTAGTTTTAATCATGACTTATATTCTGGTTTTAATCTGGGAATTAATCTGGAAATTGCCTAATTATTTAACAATCCAAAAACCTTATTTAAGGTCGTTTCTAGAATTATCTATGGCTAGTTATGTTGATGCGCTGAGGCCGGAAAAATTTTCTGGTACGCATATTAAGAGGTGGTCTGTTAAGGTCACAGATTGGCTTACTGCCATGAAAGTTTTCTGGGTCAAAGATGGCATGCCTGAGGGAAACATCTCTGACGAAGATTAGAGAAAATTTCAGGAAGCTAATGATATCTTTGTGGGAGCTATGCGTAATGTGCTTTCAGATTATCTATTTGATTCTATGATGCACTTAAGAGACGTAAAGGCTCTATGGGATCATCTGAGTGCTACTTATGGTGCTTCAGATGCAGGCAAAGAACTGTATACTATGGAGAGCTTTAATGACTACAAGATGGTTGCTAACAAATCAGTAGTCGAGCAAGCTCATGAGATTCAATGCCTGGCTAAGGAACTTGAACTCCTTAAATGTGTCTTACCCGATGAGTTTGTGGCTGGGAGCATTATTGCTAAATTGCCTTCTTCATGGAGGAATTTCGCCACAAGTCTCAAACACAAGAGATTGAAAATATCAGTTGAAAACCTGATAGCATCTCTTGATGTCGAGGAAAAAAGCTCGGGTTAAAGATAACATTGAGAAGGGGAACGAGGAAAAATCTAGCGCCCATTTTATCCAGAGAAACCATGGCAAGAACAAGGGAAAGCCTAAGCAACCTGTTTTCAATGCCAAACAAAATACTACCTTCAAGAAGAAGAAGAAAGACAAAGTAGAGCTACCTTGCTTCGCATGTGGAGAGCTTGGTCATTTTGCTAAAGTTTGTCCAGAGTGAGTGGACAAGAAAGAGAAAAAGAAGGTCAGCCTCGTGACTGTAAGCACTACTGATGAAGGGTATGGTAATTTTACTGTACTATCAGTGTTTCAATCTCCAAGTTGGTGGATTGATACAGGTGCTAATATTCACGTGTGTGCTGATATCTCTTTGTTTTCTTCTTATCAAGGGCTGCAAGGTTCCTTCGTCCTGATGGGGAATGGGTCACATGCTTTTGTTCGTGGTGTTGGCACGTTAGATCTGAAGTTTACTTCGGGAAAGATCGTGCAGCTGAAGAACGTACAACATGTCCCTACTATTCGCAAGAACCTTGTTAGTGTCTCCCTTCTATTGAGAGATGGGTTTAAGGTGGTAGTGTTAGAGTCTAATAAAGTAGTCATGTCTAAACATGAACAATTTATTGGTAAAGGCTATGATTACAGAGGCTTGTTCCGCCTATCTTTGGCAGATTTTTTGTAATAAGTCAGTGAATCATATTTGTGGCACGATTAATGATAATTCGAGTGTTTAGCATTCTCGCTTATGTCATGTTAACTTTGGATTGATGTCACATTTTTCTAGCCTGAATTTAATTCCAGATCTCACTATTGCCAAAGGTTCTAAGTGCCATAGTTGTGTGCAATCTAAGCAACCTCGAAAGCCTCATAGGGCAGCGGAGGAGAGAAACTTGGCACCTCTAGAACTCATACATTCTGATCTTTGCGAGATGAATGGTGTGTTGACAAAAAGGTGAAAAGAGATATTTCATGACTTTAATTGATGATACAACTAGATTTTGCTATGTTTACTTGCTTAAAACTAAAGATGAATTGCTAGACTACTTTAAAATCTTTAAGGCTGAAGTTGAAAATCAACTAGAGAGAAAAATTAAACATCTAAGGTCAGTCGTGGTGGTGAATATTTTCCTATATTATTTGATGAGTTCTGTGCGGAACATGGTATTATTCATGAGAGGACAACTCCCTATTCGCCCGAATCAAACGGGATTGCCGAGAGGAAAAACTGCACGCTGACTGACTTGGTGAACGCCATGTTAGACACTGCTGGTCTATCTAAGGCATGGTGGGGGAAGCTCTATTGACTGCGAGTCATGTCCTGAATAGAATTCCAAATAGAAATAAAGAGACAACTCCATATGAGAATTGGATTGAAAGGAAACCATCACTTTCATACTTGCGCACGTGGGGATGTTTGGCGAAAGTCAATGTTCCAATTTCTAAGAAGCGTAAGCTTGGACCGAAGACTGTGGATTGTGTCTTTCTAGGATATGCTTACCATAGCATTGCCTATAGATTTTTAGTAGTAAAATCTGAAGTTCTTGATATGCATGTGGATACAATTTTTGAATCTCGTGATGCTATATTTTTTGAAAATATATTCCCTATGAAAGATATGTGTAGCAATGCTAGATTTTTCTCTGAGATAGCTCCTGATTTTACGGTACCTATTGAGTCTTCTATTGAGTCATTTGAACAACCACCTGAAGAAGTCCTTGAGGAGAATGACAATGAAGTTCCTGCGAGGAACAAGAGACGAAGGATTGCAAAATCCTTTGGTAATGATTTCATTGTGTATCTTGTGGATGATATTCCTACTTCTATTACGGAGGCATACGCATATCCAGATGCAGATGATTGGAAAGAAGTTGTTCGTAGTGAGATGGACTCAATTCTTTCTAATAGAACTTGGAAGTTATCTGAGCTACCTTTTGGTTGTAAACCAATTGGATGTAAGTGGGTGTTCAAGAAGAAGCTTAAGCCTGATGGTACTATTGACAAGTACAAGGCTCGGCTTGTGGCTAAGGGTTATACCCAGAAGGAAGGTGAGGATTTCTTTGATACTTATTCACCTGTTGCTAGAATGACCACTATTCGAGTGCTACTTTCTCTGGCTGCCTCGTATGGTCTTCTCGTTCATCAAATGGACGTGAAGACAACTTTCCTTAATGGAGAGTTGGATGAGGAGATTTATATGGATCAGCCAGATGGATTTGTAGTAAAAGGTGAAGAGCAGAAGGTGTGTAAATTACTGAAGTCTTTGTATGGCTTGAAACAATCACCTAAACAATGGCATGTGAAGTTTGACACTACTTTACCTGGTGCGGGCTTTGCTGTTAATGAAGCTGATAGGTGTGTGTATTATCGACATGGTGGGGGCCAATCTGTTATATTATGTTTATATGTTGATATTCTAATCTTTGGAACAAACATTGATATTATTAATGAGGTCAAGTCTTTTTTTGTCAAAGAGTTTTGACATGAAAGATCTAGGAGAAGCTGATGTAATTCTAAACATTAAGCTGATTAAGGAAGATAGTGAGATTACCTTGTCACAATCTCACTATGTTGAAAAGGTCTTGAGCCGTTTTAGCTTTATGGATAGCAAGCCTACTCCAACACCTTATGATCCTAGTGTGACATTGAGAAAGAATAAGAAGATTGCTAGAGATCAATTAAGATATTCTCAGATAATTGGTTCACTCATGTATCTAGCTAGCACAATCAGACCAGATATCTCTTTTGCTGTGAGCAAGTTGAGTAGGTACATGTCCAACCCGGGTGATGATCATTGGCATGCACTTAAAAGGGTCTTGTGTTATCTCAAAGGTACAATGAGTTTTGAGATACACTATTCTGGGCACCCAGCTGTGCTGGAGGGATATAGTGATACGGACTGGATTTCTGATATTGATCAAATCTATGCTACTAGTGGGTATGTATTTACTCTTGGAGGTGGCGTAGTGTCATGGAGGTCTAGTAAACAAACTATTTTGACTAAATCTACCATGGAAGCAGAACTTACTGCTTTGGATGCAGCTTCTGCAGAGGCAGAGTTGCTGCGTGAGCTCTTGTCTGACTTACCGGTGGTTGAGAAACCAATATCGGCTATCCTTGTGAACTGTGATAACCAAACAGTGATCACTAAAGTGAATAGTGCTAAGGATAATGCAAAGTCAACAAGACACGTTAAAAGACGTTTGAAGTCTGTCAGGAAGTTGAGAAACTCCGGAGTAATCACTGTGGCTTATATGCAAACAGACAAGAACCTGGCAGATCCTTTTACCAAAGGACTATCACGAAATGTGATAGAAATAGCATCAAGGGAGATGGGTTTGAGACCTATATGAGTTTACAGTAGTAGTAACCCAACCTTTTTGATCAGAGATCCCGTGACTTAGGATCTGGGAAGAACAAACTATTGGTGAACTGAGGAGAGTATAATTATAACCCTCTCTATGTGAAGATGCAATACTCTCAAAGCGTTGAGGCACTGTATGGTAGGTTGGCTAATGCCTTAACATGTTCTATTGGCTTTAACAAGCGAAGATGCTGTCCTACAGAGCATTCTTGAAAGAACATACCTATATGAATCTGACTGTAAAACGTCGCAGTCTATGAGATTTGGGTGATCTCTAGTAAGCTCATGAAGAGACCAAGGAGTATGACGTATATGCTCCACCCACGGGGAAGGCTACTAGCAGCCAAGTACTAGTTTGACTTTGAGTGAAACTCGTTTGCACAAAACTTGCAATTCAAGGCGTAGTCCATTGTTCAAGTTGTGAATGAGTGTAACTTGAAGCTCTAGGCAGATGTTCAACTTAACAGTCTCTGCTGAAACACTAGTATATAAACAGTAGTGAGAGAGAAGGAAAATGTCAATACTGGGCAATTGAGATCTGGTGGGGGATTGTTAGAATTTATATGGATATTCCCCTAAATTCATATGAAGAAATTCTAATAAATCTCAAAGGCCCAATACATGTGTTCCCTAATGGGCTTTAATGTTTAAGTCCAAGAATAGAGGTGGGAGGTACAACATCAATTAGTACCATATTGCTAGTTGATGTAGAGGTAGGGGGTTTTCCTCCATATATATATGTACCTATCCCCCTGGGAAAAGACACACCAAAAACTACAATTGGGAGTTTCAGTTAGAATATCCCTAAGGTAGTAAATTAGTATTTTCCTCTTCTTGCTACCGTGCTGCCGCCGTAGTTTCTCCATCCCGATCGTCTGCGTGCACCGACGTTTGGGAGAGCAGGTCTCCGGAACCATCGTCTTTGCGATCCTGCACCAGGAGAAGGCGAATAAGGTTTTTGGGAAGCGCTCTTCGCGCGACTGCTCCTAAATTCTCCACGACGGTTCGTCTTCTGAAGGCTGCATCGACGCGCTATCTACATCTTCATCACCATCTACTACATCTACAGTCATCAGGTTCTATTCTCGTGATCTAATCTTGTCTTTCATAATGTTTCATCTATGCTATGTTTACAATCATAATCATGTTTATGCTTATACTATGCATCATGCTGATCTGTCATGCTATACATGCTTAATCTAATTCATCAATATGTCATGACTTATATTCTAGTTTTAATCATGACTTATATTCTGGTTTTAATCTGGGAATTAATCTGGAAATTGCCTAATTATTTAACACTCGCAACTGCCCGCTCCCTCGTCGTCGCCGGGAGGGGAAGCGCGGTCGCTCGCCGGCACGTCCTCCGGGTCGCCGTCCTAACACCCGGAGGCGCCGCGCCTCTGCTGGACACCGTCACGCGTCAGCGGACACGACCTCCGCACATTCCGCTTCCACGGGTCGCTCGCCCTCGGTGCCACCGGTCTGCATGCCGCCGTCGCCCGAGCCGGTGCATGGCGATGCGGACGGCGGCCGCTCGGTCGATGTTCCTGGGAACGAGACCCCGGACGATGAGGTCGGCGCACACGCAGACGGACCTTCCCGCGCGGCCGACGCGCCAGCCATTACCGGCCCGGTGGATGGCGTGGCTTTCGGACCTGTTGGTGGTGCTCCGGACATGCCGCGTCATCCTACCCAGGTCCCACGGCCGCTCTTGCGTAGGGCACAGGAGCCGCCTGCCTCGCCGCGCACCCGCGCCAGATCGCCATTGCTCGGGATGGTCGTGGTTCCCCGCACCCAGGAGCTCCAGGCGGCGGAAGACGCCCTCTCCATGGCGCTCGTCGCGCTGGTTCTTGGCACGCGCCCGCCTGTCTCGCCGGCCATGGTCGTGACGCACCTCAGCCAGCACTATGGGATTGCAGAGGACGCCATCTCCATTCGGCGTACCAAGCCGGACGACTTCATCGTTCGCTTCTCTAGGGTCGAGGATTTGGAGCGTGTCCTCAGGTCGACGCCTCCAAGGGGCTCCCCTTTCACCCTGCGCTGGCGGCGCTGGAGCCGCTTATTCATGGCGTCGGCCGGATCCTTCCGTTTCCGTGTGTTGGTGGGCATGAAGGGGGTCCCGGCACACGCGCGCTCCGCGGAGGTCGCTCAGGCCATTCTTGGCTCTTGCTGTGCGAGGGTCGACATCGCAAACCCAGAGGCGGTAGCGGACCCCGACGACGAGTGCGAGCTCTTCGTTGCGGCGTGGTGTGCGCATCCGGATCTCATCCATGACGAGCTCATCATGGCGGTGCCGGAGAAGGATGAGGTGCATGACGGTGGTTCACCTTTCTACCTCAGGCCCCACGAGACTATCCAGGATGACGTGCCGGCGCTCCGCTATCTGGTCCGATTGCGGATCATCGAGTTTCAAGATTGGCACACCCCACCACCGTCCTCCGGCACTACTACCCCGGCGGTGACAGCGACGATAGTGGCGACAGCAATTACAACGGCTACCACCCTGGCTTCTCCACCGGCGGTGGCAGCACACGGCCGCGCACGACGCGCTTCGGCGGCGCGGAGGACCCGCGTCTCGGTCGTGGGTCTGGACTGTCTTTCCGGGCACGGGTATCATGGCCTGACATCCTGGTCGGGTCCGTTGCGTGCCCTGTCATTTCGCCGCGGCGTCCCATACCCTGCAGCGGTTGCAGCAGCAAGAATCCCGCGGTGGAGTCGACGCGTGTTGAGCTGTCGGTGGGCCTGGAAGTTGACCTCAGCTGCATGCAGCCTTGCTCACCCTCTCCTGTCACGTGCCCGGCCTCTGACCCCATGTTGGCAGAGGCTGCACTATGCACGCCTCGGGCTCCCGACGCCATGTCAGAGCCCAGGGTGCACACCTTTGATGTGCTTCCACGGAGGGAGCGGTCGCCTGGCTCTGGTCGCAGGGGCATCGTGGGGGCTGCCCTAGGTGTGGACTTCGATGGATGTGTGGGCCTGGGACAGTCTCTCCCTCGCGGGCCGTCGGATGGGCCCGATGTATTGTGCGGTTTCATCTTGGGGAGCTCGAACTGCGACGACCCAGTTCGGGAGTTGGCCCACGAGGTGGACCTCTGCTTATCTGGGCCAGACGGTAGCGTCTATGGGCCCAGCTCGCCTGCGCAGGTCGCTAGGGACGCAGCCTGCTCCTCGACTCGCCTCCCGGGTACTGTTTCTTGGGCGGCACACAATGCGGTCGTCGAGCCCTACGTTTCTCACGCCCTGGGCGTGCAAGAGCCTGTTGCGTTGCCGGTGGAAGACTTCATCCAGTCTTTCAGGAAGCCCCTCGACCAGCCCATCATCCTATCACCGCCTCGCCTGCGCAAGACTAGGTCGGCAAGGAACAAAGACACTGATGACGAAGACTTAGTGCCAAAGCGGAGCGCGAGGCTGGCGGCGAAGAGCAGATATAGAGAGCCCAGACCCGAGGCACAAGCTAGGAAGGTGATGATGAGGAAGATTGGTCTGGACATTGAGACCGAGGCACCTGATGAAGCAACGTTTCTGGAGTTCCAGGAGGCGTTCAAGTTGCCTCTCACCCCGTCGAAAAGGGAGGCCATGCATGTGCTCTTCCCGGGCCGGAAGCAGCGGGGTCAGGGACCCGTTCGCGCCGCCTGAACATGCCTTGGGTCGCCATCTAGTCCTCTCCCATGTTAGGACATAATATTTTCATCTGGAATGTTCGCGGGCTTAACTCGCGTGCCCGTCGCGACGTCGTATAGGAGTTCTTGTTGCAGGAACGTGCTTCGGTCGCGTGTCTCTTGGAGACCAAAATTGATGTACTCCTGCCATCTATGGCAAATGATCTAATGGGAAACTCATTTGACTATGCGTGTTTGCCTTCTTCGGGGGCCTCCGGTGGGATTGTATTAGCTTGGTGTCGCAGCGCCTGGTCGGTGTCGCGACCAAGGTTTTCATTTTCGGAAATTAAAATTTATCGGGGGTCAAAGATAAAGAGGATAAACAAGATATATCGGAAATATCGGACCAAATTCAAATAAAATTTAATTTGAATTTAAGTAAATTTAAATAAATTTAAACAAAATTTATACGAAAAAGATAGATTATTTCTTATCGGCGCCTATGGATAAACAGGATATATCAGAAATATCGGGATATTTCGGCCGATAAAAAAAACCATGGTCACGACAAACATTGCGTCGGTTCTCGGTTACCGTCTGCCTACAGTCGCTGGACTCGGTCCAGGCTCCCTGGTCGCTCACAACGGTCTACGGACCCATTGACGAGAGCCTGAAGCCCCAGTTTCTGGACGAGCTCAGGGAGGTCCACGCTGACTGCCCCGGTCCATTGCTTATCTGTGGCGACTTCAATATGATTTACCAGGCAGCGGACAAGAGCAATGACCGGCTAAATTTGAGGTCCATGCGACGCTTCCGCCGTGCACTGGATGCTCTTCAGGTTGATGAGCTATATCTGCACGGCCGCTTGTACACTTGGAGTAACGAGCGTCGACGTCCGACTCTGGAGCGTATCGACCGGGCGTTTGCAACCATGCAGTGGCTTGACTTATTCCCCAATCACCATCTGAGATCGTTGTCCACGGACAGTTCCGATCATGCGCCGCTGCTGCTCCAGTTAAGGAACCTGCCTTGGGCTAAGCCGCGGTTTCGGTTCGAGGGGTTCTGGGTTCGCCTTGACGGCTTCATGGAGGTCGTTCAACAGGCCTGGTCGTGCTCGCTGTCCAACATTGACGCCTGCCGGGTGCTTGACTTTAAACTTCGTCGCACTGCCAAGGCGCTCAAAAGCTGGAGCATGAAGAATGTTGGTAGCGTTCGGTTGCAGCTGTTCATGGCCAGAGAGATCATTGCACAGCTTGACTTGGCGCAGGAATCCAGAGAACTTTCTGATGAGGAGTGTGAGCTGCGACGGGAACTCAAGCAAAAGAGCTTGGGGCTTGCATCTCTGGCCAGGACCATCGCCCGGCACCGTTCAAGGATACGCTTCCTGGAAGAAGGTGATGCAAATACCAAGTACTTCCACCTACAAGCCTGTCACCGGAACCGCAAAAACTTCATCGCCTCGATTCAGCATGAAGGCCAGTACTTTTCGGCTGAGGAAGCAAAGCAGGAGATGGTATATAACTACTACAATGCCATCCTGGGCACACCGTTTGCTCGCTCCCATGCGCTACGCCTAGAGGGCCTCTTGCCACAGCTAGACCTTTCCGGCATTGATGCCTGCTTTTCGGAGGAAGAAATCTGGGCTGCCATCAAGGACATGCCGTCCGACCGGGCACCTGGGCCGGATGGGTTTACCGGCCTTTTCTACAGAGTGGCCTGGGACGTCATCAAGGGGGACGTCGTGAACGCCTTCAACGCCCTATGGTCGCTTGACGCGAGAAGTTTCCATTTACTCAACGACGCACTGATGGTCTTGCTGCGGAAGAATCAGACCCCCATGACAATGAAAGATTATCGCCCGATTAGCTTGATGCATAGCTTTAGCAAACTTTTCGCCAAATGCCTGGCAAGGAGACTGGCGCCGA
Organism: Saccharum spontaneum; assembly: GCA_022457205.1. Classification (NCBI taxonomy): domain Eukaryota; kingdom Viridiplantae; phylum Streptophyta; class Magnoliopsida; order Poales; family Poaceae; genus Saccharum; species Saccharum spontaneum. Next base: position 16,640,443 of record CM039614.1, on the reverse strand, counting down.
AGCTCCAATCGATTGTGGCGCCGAACCAAAGTGCCTTCATCAAGTACCGTTCTATTCACGACAATTTTCGATCGGTGCAGCTGGCATGCAGATGGTTGCACTGTAAGAGGTTCCCGGCAGTCCTGCTCAAGGTCGACATCGCCAAGGCGTTCGACTCGGTGGCCTGGCCCTTCCTCATCGAGGTCTTACTCTTCATTGGCTTCCCCAGGCGCTGGGTTGAGTGGATCATGATCCTGCTCTCTACTGCTAGTACCAAAGTGTTGTTGAACGGTACAGCAGGTAGGAGGATCAGTCATGCTCGTGGGTTGAGGCAAGGGGACCCCATCTCGCCTATGCTGTTCGTCATCACGATGGAAGCACTCAACTCTCTGATCAGGGAGGCCGACCGCCAGGGTGCTCTCAGTCGGTTACCGGGGTCCGTTATTGTGCACCGGGCGTCGCTTTACGCGGACGACTTAGTGGTCCTTCTGGCTCCGAATCACAGCGACCTTCTGTGCCTGCGCCAAATCCTTGACCTGTTCGCGGGAGCTTCAGGATTGGTGACCAATGTCGACAAGTGTGTCGCCACGCCGATCCGGTGTTCTGATGAGGCCATAGAGGCTGTGCAGCAGGTGTTCCCTTGTGTCGTCAAGCCATTCCCATGCAAGTACCTCGGCATCCTGCTCTCGCTTTCGCGGCTGAGACGGGCGGACGAACAAGCGTTGGTTGATGCGGTCGCGGCTAGGATCCCCACTTGGAAAGCGGGGCTGCTGACGAACGCCGGTCGTACTTTGCTCACGAAGGTGACGCTGTCGGCTATCCCAGTTCACGTGAGTATTGCATGCTGTCTCTCCCAATGGGCAATTGGGCAGATCGACAAGCGGAGACGGGCATTCCTCTGGGCAGGGGCGCAAAGCACGACCGGTGGCAAGTGCAAAGTGGCATGGACAACGGTTTGTCGGCCTACTGATCTGGGCGGGCTTGGAATACTGGACCTGCGGTATTTTGGCTTCGCACTTCGATTGCGATGGGAATGGCTTCGGAGATCTGATCCGACGCGCTGCTGGGTTGCGTTGCCTGCCAAGGTTGACTCTCAGGTGGCCGCCATGGGAGCCGCTAGTATGTCTGTCGTGGTGGGCGATGGCTGCGCCACCAAGCTTTGGACAGACAACTGGACTTCCGTCGGGGCGCTTTGCCACTATGCCCCGGCCTTGTTCGCGGCATCAACTAGGGCTGGGAAGAGACTGTCAGTGAAGGATGGACTATATCAGAACCGCTGGGCACGCGAGATTGCTGGCGCACTCACCGCTCCGGTCCTCTGCCAGTTCCTCTCAGTCTGGGAGCTACTGCGGAATGTGACGCTGGACCCCTTGCTCTCGGACCGGTTTGTCTGGAAATGGTCATCTGACGGGAAGTACTCCGCCTCCTCAGCTTATAGAGCCTTCTTCGCCGGCTCGTCGGAGCTGCTGGGGGCAAGGGAGCTCTGGCAGACCAAGGCGCCGCCTCGAGTAAAGTTTTTATTTTGGCTGGCTCTTCACCGGCGGCTGTGGACAGCTGAGCGTCGGAAACGGCATGGGCTTCAGGACGACGACGCCTGTGTGTTTTGCAGCCAAGAGCCAGAGACGTCGGACCACCTCTTCGTGGGTTGTGTGCAGGTGCGACAATTGTGGTTTGCACTCTTAGCCCCCCTCGGTCTGGAGGCCATTGTTCTAGGTAGCAGCGACAAGCTCGTGAATTGGTGGTTACGGTCAAGAGATGTGCTCAGCGTCGAGACGCGTCCCGCGTTCGACTCGGTGCTACTGCTGACTTCGTGGTGCGTTTGGAAGGAACGCAACAGCAGGACATTCAATAGAGTCGCCATCGGCCTCCAGGATTTACTACTAGCAGTTTTTAGGGAGGCTAAGGACTGGATAGACGCGGGGTTCTCCCACCTTGCCGCTGCTGTGAACGCGTGGTCGCAAGGTCGAGCACCTGTGTAGTCTCAAACGCGTTGTAATCCAGTAGCTAGGGGTTCCCTCTCGGCCGTTCGTTGGCTTCTCGCCACTGGCCCTGGGCTTGTGTTCTTTGTTGTCTGTTTTTTAAACTCTCATTCCTCTTAATGAAATACGGGTACAATACCCGATCGAGAAAAAAAGACACTGAAACATAGTCCAATAGCTGGTAGCAGCATAGCGACTAATCAAAGGACAATATGAAATTTAAATTGTAACATACCAACAATAGATGAATTAAATACCGTTATGCTCATAGTTGTAACATACCAACAATAGATGAATTAAATACCGTTATGCTCATGGTCAACGATGTACTCCCTCAGTCTCAAAATAAATATTTTTTTGAGATTTAAAATTTGTTCCATAAAAAACAACATTTTACATAAACATGGGACACCGCCTTCTAATATGAAAGTTAATCACAGATCTAGGCAAATAATAACTGCCTAATTTAAGGCATATCATTTGGGAAAAGAAAGGAGACAAGGATACATATACGTCGTTTACCAACATCCTTAATTTGTTTGAATTTTTTTCGCAAAGTCATTTATTTTGGGACGGACGGAGTATGCTCAATAATTAGTTTTAATTTTGCATCCTTATTTTTTCATGGTTGCAAGGTATTAGACTTCTTACATTGTGGGGATCAAGCAGTGTGGCGTTGCAATAAGCTTCTCCAATCTTATGTTATGGTTTATTTGGCTGAACATTAATCCACTACAATATATGTGAATTGAGGTAGATTAGAGTATAGCTAAACAACACCTGAAAAAGTGGGGGCACGCATGGGTGTTCGTGGCGGGGACAGCAACCCATAGCTCGAATGGAGGGGATTTGTTTGGCATTGTTTCATGTTTTTTGATAAATCGTTGGAATTGAGGTGATATTGTCGCTATCTAGAAATGATGTAATTTTCTTATAATAAAGCACTAGTAGACCAATGGACTTTAGTCCCAGCTAGGAATAGATTTTAGTCCTGGTTTCCTAACCGCGACTACGAATCAGGGACTAAAGGGCATGACTCTTAGTTGCGGTTGCCTTGAACTCGGACTAAAGGTCCTCCAAGGATAAAAAAATAATGCCTCTGACCTCTGTGCCTCGCGTGGGATTTAAACCCAAGACCTCATGTATTGCCTCGCGTGTACCTTTTCACCTCACCTACATAGCATACGTAACTTTAGATGGGATGCTTTCCTTTTGAACTAACCCATGGAAGGACTTTTAGTTCGAGTTGGTAACACCAAAAAAGACTAAAAGGACCTTTAGTCCAGGTCGATAACACTAACCGGGGCTAATGGGTCTACATTAGTCCGGTTTGGTGTTATCAACCGACCCTTTAGTCTGGGTTGGTAACACCAACTGCGACTAATGTAGACCCTTTAGTCCGGGTTGGTGTTACCAATCGGGACTAAATAAAGGTCCACTGAGGCCAAGAAACTTGGACCTGGGACTAATGTGAATTCTAACCGAGACTAATGTGCTAAACTGAAAGTCTTTTCTCTACTAGTGAAGTGCTATACTTCTATTCATAGGTTATTTTCAGGACTACTCACTGGGCGTGCTCATGGTCTATCCTACACAAAGAGGAAAACAGACCTACACTGAAATAGGTATTATCGAATGTTGGAGATTAACAAGTCTATCCTACACAAAGAGGAAAACAGACCTACACTGAAATAGGTATTATCGAATGTTGGAGATTAACAATCGAGATTTTCGTCAGATATCTGTGAGTGCCTCCTAATAGGCTTAGTGCTTAGTTTATTGGTTTCCTTTTCTTCTTTTGCTTTTTGTGAGCTCTTTAAATCTAGTAGAAGGCTGAGCTGTAATAATAGATTTGGTTGAGTGCAAAACTCTGTCAGAGGTCAGAATAATAAATTTTCTTTTCTCTAAAAAAAAAAGACACAGGAGGCCCGAATGGAAAATCAAAACTTCAATGATCAGGTATTCAATCGTCGGTAGCCTTTCATGTTTTTTCGTATCTTGATTGACATCGTTTGTTGGAGTTGAAGTGTCATGTTCAGCTGCACATATTCTTTTATTTTTGCTATTCCTCCGTATGTAGGAAGTGTCATAACTCCGTATGAAGACATATAATATACTTTTCATAAGTTCAAATTTCTGAATTTTGACCATAAAAATTTAATATTTTGCTGAGATTGACAGCATTTTTTAAGATATGAGTACCTTATGTGAATAATGTATAAGCCTTTTCATTCTTGTTTATATATTTTTATAGATATTGATCGACCCAAGGGAAAGTACGATGCTATTGTCTTATAGATTATCTCATGCAGTGCCATGTAATTACAGGATGATTAAACAACCCATGCATATAATGGATTGTCTGTTAAGTTGTCTTCCATTATCCTTAATTTGTCTAATCAGCAGTGAAAAGTTTGAGTTGTTTTTTCACGACCGCGCTCAACTAAGCCCGTTTTCATTAAGAGGGTAGCAAAACGATTACAGAACGCAAGTCCTGGCTTACTACACAATAGGACGAACCGAAAATAAATGAAAAGGCAGAAAGACTCAGAAAAGTGCTATTACATAAAACCGTTTTGTGACCAGGAAGCAACCTGAGGGGCAATTCGCCTGAACCCTGCTGCAACCCAAGCAGTGCCTTCGTCAATGATCTTTGGCAGAAGCCAAGACGACATAGTTGCAGATCTCTCGAACACTCGACTGTTGCGCTCCTTCCAGAGGCATGGCAATGACACCTTCTCTAGCGACGCGACTTGATGTACAACATTGCGACGTGCACGGGCACCTAGACCACGTACATTCCATACTAGTAGGTTTTACCATTCATTGGAAACACAATCAAAAGCGAAGGCAGGAGCTTCAGAGGCTAAGCGGAGACCTCCAACAAGGTTGGTCCGTTGTAGCCATCTTCCAGGAACAGTGCATCCAGTGCCTCACGCTTGGAGGCCGACAAAGGTCCATCGAAGATTGCCTCGAACCGGAGGAACGACGAACGACTCGGAGCCCATCGTTTGGTCACTTGACTGCAGCCCCCATTTCTTCATAAGTACGCTCTCAGCTTGAAGTTCAGGCTTGGGCAGCCTTCCCCGACTCTTCTTGGCCAAACGACCACTCCGACGCAACTGTTCAGGTCGCATGGACTGCTTCAGCACCCTCAAACGCGGTGTTTTGAGCAGCGGTGAGAAAACCGGGGCCGTGACCCGATCAACAAATGAGGATACCACTACAGATGGCGTGGGTGGTGCGGGGTCCAGTTGCAACTCGTCACTCAACAGCTGCCCGGTCTCGCTAGCTATTCCTTGTTTTGGCAGCGTCCTGCATCGCTGTTTATGAGTTGTATGGCAGCATTAAATCGTAGTACAATGATGAAATATTTGTCTTATAGTCATAAGGTTTTGCTCATGATGCAGTGATTCACGAACAAACACCTCTTTTCCTCACATTCCTCTCTCTCTCTCGTCCACATCTTCAAAAATGTACATGCCTTAGAACAAATATAGATGGAATCAGTGATTCACGAACAAACACCTCTTTTCCTCACATTCCTCTCTCTCTCTCTCGTCCACATCTTCAAAAATGTACATGCCCTTAGAACAAATATAGATGGAATCATTTTTGAAAAAACTCGTTGACCAATGTGTGGTGAGTGGTGACAGACCTTCCCTTCATCTTTGCGTTGCAAAGCAGGGCACACCTGAGGATGAATCGCTTTTGTTCTTTATTTGTAACTTGGGCAAGCGAATCAGCTGAAATGTTTATATTGGGTGTGAACTATTATTATTATTACGCTATGTGGATTGTAAGCCATAGGGCCAAGCATACAGTACTCTATAATAATATCCATGTGCCATATAATTATTAGGCCATTTTATTTGATACAGTGATGAACGTCAATTATTCAGGCGTTTATTTGCTGCTGTTGGCTCCGTCCTGATCAATCGGGTAGACACAGAGCTTATGACAGCTACTAGCCGACGTAGTACATGGGGTCGGGCAGCTTGAACGTGCGGTCGCCCTCCGGCTCGCCGAGGAGGTCAGTCCACTGGTCTCCGATGTTGCCGACGACGACGTACCCGGCGTCCACCAGCTTCTTCCGCTCACCAGGCCCGGCCCTGGGGACGGGCGAGCGGGGCGGCCGCCCTGGGCCCCCAAGTCGTCAGGGCCCCCTTGTATGTATACGCTGTAGGAGTAGCCGTCAGGCCCCCCTGTATGTATACAGTGTAGTAGTATGTTTTTTTCTGGAAACGTGTAGGAGTATGTTGGGCAGTTGGGGCTTGGTTAAGCCGTCAGGACCCCCTTGTATGCAGCTGTAGGGATGCTCACTATAAGAGGATGCCTTTGTAGGGTATATATGCTTTGTGCTAGTTTCCAATTACTAAATGTATTTTAAAAATTCCAGCACATGTCTTCTATAAATGATGCCGTTAGTAGTTAGAAAATAATAAGTAGGAAACAAGTGATCACACAGAGGACGCATCCAATATTTTTTTTTGAAAAACAATATGAACACAGGAGAAATATAGATGAATTAGTAATTATTGCGCATAGGAGCAAACAAATACTACTAATCCGTATAACAAGGCCTTATGGTAGATAATAATTTGAACATCAATGTGGATGATAACCAGTATATGACAAGATAATTTTTCTGAAAGTATACGGTGCAAGAAGAATAGATAATTTTTCTGAAAGTATACAATGCAAGAAGAATAGGTAATATGACAAGATAATCAGTATATGCCTTTAGCTTACCATCCAAACTAATACAAGCGATATTTTTTTAAGAGCATCTCCAGCAGTTCCACCAATACCTCTCCCTATCCCATAAACTGTCATATTGGGGACAGCTATGCTTTTTTCTTGCTCCAGCAGTTCTCTAATACCTCTCTCTTTTTTGTGGTCACCAATATTTCCCTCATCTCCTCTCAAACAAAAGGGAGATACAACTCCTCTAATACCATGGGACCATTCTAACTACCACTTTTCAGCCATATTTTCTCTTACACTCCTGTGGAACTCACCTTTCATATGGATACTAGGGGTGATATATTGGGTACTGTTGCAGCATCTCCCCCAATAAATATAAAAAGTAATATTGGGCTACCCTAATACCATCTTATTGGGAGAGTTGTATTGGGGGACTGCTGGAGATGCTCTAAGGGCCTCAATTTTTAGCCTTGCCCTGGGCCCCCAAAATCTCAGGGCCGGCCCTGCCGCTCACCGGACTTGAACTCCACCGTAGTCACCCTCACGTCCTGAGGCCTGCGGGCATGCATATACGCCCGTCGTCACACGCAACGCACGCACGTACGGTTTCTTTTTTTTTTTGGAAGAAACGAACACAAGCAAAGCCAGGGTCGAATCGACAACGACACGTGCGTATATGTACTTACTTGAGCAGCAGCTTCTCGTAGCCGGTGTACCCCGCAGCGCCGAGGTTCTTGGCCGTGGACTCCCGCTTGTCCTCGCGTCGCCCCGTCAGGATCACCGGCTTGATGCCCAGCTCCTGCAGTCTCTTGTACAGCCGCAGCGTCTCCGGCAACGCCGGCGCGTCTGCCTCCTTCGCGTACGCGCCGAACGCCGTCGAGTTGTATGGCTCAGACCTGCGTCGTTCACTGTTAGTCTGTGGCCGTACGTGTGCAGAGAACGCATGCATGCGTGTCTATAATAATTTATTAGTATATTGTTAGTATATATCAGTATACTCCTATGTGCATACTAGTATATGTTTATATCTATGTTTATTTTATATTTATATGTATATGTATAATTGTATATGTATATCTATAGTTTATAGTCAGTAATCTATAATCTATACTAATTACTATAACTCATATTAAATAGGCTAATTTTCTTGTTCCATCGGTTAGTAGTAGAAAAATCTTTTTCTCTCATCTCTCAGTCGGTCACGCTCACTGTCCCGTTCATCCATCTGTCATCGTCTACTCTTTCGAGTACAAGAGTCATGTCTGGTTTTATTAAGTGTATTAGTATTTGATGAATTAGATCAGTTTGTTTGGTTTACTGTCCCATCGATGACTTCTACCCACAATCTTCAGAGTTTCGATTCCAAAACGTGAACAGATAACATAAGGTATGCATATACCTAATATTAATTAGAAAATTCTTTTTCTCTCGTCTCTCAGTCGGTCACTGTCTCCCCCATCCATCTGTTATCTACTCTCTCTAAGAGTCATGTCCGGTTTTATTAAGTGTACTAGATATATGACCATGCCTTGTACCAGGGTCACAATTTTTTGAATTAAACCTTAGTAATCTGATGCGGATGCGTGAGATACGAGGATCTTGTATCGGACGCGGACATGTGGTTCTAGTCTTCGTATCATAATCGGGTAGAACGTGGACGTATGAGCTCCAAGTAGAGTATGATTCATATCGATGAACGCATGAGCAGGGATCAAGATTTGTATCACCAGGTAGATAATGACTTACAGTCTTTTTAGGTGTAATATATAATATAAAATATAAGAAGATAGAGATAAATAGATAGATAGAGATTAGTATTTGATGAATTAGAACAGTTTGGTTGATTTACTGTACAGAGGATTCCAAAGCGTATTGGAATAAATAACATAGGTATATGTTTTAATAATGCAACCTATAAATAAATATATAAAACGTACCCGAAGCCGTGCTGAGCATAGTAGGGGAGGTTGGAGAGCGTCGTCTCATCGACGTCGAACACCCAGACCTCCTTGCCTTCGCCGGAGAGCTTCAGGCCCTCGGCGTAGGCGATGGCCTCGTCGACGACGACTCGGGAGTCACTGCGGTAGTGCCCGCCGAGCATGTAGTTGCCGACGTACTTCTCGCAGCGGGCTGGGACCGTTTCCCAGTCGCGCAGGGTGTTCGTCTCCACAGCGAACCGCCAGCTGTCACATGGCACGCCGCCGCGCCGGCCCAGGTGGCCGCCGGAGTGCAGCAGCGGGCGCAGCATGTGGATCAGCGGCATGCCGTCGTCGATCTCGGACGGCATGCCGGTGGCGCCGGCCGCGAGAGCCACCAGGACGACGGCGAGGACAGCGGCAAGGAGCTTTGCCATCGCCGAACGTACTACGCGTGTGTGGACGTGTAAAGTGTTCGGTGTCTCTGTGCCTCTTGCGTCTTGTGTGCGCGGTGCGTTAAATAGAGTGTGTGCATCACCTGAAAGATTTGTATAGATATGACCGAGACCCAAACGTGCCTGCTGACGTGGTGTGCCCACACAAGGACGTGGACTCGTGGAGGCTCAACTTCCACTCCTTTTAGGCCGATGCAAAACGTTTTTAGAGCTGGACAAATACTACACTTTTGGAAATTTGCATTGATAAACCATGGTTTTATGTAGCCTATAGTTTTTTAAAACTACAACATCTATATATATTCTATGCACATGGTTAATTGATGCCACCACCCCTTCTATATCTCTTTTTCGTGCCCATTGCTTTTTGAACCGTCCCTTTCTCTATACTAGCAAAAAAAAAAGTTTCATTGACGAAAATATGCAAGGGGTCATGCATGAATCATTGGCATTGCAACTAAATGCACAGTGCAGTAGAAGAAGAGTTGAAGGAGAGATGGGATAAAATACCATAAGTCTCGACCTAGAACAAGTAGTCGGCCATCCCATGAACCAAACCTCTTCTCCACGTTCCATTGCAAATCAGCATCACAGCAACATCAACAACACATTCAGGGTATACATTTGTATGCCCAATCGTATAACGCCATTTGCTGGTAAGCTACCACCACGTGTCACGGTTGTCAGGCAGAGGCAATGGTTTCAGAGCAAGCTCGAGCAGAGGTTAGTTGCTGCTAGTCTTCGGCATGATGAAATTAATTTGTCCTTCACTGCTCCAAAAATACTCGTGCAATGCTAACGTCTCAACCATGGTGGCCAAGGTGCCACTACAGTAGAAAGTGCAGACCAAAGAAATATGCTGGCATGAATACTTATTATCTATGCCAGCACTCCTTGAGTGCAGACACTAAAGTACATATGATGATGCTAACTAGGAGCCATCATGGAAATCAAGAAATTATACATGGAAGCAAGAATAGTATATGCATCGGCACTATAACTCGGCATTAGCATGGAAACCTCGATATATACCCCCCCCCCCCCCCCCATTCCAGGAGCTCAAAGTCCTATATCCGTGTTGTAGTGATCCTCTCCCTCTTCCTCACCCTCTCAATAATCTCAGGCTCTATTTGGTTCAACTTCTAGAAAGTGCTTCTGTTGCCAAAGGCAAAACCGAACCAACGGATAGAGCCTGATGAAGATGCTTTTCTAGAAACAGCTAGTTTCATATAGTATAGTTTTTGCACCACCTTGACTCTACTTTTGGCTTTCAACATTCAACTTTTCCAAACGGGTGAAAAATATAGACATTTTACAGCTATTTCAAGGGAGATAAAGAGAGAGGGGGTAGGTTTTATAGTTGTTTCCCAAACAACTTACAACTTTTTCATAGCACATAGCTCACAACAGTTTTTCCATAGCTCACAATTAATAGCAGTTTTTACATAGCTCAAAGCTGAACCAAGCAAACTCTCAACTCCGCACGCTCTCATCTCATCACTCCTGAATCTACACCCTTGCCATCCTTGTGATTATCATCTTTCTTTCTTCATTGCCAAAGCGGCCAACTATTGTTGATGAAGGGGTGGTGAAGGCCCTAGTATGTGTAACCACTGACTGCAGTTTTGAGGATACAATGGTTGTGGGAGTAGCACACTATATCGGAGGACGTGGTGCATGTGGCTAAGGGTTTGAGGTGTGCTTTTGCTGCCATCCTCAACCATGTTGTTTCCACCCCTACAATGGGGGGGGGGGGCAATTGTGATGGTAGGGATGTAGCTGATGCATGAGTTATTGTCTCCACTATCATTGCATAGTGGTTCCATTCACCTTAGCACCATGTGGTGCCTTGCTCGCATGCGGTGATGCAATGGTGTAGAATTGTCAGCAATGTAAGAGACGTTGACATTTTGTTTTGGACATGTGACTTTTTGTGATTTGATAAGTGGTGACTTTTACTTACTACTGTTAGTTATGGTGATGGATTATTTTTGTGACGATGGATGAATTAGAAGTAATGATGATGACCTTACATAATTCATCATGAACTAGTTATAACACATAATGACCTAGTTATGTTTGATTCATAATGGTATACTTATGTTTGGTTTATAATGATGTTAAAGTTATGTTCATTGAATTCTTCTAATGATCTTACGGATGGCATTGCATTCCCAACTAGATTTTGTTATTGCCTACAAATGACCGATGTTTGAGACACTAGCTGCAATACATTACATTTTTTTTATTAGTTATCTCCAGACCTTCACTGTATTTGATCAATAAAACATGAGCAAATGCCAGAACACGCAACAAGCATCACCGTCGAGTGTGTTGGAGCCGGCTGTAACTACTAATCACTATCGAGTGGTAAGGCGAGGATCTAGAAAACTAGCGGGAAGCAAAACACCCAGGTGTAGCTCCTATCACTGCTGGGTGAAACCACCACCTGGCAGTGATATATCACTAAGAGTCGGCAATGATAGATAAGATATCACTATTGTCTCATGCTACAACCTGACAATGATATATCTCTGTCGGGTCAAGCCTATACCTGGCAGTGACATTTTGCATATCACTGCTGGTTTTTGTTGTGGCCTGTGAGTATTCTTCCCTGCCATTAGATTTACCTAACTATCTCAACATTGATTCTCCACCGTTGATCCCACCTACCACCATTACTTCTAGTTACAAAAGTATTGTCCCGGCGCCTCCATGGCCAAAGATGAGGTCTCTCTACCAACTGATTTAGTATGCAAGATACCTTATTCATAATGTTTTTGCCACTTATAGTACCCATATATATGGCATATTTCATGGGAGAGAGTCCTCCACAACATATTTCATTATGGACAGTCAAGATGATGCACACGAGAGGTACTAGAAGAATGTTTGTGAAGACGGAGAGCACACCAAAGGTTGGGTGCTAATAGCAAATATAATGCTAGTTGGCACCCCGGTAGATTGTTGGAACTGCGTCGAGTCAGCGGTGCAACGGAGTAGAGTTGCTCATCATGTAAAGCCCCGACCCGGGAAAACGGCTAAGGCCCACTTTACACGTTGAATGAGTCTCACCTACTAATTAACTCTCTTACGCTTTCATCCTCGTTTCACGCAAAAAGATTGATCCGGAGTTAACAACCTCTCAGGTCCAGGCTTTTAAGCTAGTATAGCTCTCCTTCAACACTCCATGTGGTACTAAAGTTTGGTTGCTACAGTGTTCCACGGATGCCACAGTAACCGGCAACTCGGGCTATAGTAACTCAGTCGTTCGGCCTAGCCCACCAGACTGGCCCAGCTTGGCCCATTTAGCGGGGTCTCACACATCACAACTTCAATAGTAGTTGGTATGCATTGAGATATAGCTGCGGTCACTTGCTCATCATGGGCTCCAAACCCTTATGCACATGGTTGGCTCTCTCCACCCCGTCTAAAATGCTCTTGCACCACCTCTGAGACCCCACTCGATCAGTGCTAGAAGAATGTTTGTGAGGGGTTATATTATAATATGTTTGTAGACTTCGATTGTAATATTGAACTAACTGGTAAAATGTTGCATGTTTGTAGTCTTCATACTGTGTTTCTAGACATCAAATTGGTTCCTTATTTTCTATAGTTTATTAAATTAGTTTTTGCATGCCTAGCACCACTGTCGGTTTACAAATTGCACTATAGTGTTTCATAATTTTCAAAATTATTTTGAATAATTTTAGCTACAAACTGGACGGATACACAATATGTAATAGAACATTTAGAGCATCGATACAATATAGTCAATCTCAAATAGCACTAAACAAACTAAACCTACAATGCACTTCAATAGAACAAGGATTTTGGCTCCAATTCCAACTAAAAGAGACAAATTCTTCACCAATTCTTTACCAATTGGCTTATTCTAATTCACATCTTCATGCACATTAGGTGCACACTCATTAGGCTCCTCAGACAATTCTTTCAGCAGCTTAACATATTGTTTCTCCTAGTGCCAGCCATCACATTCATTACCATCCCACTAGAATTAGAACACCAAATTAAGAACTTAGAATCAAAATCATCACAAAAATGGCTAGAAAACATAAAGAATGTGGCCAACAAGACCCAACCTTGTGATTCAGAAACATGTAGAAGATGTGACCATAGTTGGGACCTTCCTTCTTTATCCTGAAGTCCAACATAGTGTGTTGCTTACACTCGTTGGGCACAATGAGAGGGAGCTCCAGCCTCAATAGCTGATGAACTCTAACGCTGAGGACCCGAACGGGGATGCCATCTATACGGTGAGGGCACATCCCTTTACGGAAAAACTAGCTACGACAAGGGAGACAAGGATGGGATATTTGGGATAAATGGGCCTAAACTGGTCAAACAAAGTGCACATGTATACAGAAAGTAAAGGCTTGGACTATGAATCACTATCGGGATAAAACATAAACCGACAGTGATCTTAGCACATCACTACCGGTTACAAACTAACCCGCAGTGATCTAGGCACATCACTACAGGTTGCATAGCTAACCCGACAATGATATTGTAACAATACTACCAGGTTAAGATGGGAACCAGCAGTGATGTCATTTCCCTATATATTTGGAAATTTATGTATCCACCATCGGGTCCATCTCTGTAGTACCAATATTTCATCTCACTCATGCCATCATCTACATCCGCACTGACTATAGGACCCCTAAGAGCGTTGCTACCAGCTTTGACCCTGACCTCCTGACACGATTCGTTGTGTGCTGTCCCCGTCCCAATGGTCCATCATGCACTGTCCCCGTCCTCGTCTGTCATGCGTGATTCCCGTCCCCATGGTCCGCTACGTGCTGTCCCTAGCTCGTTCGCCTCACGCCGTCGATAGCCCCAGGAGCGCCACCACCCACATACTCTCCTTAACTTTCAGTGAGTTCCATTGCAAAAAAAACTTTCAGTGAGTTGTCCAACATACATTCTTCATTAGTTTTTTATATTCTTAGTTAGCAACAGGTTTACGGTTTTAGATCGGTTCACTATGAGAATTTTTTTTCATAATATATAGTTCACATGTTATGAAACTACATTGAGTTTTTTGAATTAATGGTTAAAGTTAGAGGTGTTTGATTCTATTGCAATGTGAAGATAATGTGATTATGATGCATTTATATTCAAATGTGATGCTAAATAGATAATGTGATGTAGAGTTATAGGCAAATGATGTTAGAGGCAAAATAAACATATTTTATTTCTTTATCGGCCATGCAACAAACCCACTAGGACATATATGTGTGCTAGCACAACGCACCTTGTTGCTTTAATTTTTACCTTATTGAGATCACTTGCAATTGAATGGGTCGGGAAGAGACCGAGAGGAGATATTTCCAATATTGGTCTTGTGGGAGAACGTTACATAGCTATGCAACCTAGCTAATCCAACCGCCCTCCCAAGTCACAAAAAAATCCAACCGCCCTGGCAAATAGATTTTCGATGGCAGTTGCTCTATGAAAACTGCCCCTAAACCATGTTTCGATATGTGGTTGCCTTGACACAACTGCCCGTGAAACTTCTTGTTCAGCAACGGTTGTGGCAAGGCAATCGTGATTGAAACCATATTTTTAGGGGTCCTTGGCTTAAATGAACCTCCCCTGAAAAACTATTTATAAGACCAGTTCTGTTAAAACTGAACCACCACTGAAATCCATTTTAAATTTTGAAATTTCCTACCAGATTTGAAATCATACGTAGTTTCCACCAAATTTCATACCCTATTGCATTTCATTCAAAATAACTTCATATATGTATACATTATTAAGGTACTAGTGAATTAATACACACTTCATTTACAAAATATTTTTGGGACACTTTAGTTTACAAACTAGTAACATTGTGCTTCATGTTAACTTTGAAGTAAAGGACATTTGGGTCGAAGCACAAAGAGCCTTGTACTTAGGGTCTTTCACATACTCCAAAGTCTTATCAAAGAAGCAGCCATTCTTGTAGAGCGCCTCTCACATAAGGAATTTGTAGAAATCATTTTGAGTTTCTTGAATATCCTTTTGGTCAACTGCAGTAGAAGAAAAAACATACGATGTTGTTAGAAAAAAATCAAAAATAAATTAGATTCAAATTAATGAACATATGCATATGAAATGATTTGGCAGATTGACTTACGTCTTCTGGGTTATTGTTGTAGCACCATTGGTTCTAAGCCATTGACATACAAAGTATATATAGAGCACGCTTCTAGGAGGTTACTTTGCGCACTTCAAGTCGATCACATGAAAAAAATGATACACTTTAATGCATTGTTCTATCTAATTAGTATGCTAACTATTGGGGGGTAACAATGGTTGTACTCGTTGATGTAGAACAATGTTCATCTTCTTTTGGCTTGTCTTTGTTATGTGCTTCTCCTTTGTTAATGTAATATATGTAGGCGTTGTGTTAATCGATGTCATCAAAGAAAGATTTAGTGTCGCTACAACAACAAATGGATGCAATCGTTAGTCTCTCAAGTCATCGACTACGATTACTTATGTCTAGAAAATGGTGATGAACACTTGGTACTCCTTTTGTTCTTTTCTCAAGGAATCAAAAAACACCATATTTCCAAAGTTCTCATCGATAGTAATTAAGATGAAGTGATCACTGCAACAGTACAAAAATTGTAATGGTATCAATGGACCAATGTAAACCAAATTGCATATAAGCAAAATGGTTTAGTGATCATACCTGGAATAGTATGCTATGTATATATATTTGAAGCTTTAATAGGCTAGCATCACATTCCCAATGTTTAGTGAACTTTTGACCTCTCCTTTTCATGCGCCACCTTCCATAAGGAAATTTGACTCACAACAGGGACAATGTATATCCTTTGTCTGCTTAATCAGAATCTGCCTTTTAGCAGCTTCAATATATTTACTGACATATTGTACATAAGATACTTTTGCCTTCATTTCATGTATATCCATGACCAGTCCTTCTGTGGTCTTTAATGAAAATGTATAATTGCATATAGATACTATTTGTATATAACTGGTGAAGGAAGTAACTAAAATTTCAGGATAAATATTGATCTATCTAGACCTAGATCTAGATCTAGATCTAAAAACTTCTACTCTCATGGAGAAAGATAAACATGGACAAAGTAACTATGTAACTACGATTGATGTGAGCCAAGTAAGTTGGGAAAAACCAGTCCAAATTATGAACAACAACAACAACAACAACATAGCCTTTTGTCCCAAGCAAGTTGGGGTAGGCTAGAGATGAAACCCAAAAGAGACGAGAAACAAGGAGACACATAAAGGGACATAAAGGGCACAAGACAAAAAGAGGTCACGATTCAGGCACGTTGATTGCCAATCTCCAAGCGCTCCTATTCATAACTAAATCCTTGGAGATATTCCACTCCTTAAGATCTCTCTTAACGGACTCGTCCCAAGTTAGTTTAGGTCGACCTCTACCGCTCTTTACATTATCGGCCCGCTTTAGAACTCCACTACGCACCGGCGCCTCAGGAGGCCTCCGTTGGACATGTCCAAACCATCTCAACCGATGTTGAATCAATTTCTCCTCAATTGGTGCCACCCCAACCCTATCCCGAATATCGTCGTTCCGGACTCTATCCCTCCTTGTGTGCCCACAACACCAACGCAACATACGCATCTCTGCTACACTCAATTGTTGAACATGTCGCCTTTTTGTAGGCCAACACTCAGCACCGTATAACATCGCCGGACGAATCGCCATCCTATAGAACTTACCTTTCAGCTTCTGAGGCACCCTTTTGTCACATAGGACGCCAGAAGCTTGACGCCATTTCAACCAGCCAGCTGAAATTATATGCCTAACATCTTCATCAATGTCTCCATCCTTTTGTAGCATCGACCCTAAATACCTAAAAGTATCCTTCTTGCAGTCTAAATTATGAACAAAATTGAAAAATTATCAACCATGCCTCTTTAGATGAGAACAAAAATTAGTTAAAGAAATTTAAAGGTAAACTTTGAAAAGACTTTAGGGATGGCATAAACTTACCTCTCAAATCCAACTTCTTCAAAATTCAAATGTCAAAGCCTCCCCCTCTATCTATATCTATATCTCTTATAAAGCAAATCCCCACTACAAGTATATCTCGACATACAATCTATATATCCACATCATTTCACTCATAGGCATATCATCCCACTAACTTTCAACTTGTTAATTGCAATCTATCCATATTATCTCCACTTAATTTCTTTCAAAAAAATTCACAATTCCCACAACATGTTGGGTATCTTCTAGTTTTTGTAATTTCCCGCCTCCAAGTAAACTCAACAATGGCATGAACTACAGTCACGAGAAGGAAGAAGTGTATTTGTAGGTCGACTAAGTGAAGCGCCCTATTAATAATGTCTAGACATGGTTCTCTTGACAACACCGCCCTTGATAATCTGGTTTTTCTAGTGGCGGTTCGGTTAAGAAGACCGTCTCTTGAAATCATATTTTCAAGGGTGGTTTATGGAAACCACCCTTAAAAATGGAGATGTTTCTACGGATGCTTTGCTTAACGAAACTGCTCGAGAAAATAGATTTCTAGAAGCGGTTCATGAGCTAGTGTGCTCCTCACCATAGTTATGGATGGTTTTTTACGTCATCCGCCACTGTTAGAAATTTGAGCTTTCTGTTAAAAAAAGACTTATGTAGTAGTGGCAGTGGCACTGTGGAGATGCTGGCAAGCCCCAAAACGCTTGCTTTGGCGGCTTCTACTACACTACAAGAAATGTGTTGGTTTATGACGATTATAGCATGACATTTGATCAAAAGGTCACTAAATCGATTTGTTTATGACGTTTTCTTTGAAAGCATTTCAACTTAGTGATATAACTAAATAAACGTCATAAAAACGTCTTAAAGGTAGTCACATTTAAGTCTGGGCACAAAACCCGATACCCGAACCCCGAACCCGAAATACCCGCACCCGAACCCGAAAAACCCGAACCCGTAGTACCCGAAGTCTAATTCGGGTAGTGAATGCTATTACCTGAATTTATTTCGGGTAAATCGGGTAGTATACCCTGGTACCCGATCTACCCAAATTTTCATTTTTTTCAAATATGCTGTTGTGACCACTGCCTAGATTTGAAGCATCATTTTTTATTGCATAGTATGGACGATGGATGATCTATGGAGGACTAAAGCTTGATGCCTTGATTCCTGCCACTGGAGTACTGGACTGTCTGGAGTTGGAATATGGAGAACTGGCGTCAACCATCATTCTGTTCTGTCTTAGTGTCTTCGTCTAAACTCTAAATTAGTGCTTTTGTTGAATGTCGAGTATCAGTACCTTAAGTCTTGAACGTTTGAACCTGTTGGCTGTCGTGCTTTACAGTACTTGCTTGCATGTTGCATTCGCACAAGAGACAAGACTATTTAGTATTATTGTGTTGCAGTTTGGCACCTGTGGTTGAAAAGTTTTATAAAAATATGTCCGGTTCTAGTTCTTCGTAAAAATATGTGTTCTTTGAGTGTTCACTGTCATTTTATATATTTCGGGTAAATCGGGTAATACTCGAACCCGAACCCGAAATTGCGGGTAGTGTTTTTTTTTTGTCTCTAATCGGGTAACAATTATCAATACCCGAATTTTCCAAAACCCGAATTACCCGACCCGAACTTTTCGGGTAACCCGAACGGCCAGGCTGACATTCCATATTGTGACAATTTTTGTCTTGTCAAAAACACCAACTGCAGTCGTCATAATTATACAAAAAGGATAGTGTGTCAAAAAGTATTTTATATGACAAGAATGATGTGTCATAACTTCTATTTTTTTAAATATTATTGTGCCAAGATGGTTTATGGGCCCAACCACCGCCTAGTTAAGTGGGTCCTACGTGCATATATTTTTTTTTCTGGTATTTAACCCAACCTCAAGTGCGCAAGTGGAGAAGCCCAGAAGCAGCCGTTACACGTGTATATACTTAAGCAGTAAATACAATCACGAATGCTGCCGCATATTCCGCATACATATATGTATATAAATTAGCACACTGCAGGATGAATTGTATGTGGACTGGTGACAATATTTTGGCCCATTACATACGTATCCATTGATCAGGTTCGTACGTATATACGTTCACATTTGTGCCGTCCGGAGGTCATCTTTGTACATCAAGTCTCGCTGAGTCATCTCAACAAAAACCACAAGGAACATGTGACATTCAACTCATGGAGCCCAGCCTACCAGCTGCTCAAGCGCACACAACCCACTTTCCCGTGATTGAAGCCCAGCCTGGCAGCAGCAGACGCAGCCCAGCCTCCACCTCCCAGCAGACCAGCCCACGCACACGCAGGAATCAAAAAAATCTGCCTCCCAGCAGACCAGCCCACGCAAACGCAATAATTAAAAGGGCTCGAACTTGTGACCTGAGGAAGCAGAGAGTAAGGATAAACCACTAGACCACAGCAACTATTGTGTTAGAGCATCTCCAAGAGTTTGGCAATTTTCATTTGGCAAATCTTGTGTTTTGCCAAGTTGTAAAAAGATATGCCAAGTAAAAAAACAGTCTCTCTCCAAGAGTTTGGTATAATTCACTTGCCAAACCCAGATCTAACTTACATCAGGAACCCTGAGGGAGAAACAAAATTATGTTTATGCCCTTCCACCTCTTAAAAACTTACATCAGGAACCCTGAGAGAGAAACAAAATTATTTTTGTGCCATTCCACCTCTCTCGTACATACGGATGCCAAGTCCGCTCCGCGCGCGCATATTTGCGCGTGCGAGGCCGGTGGATGGCAAGTTGCCAAGAATGCCAACCTCATTTGCCAAGCTGTTGGAACCCAAATTTTCTCATTTTGCCAAAATTGAAAGGATGCCAATCTCATTTGGCAAACTCTTGGAGATGCTCTTAGGTCTTACAACTTATTACTTTTGATTATTAGCAGGAGCGTGCTGAACTAAAAAAAAGCCCAACCAAAGTCTGCTCGTCACTCACAGTCGCAAGTGCCATTGCGGTTGCGGCGGCTCCTCGCGCAGTCGCGCTCGCGGTGTGCGGCTGCCTGCGTCGTCCGGATCCGGTCTCCGGTGGCGCTGCGGCGGCCAGGGGCGGATCCAGGGCCCGGGCTGCCCGGGCTGTAGCCCGGGGCGAGTCCATGTAGCCCCTGTAACATATGTGGTGTTTAGCCTAAAAAACTATGATCTTAATTAGACAAAAGGAGGCCTAGGAAGCAAGATCAGACTGTTTTGAACGTGAATCAGCAGCTCAGCCCGGGGCGTAGCCCCGTTCTGGATCCGCCCCTGGCGGCGGCTCCCTGCTCTCAATCGCCCACTCCCTCTCGGCCTCTCCCATCTCCCTCCCGGCGGCCTCCCCGGTCCGGCGGATCCGGCCTGGGGTGGCACTGCGGCGGCTCTCAGTCGCTAACTCCCTCTCGCCTCTCCATCTCCCTCCTGGCGGCCTCCAAGGTCCCGGCACGGCGGTCTCCGGCGCTCCACCCGCTGGTGTGCTCGGTGCAGCTGCCGCCTGGTGTCCTGTGCACGAGACACCTCTGCCGCGAGCCAGCGGCAGCGACCAGGGAGGAGCCAGGCAAGGACTAGCGACACTACGACAGCGAGGCGGCCTGACTACACGGCTGCAAGGTGAGCAACTCTCTGTAGTCTGAAACTCTGAATTGTGATGCGAGCAAACTCCATGTAGTCTGAAACTTTGAAATTGCATATTACGATGTGCCATTTTCTGTGTAGCTGTGGTCCATGGTTAGTCACTTCTTGAGCAAAAAAAAATAGAGACCAGAGAAGAGAAGGCATAAATATTACAATGCAATCAACACATGGTAGCCTGTTTACAATAAAACAGGAGTATGCCTTAGATATACATACAGAAGGAGGGACTATCAAATATAATACTGAAAAAGACTTGTGAAACGTCTATCAGCTAAGAATTAAATGTCAATGTATCAAAAAAATAAAACAGGGCTCAGGACATATTAAAGATTAATATATTTCCCATGTTTAATTGAGATTAATAAAGTTGAGATGATTCCTAGCCCACAACATAAATGAGTAGGTCAATATATTTCGCATGATTCCTACTGTATACAGATTTGCTATAATAATATGTCAAATGTTAGATAACTTTGGTCAATTATTATTTGTCAAATATTTTGAATCAATGTATCTCATGATTTGGTGCAGATGGACAGATCTTGGATCAATAGTAGGATGTTTAGCAAGGAACATGTGGATGGGGTGAAGGAGTTCATGACCTTTGTTTCCGAGAGATTTAATGACAATGAAGAGATGTTTTGTCCATGTCGGCGGTGTTTGAATCGAGTTCGCAAACCTCAAGGACAAGTGGAGACTGACTTGTATATGTATGGAATGGGTAGCACTTACACTAGATGGATAGATCATGGAGAACCATTGGAGGCTATGCTACATGAAAATGAGGACCATGTTGATGAACAGACTAGTCTCAATGAGGATTTTGGCATGAATGTGGATGAAGAAGATGACCCTGATGATGGAATTCGTGATATGGTAGAGGAGTTGTATACAGCTGAAGATGAAGGTAAAGGAAAAAAGTCTATGTTTGCAATTATATTGGAAGAGATGAAGCAGGAACTCCACCCTGGTGGTCAAAGTACAAGGTTTTCTTTTGTGGTGAAGTTACTTCATATCAAGTCATTTTACCGAATTTCGAATGCTGCATTCACAGCACTAATGAAGTTGTTATCATCGGAATTCCCAAATTGCTCTATTCCTGCAACATACGAGGAAGCAAAGAGGCTTATTCGTGCATTGGGGTTAGGATACAATTCAATCCATGTGTGCCCGAATAATTGTGTTTTGTTTCGAAAGGAGTTAGCAGAAAAAGATGATTGTCCAGTTTGTGGTGCATAAGATGGAAAGACAATGATGGAAGAATGAAGATTCCTGAGAAGGTATTGCGGCATTTTCCATTGATTCCTAGGTTGAAGAGGATCTTTTCTTCCAAGAAAATGTCAGAGGAGGCGCAATGGCACAAATTGAAGAGGAAACCAGTGGAGAATGAGCTTAGCCATCTAGCTGATGGCGAGGCATGGAAAGACTTTGACAGAAATTATGGGTGGTTTGCGAAAGATGCAAGGAACATCAGACTTGGCCTTGCTACTGATGGTTTCAACCCATTTGGCAAAATGAGCTCCTCGTACAGCATGTGGCCAGTGTTTCTTATCCCATACAACTTCCCTCCATGGGAATGTGTGGAGCAATCCAACTTCATCATGGGCCTCCTTATCCCTGGTCGAGAATGCCCAGGGAAGGATATTGATGTCTTTGAAAGCATCTAGGCCCCAAGGTTTGGTTTCGGTAATTAATGACAACACTCTATTACCATGACTAACGTGTGTTTTGCAGAAACTTCGGTAAGTTAGGTCATTGAGGTGATAACTGCTTTGAGCACTGTGGTTTCGTGTCCCTTGATGGAAATCGTTTCGGTTTTCAAAAGAGTGACGTCAAGATTAAGGACGGTTAGTTCCGGATGTCAAGGTGTTGAGACACATTCGGAATAGTCGTTAGGATCTTCGTTTTTCTCTTTTGGCCGTACTATAAAGGGGGGCATGAATGGGTAGCTTGACCTAGGCGAGTCCTATGTTTAGGTGTGGTGCACACTTGTTAAACTTGGCACTAGGTAACCCTAGAATAGCTCAAAGTTCAGTTGGAAGCAACTTGGTTGAAGTTGCGACGCGTTTCGAGAAGTTTCGGGCAGTTTTCCAGTCACCAGACGCGGTCTTCGGGAGCACCGGACGCGTCCGGTCAGTACGCTACCGTGCTAGGGTTTCGGCCTTGACCACCGGACGCGGTCCTCGCGAGGACCGGACGCGGTGGTCAGTGGCTGACACGTGTCACGTTGTGAGAACGCCGTCGGACGCGACCTGGCTGTGATCGGCGCGTCCGGTCTCAGTCCAGTAAGGTCCAGAGAGGACCGGACGCGTCCGGTCTTCAGGCATCGGACGCGGCCTCGCGTCCGGTGTGAGTACAGTAAGCACCCTTGCACGATCGGACGCGTCCGGTCACCCCTGACCGGCGCGTCCGGTGGTTCAGTTCAAAATCGCGTTTTGACCGTTACGGGCGACCGGCGCGTCCGGTCAGTTGCACCGGCGCGTCCGGTGACCCCGTGTCAGAAAGTAACGGTTCGTTTTCTTTGAGGGGTGTATAAATACAACCCCTCCACCTCTTTTAGAGGTCTCTTGCTCATTCAAACATCTGAGAAAACCCTTTAGAGTGCAAGGGAGTGCAAGAGCTCTAGTGAGGATAGAGATTTGAGAATCAAAGTTTGAGATTCCTCACTAGTGATTAGAGAGTAGCAAGTGTGCATCCATCTCCTCATTTGGGCTCGTTGTGGTCAAGTGAGAGTTCTAGCTTGTTACTCTTGGTGATCGCCATCACCTAGACGGCTTGGTGGTGATTGGGAGTTTGGTGATCATCCGGCGGAGCTTGTGGATGACCCAACTCAAGTTGTGAGCGGTTTTGGGTGATTCGCCGCGACGGAGTGTCGAAGAATCAACCCGTAGAGAGCACTTGATCCTTGCGCGGATCAAGGGGGAGCGACACCCTTGCGCGGGTGCTCCAACGAGGACTAGTGGGGAGTGGCGACTCTCCGATACCTCAGAAAAACATCGCCGTGTTCCTTGCCCCTTTACATTCAAGCAATTACTTTCTCGTATTTACTTTCATTGCTTGTTTTACATTCCTAGAATTGCCATGCTAGACTAGGATTGGAAACTAGGGTGCAAAACTTTTTAACGGTAGACTCTCTAGGAACACAAGTAGACACTAGGGGTGAATTCCGTCTTGTAGGTTTTAATTCTTGCAATTAATTTTTAGAAAAGCCCAATTCACCCCCCCTCTTGGGCATCTTGATCCTTTCAATTGGTATCAAAGCCGTGTTGCTCCTAATTTAGGCTTTACCGCCTAGAGCAAGATGTCTAACGGGGAAGGACCACCTCCCACCTTTGAGGGGGATGATTTTCCATATTGGAAAATCCGCATGGAGGCGCATCTCGAAGCCATAGATGTCGGGTGCCTTAGAGCCGCAACCCAAGGGCTTCCGGCTATCAAGGATCCCGCAAACCCCACGGGTGACGAGGAGAAGTACGACCGGTGGAATGCAAAGGCCAAAAATGCACTCTACCGGGGCTTAGGCAAAGATATCTTCAATCGTGTGCGTAATGCAAAGAACGCTCATGATTTGTGGCAAAATCTTTGTGCTCTCCATGAGGGAACTAAGAGTGAGCGTGAGGAACGCTATCATATTGCTTTAAAGAAAATTAATTCTTTTGAGATGCTTCCTAAAGAAAGTGCTAATGACATGTACACTCGCTTGAATGTTCTTGTAGAGGACCTCAATGCTCTTGGGCTCACTCAAATGAGTCAATCGGATGTTGCAAGGAGGATCTTGAGTGTGCTTCCCGTTGAGAAGTATGGTCACATTGTCACCGTGCTTCATCAAAGTGATCTCTCCACCGCAACACCGACTCAAGTTTTGGGGAAGATCAATGCTCATGAGATGTACATGCACATCACTCCGGAAGAGGGCTCATCATCTTCCAAGAAGAAAGACTTGGCCTTCAAAGCTAGCCATGACAAGAAGAAGAAGAAGGGCCAAGCCATGATCGTGCAAGAAAGCTCAAGTGAAAGTGATATCGATGATGAATCACTTGCACTCATGGTGAGGAAGACCACCAAGATGCTAAAGAAGCTCAACAAGAGTGGCATCAAGTTCGATGGCAAGAAAAAGAAATTCTTCACAAGTAGCAAGAGAAAGCCCATCTCGGAGATGGATTGCTACAATTGTGGTGAACTTGGCCACCTAGCTCATCAATGCCCTAGACCACCAAAAGACAAGTTCAAGAACAAGAACAAGGGCAAGAAAAATGATTCAAGTGATGAAGAAGATGAGAAGAAGAAGAACAAGCCATACAAGAAGAAGGATGGCAAGAAGAAGAAGTTCTACAAGAAGAAGAAGGGTGGAAAGGCTTATATTGTTGGTGATTGGCTCACCGACATTGAATCATCTTGTGGCTCCTCCGAAGATGAGAGCGATGATGAGAAAGAGAAGGTTGCCGCATTTGTGATGGGGCCATCATCTTCACCGACATCTTCACCACCACCTTCACCGCCTTCTTCACCATCATCGTCCACTACTCACCTATGCCTTATGGCCAAGGGTGAACGAAAGGTACAAAACCATGATAGTGATGATGATGATGATAGTGATAGTGATGATGAATTTGATGCACCTTCTTATGATGAACTTGTAAAATTGCTAAACAAATACACTAAAATCATAAGAAGGACTAGAAGTGAAAATGATGATCTTCAAAATGAAAATGAATCACTCTCATCTAAGCTTGAAAATGCTCAAAAGACTAGTGGTGAGCTTAGAGATCAAAATGAAGTTATGTCTTTCACTCTCAAGGAGCTCAAAACCTCTAACAAAGAGCTTAAAGATCAACATGATAAACTTGAGAAGAAGCATGATGAGCTCATCACTAGACATAGCTCTCTAAAAGACAAATACACCACATTAAAAATTGACTATGATAGTCTTGTGGTTGCTAATGAACTTGCTCTTGAGACACATGATGCTACTAACAATGTTGTTAAGTGTGATATAGCTACATCATGTGATGATTTGATCATTGAAAGCATTGAGCAAGGTTCTAGTAGCAAAGGCAAGAGTGTGGTTGAGTCATGCAACCATGATGATTATGCCAAGATCAAGCGTGAGAATGAGAAGCTTGCAAATGAGAACAAGAAGCTAAAAGGTTTGATGGCTCTTGAGAAGCAACCAACAAATGAGTCACTTATTGAAGAGAACAAGAAGCTCAAGCAAGAAAAAGAGCATCTCAAGACCGGCCTAAGCAAGTTCACAAGAGGCCAATATTTGCAAAGTGAGCTCCTCATGAACACCGTAATGAAGATGGATAGAAGTGGTATTGGGTACTTGGCAAATCAAGAGAAGAAAGCAAAAGCTCAACAACAAAGCAAGTCAAAGCCCAAGCCAAAGAGATGTGTTGAGTGTGGTCAAGAAGGTCACTTTGCTCATGAGTGCAAAACTCCACCACCACAACCCTTGCCCAAGCATGCTAGACCCTTTGCCTTCAATGCTCATTACATGCTAAGAAAAGATTCAAATGGAAAGATGAAAGTCATGTTCTTGGGTCCCCCAAACAAGAATAGGCCAAAGAAAATATGGGTTGCCAAGTCACTAGTTGAGAAAGTCAAGGGCCCCTCTCAAGTTTGGGTCCCTAAACAAAAAGCTTGATCTCTTGTGTGTAGGTGAACTACAAGACCGGTGGATCTCATTGGGTTATTGATAGTGGTTGCACTCAACATATGACCGGTGATCCTCGTATGTTCACCTCCATTGAAGAGAATGGGATATGTCAAGAGAAGATCACATTTGGAGATAATTCAAAGAGCAAAGTCAAGGGTATAGGCAAGATTGCAATATCAAATGATCACTCACTCTCAAATGTGCTCTATGTTGCTTCATTGAGTTTCAACTTGTTATCCGTTGGGCAACTTTGTGACCTTGGCTTCCAATGCTTGTTCACACCAAATGAAGTTGAAGTTTCAAAGATAGATGACAAGCAAGTGATATTCAAAGGCTTTAGATATAACAATCTTTATCTTGTTGACTTCACCTCCGAAGATGCAAATTTGATGACATGTTTGTTCACCAAGACCTCACTTGGTTGGCTTTGGCATAGGAGGCTTGCACATGTTGGAATGAGCACTCTTAACAAGCTATTGAAGAAAGAACTAGTAAGAGGGTTGAAGGATGTGAAGTTTGAAAAGGACAAACCTTGTAGTGCATGTCAAGCGGGCAAACAAGTTGCAAACACTCATCCAACCAAGGCCTTCATGTCAACCTCAAGAGTGCTAGAACTTCTACACATGGATTTATTTGGGCCTACAACATACAAGAGCTTGGGTGGTAATCTCTATTGTCTTGTGATAGTGGATGACTACTCAAGATATACATGGACCTTCTTCCTTCATGACAAATCCGAAGTGGCAAGTTGCTTCAAGAAGTTTGCAAAGAGAGCTCAAAATGAATTCGAAGTCAAGATAAAGAAGATTAGAAGTGACAATGGGAAAGAGTTTGACAACACCAACATTGAAGCTTATTGTGATGAAATTGGAATCAAGCATGAGGTTTCTTCAACCTACACTCCTCAACAAAATGGTGTAGTTGAGAGAAAGAACCGGACTTTGATCACCCTTGCAAGAACAATGTTAGATGAGTACAATACTCTGGAAAAGTTTTGGGCCGAGGCAATCAACACCGCATGCTATGCTTCAAATCGCCTCTTCCTCCAAAAGTTTCTTGGCAAGACCCCCTATGAGTTGCTTAATGGGAAGAAGCCGGACGTCTCATTCTTCCGGGTGTTTGGTTGCAAATGCTACATCTACAAGAAGCGTCAACACCTAGGGAAGTTTCAAAGACGTTGTGATATTGGTTTTCTTGTTGGTTACTCATCAAAGTCCAAAGCATATAGAGTATTTAACCATACCACCGGTTTGGTTGAAGAAACATATGATGTGGAATTTGATGAATCTAACGGCTCCCAAGGAGCAATTGAGAATTGTGATGATGTAGGTGATGAACCCTTGAGGGAGGCCATGAAGAACATGCCCGTGGGAGACATCAAGCCAAAGGATGATGAAGACGATGTGCAAATCATTGATCCACCATCTTCATCACATGTGCCTCAAGATGGTGACAAGAATGAGAGAGTTGAAAATGAAGATACTTATGTCTCTCATGAACAAGCCAAGGCACAAGCACAAGATGTTGATGCTCCCAATCCACCTCCTCAAGTGATTGATAGAAGAAACTCACCTCTACTTCAAGCTCATCCACAAGAACTCATCATAGGGAGTCCTACAAAGGGAGTAATGACTCGATCTCAAAAGCTAGCTTCTTTCATTGAACATCACTCTTTTGTCTCTTGTGTTGAACCTAAGAATGTAGAAGAAGCTCTTCAAGATCCGGATTGGGTGAATTCCATGCATGAAGAATTGAACAACTTCACCCGTAACCAAGTATGGACACTTGAAGAGCATCCTAAAGGTGCAAGAGTCATTGGAACCAAGTGGGTGTTCCGAAACAAGCAAGATGACCAAGGCATAGTAGTGAGGAACAAGGCAAGACTAGTTGCAAAGGGGTTCTCTCAAGTTGAAGGGCTTGATTTTGGAGAGACCTTTGCACCCGTTGCAAGACTTGAAGCCATTCGTATCCTCCTTGCATATGCATCACATCATGATATGAAATTATATCAAATGGATGTGAAAAGTGCATTCTTAAATGGCTTTATAAATGAACTAGTCTATGTCAATCAACCTCCCGGGTTTGAAGACCCTAGATATCCTAATCATGTTTATAGGTTGTCTAAGGCGCTATATGGGCTCAAGCAAGCCCCTAGAGCGTGGTATGAGCGCCTCCGGGATTTCCTCATTGAGAAGGGCTTCACCATCGGGAAGGTCGACACCACACTATTCACCAAGAAGCTTAATGGGGAGATCTTCATTTGTCAAGTGTATGTTGATGATATCATCTTTGGGTCAACAAATGAAGATTATTGCAAGGAATTTGGTGAATTGATGTCGAAGGAGTTCGAGATGTCAATGATTGGTGAGCTCACATTCTTCCTTGGTTTTCAAGTCAAGCAAATGAGAGAAGGGATTTTCATCTCTCAAGAAAAGTATACCAAGGATCTTCTCAAAAGATTCAAGATGGAAGAATGCAAGCCAATCAAGACCCCAATGCCATCAAATGGACAACTCGACCTAGATGAGGGAGGTAAACCGGTTGATCAAACTCTCTACCGTTCTATGATTGGTAGCTTGTTGTACCTTACCGCATCTAGGCCCGATATCATGTTTAGTGTGTGCATGTGTGCTCGCTTTCAAGCATGCCCTAAGGAACCTCACTTAAGTGCCGTAAAAAGAATCCTAAGATATCTTAAGCACACCCCAAGCATTGGTCTATGGTATCCCAAAGGAGCTAGATTCCAACTAGTTGGCTATTCCGACTCGGATTATACCGGTTGCAAAATTGATAGAAAAAGCACATCCGGAGGGTGCCATTTGCTTGGGAGATCACTAGTATCTTGGTCATCTAAAAAGCAAAATAGTGTGGCTTTGTCCACCGCCGAGGCGGAATACATTGCCGCGGGGACTTGTTGTGCACAAATCTTATATATGAAACAAACCCTCCTAGACTATGGAGTTGTTCTTGAAAAGGTGCCACTTTTATGTGACAATGAAAGTGCCGTTAAAATTGCTAACAATCCGGTACAACACTCTCGCACCAAGCACATTGATATCCGCCATCACTTTCTAAGAGATCACGTTGCTAAAAATGACATATCACTAGAAGGTGTACGAAGTGAAAATCAATTAGCGGATATCTTCACTAAACCTTTGGACGAGGCTACCTTTTGTAGGCTAAGAAGTGAACTTAATGTGCTTGATTCAAGTAACTTTAAAAAATGAGCGCGTGTTGTCCCTTGCATTGCATTGTATCATATGTCACGTTTACTTTATCCCAATGCATTTAGGGCTTGGCTAACACGGTTACGATAACCCTCCTTTGGAGGAGTGAAGAAGCCTAACCGTGGATCAAACTTGACAAGCAACCTAGCTTTACTTTCTTGTATTGCATTGCATGTGCATGGTTGTTTGTTTGTCGTTTCTTTTCGGTTTAGCCTTGAGCAACCTCTGTGTTCGTCCATGAATAGAGAGAGCATTTGACGCTCCTAAAGGTCCAAAAACTCTATTGCATGGCCATACGTTGCTCCTCGGGTGTTTATTGCCTATTTTCGTAAAAAATTATACTAGCCTAAGGCAAACTATTTTGAAAAATTTGAGGGTTTGAGTGAGGTCACTCATATCAGGTTCCAATTGTTGTTTATTTGTGTCTCTTTAAATTGGAACTTGATTGGGAGAAGTCACGTCGAAGTTCGGAACGAAGAATGGCGAAGAACAGCGACTGGACGCTGCACCGGACGCAGTGTTGCTTCACCACCGCGTCCGGTCCCGGCGTCCACCAGCGCGTCCGGTCATCCAGAAGACAAAGTCCAGATCTAGGCACCGGACGCTGCACCGGACGCGCCTCTGACGACCACCGCGTCCGGTCCCGGCTACCACCACCGCGTCCGGTGCTCCGCGATGAATTCCCGAGCACTCAGCGACCGGACTCTGACCGCGTCCGGTCAGTCCACACCGGACGCGTCCGCTCACTCCAGGTGCTTACTGGAGTGTCACCGGACGCT
Source organism: Saccharum spontaneum (assembly GCA_022457205.1). Lineage (NCBI taxonomy): Eukaryota > Viridiplantae > Streptophyta > Magnoliopsida > Poales > Poaceae > Saccharum > Saccharum spontaneum. The sequence goes on along the minus strand of CM039614.1, from coordinate 16,610,116 downwards.
GCACCACCGCGTCCGGTCATATTGACCACCGCGTCCGGTGATACCGTATCGAGCGGATCTCAGCCCTCATAAAAATCGTTCGTCTTCATCGTTTTTCTTCACCCGCTCGCGACTTCCGCCGCCGCCTAACCCTAGCCGCCGATTCGCCGGAGCCACCGCGCCCTTGCTCTCGTCCTCGCCTCCGGCGAGCTCCTCTGCCGCCCTCACGCGCTCCAGCCACCCCCTTGGCCGCACGCTGCCCAGCCTCGCTGCCCCGCTGCGCCCGCGCCTCTGCCGCTGCTTGCTGCGCGCCACCGCCGCCCGTCCACCTCGCTGCGCCGCCAAAATCGCCCGCTGTGGTTTCCTCCAGCGCCGCAGCTCACCCCCGTGCGCCCGAGCTCCTCGTTCTCCACCTCGTGCCCTAGCTTGCCCGAGCTTTCTTCGGTTTTCACCCTAACCCTAACCTAGGGTTTCTAGGGTTTGTCGAGGTATCGTCTCGATTCCGCTTTTCATTCAAGTCCTTTCAAATTTCATCGTTAGGGCTTGCCGTTGACCATAACTCTCCATTGCATATCTCGATTGGTCGTTTCAGTGCTCGATCGCCGATCTCGGGGGTTCTCGCGAACTAGGTCACCGCGTCCCTTCACCGTCGTCTCGTCGATCCGAGGTAGCTTCGCGTCACGTTTCACTTCGTATCTCACATGCTTGCTATCTAGGGTTTCGTATCTTTAGATATATATGTGCTTATAGTATATCTCTCTATTCCATACGTGCAGCGAGTCAGTCGGTGTGTCAGATCAGATCTGTTCGCTAAATCCGAGGCCAAGCCTGCGGATACGGATTGAGGCCAAGCCTCTCGAGTGTCAGTTCATCATCTCATAGAGGTTTTCAGGCAGTCGATCAGCATGGTGCGTTGCAAGAACGCCGGTGGTGCTCCTGGTGACGGGGACAACAGTCCTCCCCGTCGTGATGAGATTGCGCGTGGTAAGCGCATCAAGATTGCAGCCAGGAAGAAGAGGAAGACACTGTCAGATGCAGAGATTGCTCAGGCCGTGGCAGACGCTGCAGAGCAGGCAGAGAGAGGAGGCAGACGCAGTGGCTTACACATAGGCGAGCGTCGCTTTCATCTTGAAGGTCGACAGCTCGGCACTGAGGCTACTGAGGGCACCAAGGCTACTGCACCTTCCGAGCAGATGTCAGTTGATCCACCCTCAGAGCAGACACACGCTACAGAGACTACACCCGCTACTGAGTCTACCCAGGCCACTGAGGCTCCACAGGCCACCGAGGATACAGAGGAGCAGGCAGCTCAGTCTCCACCACGTCGCCGCTCCACACGTGCCCGTACACAGGTGACACCTAGGCCAGAGGGCCAGCATCGTGGAGCACGACCTCCTCCCAGAGTTAGAGGGTCACCCCCGGTCGAGCACTTAGACCTGAGGTGTGCTTCAGCACGTCAGGTGAAGAGCTTGAGGTTTGTGGAGGTCAGCCGATGGTTTCCACCTGTCAGAGATGCCAGAGCTTCAGAGGGTTTCTATACCCCACTTCAGGAGGACTTCTACAGGGCCCTAGTTGACAGTGGCATTGCTTTCAGACCTCAGAGGGTATGTCGACTAGAGGCATTGGTTGATGTTGTGGGAGAGCAGCTCCGTCCGCACCTGTCCTATCTGCCTGGCTTATCAGATCTTCTTGGACGGACAGGTGCTTACTGCGGCACATGGGTCAGAGAGTTCTATGCTTCTCTTTGGATTGATCCTGCCCATGAGTTCATACACTTTGCATTCAGAGGCCGCGATCACAGACTCTACAGCTCCAGAGCCCGAGAGATCCTCAGACTTCCAGCTTCTGACACGAGGATCCATCAGCTGTGCTATGGTCAGACTCCACCTCCCAGACGCCCTCACGGCGGTTCAGTGCCACCCACCGACCTGGTTCGACCCTGCTTTCGCGAGCCTTTTGGCGAAGGGTCACGTCGTACTCCTGCCAGCCTGACGCCACTTGCCCGAGTCTTGGATGCTATACTCAAACGCACTTTACTGCCCAGACTTGGCTACAGAGAGGGACTGATGAGGATGCAGCTTTGGGTTGTTTACCACCTCCTTTCACAGCGACAGTTTGATATCTGGGATCTCATCCTTAGTGAGATGGAGGATACCATTGCTGAGGGCTTCAAGGGTAACCGTCAGCTTCCCTATGCCCACTGGATTTGTTTCATCATCAGATCTGCTATCCAGATGCCACCAGAGATCAGGGCAAAGATTGCTAACACCACTACAGCTTTCCCTGATTACGATATCAGACAGCTTTGGGCCTCTGTTACTAGAGATCAGGCCCCAGCGCCAGGACAGCGTGAGCGCCTAGACGTTCCTGAGACAGCAGCTGAGCAGGACGCTAGAGTTGACGAGCTTGCAGAGGCAGAGCTCGCAGACCTTGAGACTCAGACTGCTGAGATACCTGAGGATGTCACTTCTGACAGCACTGATGAGGACTATCAGCCCATCCCCAGGTACCGGTCTCCTCGGTCTCACGACCACGAGGCCGGTGGATCTGGCTCAGCCTCCCGCTCAGACCCAGCCATGGTGGCTATCCTTGAGAGGTTGACCCAGGCTCAGGAGCAGCAGCAGCAACAGATACAGCGCCAGGCACAGGATACAGCTGCAGCACTAGCCCAGATTCAGGCTCGCCAGGATGAGTTTCAGAGACAGCAGCTTGAGATTCAGAGGCAACAGGTTGAGATGCAGAGACAGAGTCAGCAGCAGTACATGGATCTTCTGCGGCATCTCATCACAGTTGGGGTTCCTCCGCCTGCATCTATCATGGCTCCGGCTTTGCATTCCAGTGGTCCATCGAGTCAGGGACAGCCGAGCTTTCAGTTTACATCTCCACAGCAGCAGGTTCCCCAGTCTTTTCAGTCCTCGAGCTTCACTCCTATACATACGGGGTTTACACCGTCAGACCAGCCTTGCCCGCATCTCCTGACTGGCACACCTATTGGTGATTTCAGTGCCACTTACAGCGAGTTGACTGGTCAGCCGACACCCTCGCACACTACTACGTTTCATACTTCGTCAGGGTTGTCAGCTCCCGAGGCAGTCGTTCCACCAGTGACAAGGACTGGGACTACCGAGACCCTCCCTTCTTCAGTTGCCTCGACAGATCCCCTAGCTACTGGCGCACTTCAGGCTCAGGTTACTCAGACAGATCCACTTGTTGCTACACAGTCAGTGCCTGTTCCTGCTCAGACCCAGACCGCTTCGCAGCCACGTGCTTCTTCAGAGGGTCAGCCAGATAGCTCAGACTCCGAGGGCGATTCGCTTCACTTCGTGATCACTCCGCGCACCTCGGCACCCGACACGACTCCGTCTGTCCCCCCGTCAGATTAGATTAGTTTTTTGGCGCTTGATGCCAAAGGGGGAGAGAGAGTAGTTTCAGGGGGAGTTTGTTAGTGGGTTTTCGTTTTTCGTGTGCTACATTCATGCATATCATGTTTACTTTTCAGTACTGCATTCGTGTGACATTGTCGTCGAGTCGTAAACTTTGAGTCTTAATGTGTTATTCGTCTCAGTGTTAATATTTGTCACCGTTTTAGCTATAGCTCTAAGGTTGTGCTTCCGTGCCTTACTCCGATTACTTATGAGCTATATCTTTATGTGTACTAACGCTTTTTGTCTTATCTTATGAAGTACACTCTTTTGGCTTGGAGCACATAAGCAATTCCTAACCTTTTATGCTTATTGTCTTTTGCTTATGTGAACCAAGCATGCTCGAAAACCTTCACTCTAATCCATTGAAACTTAGTGTTGTCATCAATCACCAAAAAGGGGGAGATTGAAAGCATCTAGGCCCCAAGGTTTGGTTTCGGTAATTAATGACAACACTCTATTACCATGACTAACGTGTGTTTTGCAGAAACTTCGGTAAGTTAGGTCATGGAGGTGATAACTGCTTTGAGCACTGTGGTTTCGTGTCCCTTGATGGAAATCGTTTCGGTTTTCAAAAGAGTGACGTCAAGATTAAGGACGGTTAGTTCCGGATGTCAAGGTGTTGAGACACATTCGGAATAGTCGTTAGGATCTTCGTTTTTCTCTTTTGGCCGTACTATAAAGGGGGGCATGAATGGGTAGCTTGACCTAGGCGAGTCCTATGTTTAGGTGTGGTGCACACTTGTTAAACTTGGCGCTAGGTAACCCTAGAATAGCTCAAAGTTCAGTTGGAAGCAACTTGGTTGAAGTTGCGACGCGTTTCGAGAAGTTTCGGGCAGTTTTCCAGTCACCGGACGCGGTCTTCGGGAGCACCGGACGCGTCTGGTCAGTACGCTACCGCGCTAGGGTTTCGGCCTTGACCACCGGACGCGGTCCTCGCGAGGACCGAACGCGGTGGTCAGTGGCTGACACGTGTCACGTTGTGAGAACGCCCGTCGGACGCGACCTGGCTATGATCGGCGCGTCCGGTCTCAGTCCAGTAAGGTCCAGAGAGGACCGGACGCGTCCGGTCTTCAGGCATCGGACGCGGCCTCGCGTCCGGTGTGAGTACAGTAAGCACCCTTGCACGATCAGACGCGTCCGGTCACCCCTGACCGGCGCGTCCGGTGGTTCAGTTCAAAATCGCGTTTTGACCGTTACGGGCGACCGGCGCGTCCGGTCAGTTGCATCGGCGCGTCCGGTGACCCCGTGTCAGAAAGTAACGGTTCATTTTCTTTGAGGGGTGTATAAATACAACCCCTCCACCTCTTTTAGAGGTCTCTTGCTCATTCAAACATCTGAGAAAACCCTTTAGAGTGCAAGGGAGTGCAAGAGCTCTAGTGAGGATAGAGATTTGAGAATCAAAGTTTGAGATTCCTCACTAGTGATTAGAGAGTAGCAAGTGTGCATCCATCTCCTCATTTGGGCTCGTTGTGGTCAAGTGAGAGTTCTAGCTTGTTACTCTTGGTGATCGCCATCACCTAGACGGCTTGGTGGTGATTGGGAGTTTGGTGATCATCCGGCGGAGCTTGTGGATGACCCAACTCAAGTTGTGAGCGGTTTTGGGTGATTCGCCGCGACGGAGTGTCGAAGAATCAACCCGTAGAGAGCACTTGATCCTTGCGCGGATCAAGGGGGAGCGACACCCTTGCGCGGGTGCTCCAACGAGGACTAGTGGGGAGTGGCGACTCTCCGATACCTCGAAAAAACATCGCCGTGTTCCTTGCCCCTTTACATTCAAGCAATTACTTTCTCGTATTTACTTTCATTGCTTGTTTTACATTCCTAGAATTGCCATGCTGGACTAGGATTGGAAACTAGGGTGCAAAACTTTTTAACGGTAGACTCTCTAGGAACACAAGTAGGCACTAGGGGTGAATTCCGGCTTGTAGGTTTTAATTCTTGCAATTAATTTTTAGAAAAGCCCAATTCACCCCCCCTCTTGGGCATCTTGATCCTTTCAGTCTTCTTGGAACCACTTATTGAGGAGTTGCTAGAGCTTTGGAAAGGTGTCGCTACTTTGGATGCACTTACTGGGAAGAAGTTTAATCTACATGCTGCTGTAATATGGTGCATTCATGATTATCTTGTTTTGAGCACATTGTCAGGTAGAGTCACAAGAGGTTATTATGCTTGTGTGTATTGTGACAAAAATCCTTGCTCCAAAAGAATAAGGAATAAGATATGTTATAATGGCCATCGGCGTTTCCTCGCTAGTGACCATGCATGGAGGAGGAGGAAAGTGTTTGATGGTAAAGTTGAAACCCGTGAGAAGCCAGAGAAATTTACTACAGATGAGCTGATGGAGCAACTAGAGAGGGTCAAGGATGTTAGACCAGGAAAGCATCCTAAAAGCAAAAAGAGAAAAAGAGATGAAGAAGGTCAATGTTGGAAGCGAAGGTCGTGTTTGTGGGATTTGCCGTATTGGTCAAGTTTGAAGTTGCGCCATAATCTTGATGTCATGCACATTGAAAAAAATATATGTGAGGACATCCTTGGTACATTTCTTGGCATTGTTGGGAAGTCAAAGGACAATTTAAATTCTAGGCTTGATTTGGAGGACATGGGCATTAGGAAGCATTTACACTTGATCCGAGATGGAAATTCATACATTGTTCCTCATGCACCCTACACAATGACTAAAAAGCAAAAGGAAGATTTTTGTGAGTTTTTGAGAAGTGTAAAATTTCCAGATGGATACGCTTCTAACTTAGCAACATGTGTTACTGCTGATGGCTGCAGCCTCCAAGGACTGAAAACACATGACTGTCATATTCTCCTTCAAAGGATTTTACCTGTTGCTGTCTGAGGAATTATGCACAAGGACATATATGAAGCACTTGCTGAATTAGGTAACTTTGTTCAACAACTTTGTGCAAAAACTTTTAAGTTAGATGTGTTGGAAAGAATGAAAGCTGACATCCCAGTCATTCTGTGCAAACTTGAGAAAATATTTCCTCCTTTTTTTGATGTGATGCTGCATTTGGCAATTCATTTACCTGAGGAGGCAATTCTTAGAGGTCCAGTACAGTATGGGTGGATGTACCCAGTTGAAAGAAGGTTGTTGACATTGAAACGGTTTGTGAGGAACATGGCAAGGCCTGAAGGGTCCATTGCAGAAGCATATGTCGCTGCTGAGTGCTTGACTATTTGCTCGAGGTACTTTGGTGATGATGTTGAGACACGACACAATCGGGAGGGCAGGAATAGAGAACGTGTTGATATGAGACAAGGAGACATTTCTGTTTTCAAGCATGGAGTTGAGGTTCTTGGAGCACCAACAATTACATATCTTGAACGTGATTATGAAAAATTGGTTTGGTTTGTGCTAAACAACTGTGAGGAGGTTGAGCCATATATTGAGTATGTCATCTCATTTATAATTTTAGTTGTTTCATATAACTAGATTATTAGCTTGGACCTAATGTTTGAAGTCACTATAATTTACAGGATATACAAGAAAGAACTGGAGAACGAAGGATGTCCTGATGTTCAAAAAACCCTTGAGAAGCATTTTTCTTCATGGTTCAAGAAGCATGTGGGTTTGCTGTCCATTTATTTAATTAGTATAAATTGTTTTGGTTTTAGTCAAGTTGGTTTACCTTTTTTTCTTGGCAGATTGCAAGACTTCGTTATTTTTTTAATCTCTAGCTAAAACTTGTAACTAGTCTTTCTCCCCCCGTATTAACTTCAAAATTGATGATTTTTTTCCCTAAATTTTTTTAAAAATCATGCTCTATCAATTTATTATGTTCTTACAGGTATTATTTTGTCCATCTTTTCATGTGACTGTGTTTTATCTATTTGAATTTTGAATTTCAAAAACAGGCAACTTCAAACGTCATTTTGAAGCATTAAATGATTTCAGCTGAAAAAGTCATGCACATAAAAGTTGTAGAACTCATCAAGATCTACAACTTTTATCTTGGTCATTTCTTCATCCGACAAAGTAATTGTAACATTGTTCACAAAGTTTACATCTCTGTTATAGTTTCATAAACTATAAAAGGGATATGTAAAATTTATGAACAATATTACTACCACTATGTTGGATGAATAAATGACCTAAATAAAAGTTATAGATCTCAAAAAGTTATAAAACTTTGTAGTTGACAACTTTTTTATTTGAATTCATCTTGTCAAGAAAAACTACATTTGAATTTCTCAAATTTAAAATTTGGATTTTTCAAACCACCTCGTATGGAGAAACAACCAAAATGAAAGTTGTAGATCCCAAAAAGTTATACAATTTTGAAGTTGATAACTTTTTTATTTGAAATCATCTTGTCAAGAAAAACTACATTGAATTTCTAAAAGTTTGAAATTTGAATTTTTTAAATGACCTCGGATGGACAAACAGCGAAAACAAAAGTTGTAGATCTCGAAAAGTTATGAAACTTTGTAGTTGACAACTTTTTTTATTTGAAATCATCTTATCAAGGAAAACTATGTTTGAATTTCTCAAATTTGAAATTCAAATTTTGTAAACGACCTCGGATGGAGAAACTACCAATATGAAAGTTGTAGATCTCGAAATATTATAGAACTCTGCATTTGACAACTTTTTCATTTGAATTGGTTTAGGGCCTCAAACTATCAATTTAAACTTGCTCTTTTTTCACAAATTAAATGTCAAAATCATTTTTATAAAAATACCAAAAATAAAGAATAAAGGTTCATCCTTCCTAAGAAGCGTGTAATTCTCAAAAAAAGAAAAAATCTAACCACTCCTCAAAATTCAGGGTGAGCCCCCTCAAAATTCGCTGTGAGTGTGAGCGCGAATGAAATTCACTGTGAGCGCGTGCATCCCCCGCCAGAGCAAAAACTTAGGTGTAAAATGTTCGTTTTGCCCACGCATATTCTAGAACATGGATACTATAGTACTTTTGCCATTGTCACTATCTATTCCCTTCCTCGTTCCCCAAACCCTGTACGTTCCAAATCAGTCTCCTCCCGCAGCTCCGTCCGCGGCCGCCACTCCTCTCCAAACCCTAACTTCGTCCGGCTGCGGAATAGGCCGCGAGGCTGTCTGCACCCGCCTACGCCGTCTGGCCCCGAACTCCCGTCGACGCCATCCGCAGCCGTTGAAGCCGTCTGTGACCAAAGATGCCGTCCGCAGCCTCCGACGACATCCACAGCCTGCGACGCCAGCCGCCTGCGACAACGCCGTCCGCACCCACTGAGGCCGTCCGCAACCTCCGAGATCCAGCCCCCAACTCTACTCGCCACTGACAGCTGCACTGGCCACCGACATCTCCGCATCAAGATGGCTCCTGGTAGGAAGGGCAGAAACTGGAAGTCAACTACTCGTGAACCAATAGGTAAGATTGATTTGTGATATGACTTTTGTTGCTAGTTGTCTGATTTCTGTTCATTATGCTAGATGTCACATTTTTGGTTCATACTAGTAGCTCTGTTCGTGATAAGGCAATTCTTTTCTGATGATACTGCAATTGCTATTTGATTTTGCCATTTATTTTCGTTTTTGGGTATGGTCTATCCTTCGACCATAACCTTTGTGGTTTGGTCTGGATGGAGCCCCATCTGTAGTTGTTAAATTCAGCCGTTGGCAAGGCGGACAGCAATAATATTTGGTTTGGTCTATCCTTCGACCATAACCTAACAGCAATAGTCTTTTGTATTTTCCCTTGCAAATTACTGTTCCCATATGAAGATGATTTATAGTTTAATAGAAGTGACATCAATGACTTTTGAACCTGGATCCTCCCTTGGCTGTTGCATCCCATCCATTTTGTTTGATTATGTGCTTCCAAAGTTCAGGATAACAATTGTTTCCTTTTGTTGCTATTCAATACATATACATTATTCCCAGTAATTCGTGTTTTTTTACTATTGTGCAATCACAGAGACGCCCATGACTGACTATGAGCTGCAAAGGGCGTACAACATTCTTGATAGAAATCGGATGTTCCAGAGGCTTGGTTTAGGAAAGTTACATGAACTTGTGGGAACAAAGCCCGTGGTTGCTGCTCATGAAGAATCTGACCCATTGTATGAACCTGGAGAGAAGGACACTGAACCTAGAGACAGTGACACTGAACAAGGAGTAGTTGACAAGGTATATATGCAATGTTGCACTATGATTACTCATTGTGTTCAGTATGCAAAAGTGTTTTTCCTGTTTTAATTTCTTGTATCATGCAGGGCCCTGAACTTACAAGAGTTTGCCAAGTACTAGAGGATCCAGAGCATCAAAGCGAGTGGTGGCACTTCAGGAGCAAGACCAACCAGCTAGAATCACAAGGCAGAGGACAAGGGAAATATCAGTAGCTGATGAAATTTGCCCTGTTCCAACAACAGACCCACAAGATGGTCCAATAGAAGATGGGTTGATCGCTCTGGATTCTCATACTCAGTCTGACAATCCCAACAACATGACTGTAGAAGGCAAGTGATTGTAGCTCCTCTCTATGATTAATGATTTACATATTTGCATATTAATGGGTCTATGATTTCCACTAATCGATTCTGAAATGCCATGATAGGTCAGCGAAACATGAAAATGTGCCATGCAGGCAAAGAATTGGATAGGATCTCTAGAGGGTTAAACACCAAGATCGCAGTGCACGTTGCTGATGGATACTGCCGGCCAGAGGCACCTATGCAAGCTGCAAAACTAGCATCAGAGGCTGGTTTTGCTTTGCGGGACCATATCCCCATCCTCCCCCGCTGGAAGGATTATAAGGACGACAATAACAAGGATCTTCTTGCTAACTACCAGGGAAAAATTATTGTAAGTACCCAATCTGTGTTGTTATATGGTATTGAAAAATTTCATCAGAGGAAACCTGTGTTTGTTTCAGTTCCTGTGTAATCCTATGTGATGCCAATAGTTCATGTGGCTAAAATAGTGTCCTTTTGTTCTTACCATTACATATTTTCTGTGGTTTCTGCATTACTAAATAGATATGTGCCGAGTAACTATGTAATCCGAATCAGATAGGCCTAGCCCTGTTCTAGATAAGCGTTGGCTGGAAATGTAGTCTGCCTCTTGGTCATCTTAAGTGTTGGCCATCTAAAACTGTTGTATTTCTATTATTTAAGTAAGGGAAACGTAGTCTGCCTTATATTTTCAGTAACTACTTAATTATTTGTGTAGATCATAAGCACTGTAGAATTATTCTGTAACATGGTAGATCATATGCACTGCAGATCGTATAAAAGGCTGATTATCCAGTAATTGCTTGTTCATTTGGCTGCACTACTCAAGCTGTTACGTTAGTTCTCATAGCGGAATTAGTTCTGAAATATGCATGCTATGCTAGTTGTCATAGCGTAATTATATGATTTGTGCGCCTTTTGACCATATGTTCATATGCTCTTGTCCAGAGTCATTTCTCTATTGATCCAACCAATACGAAAGCAGTGGAATATGCATGCGTTGATTTGCTCAAAAAAGGACAGCGGAATATGAGATACTTGTTGAAGAAGTACTTTAATGGCATAGCAGCTAACCAAGTAAGAACCACTTCACCATTGGGCACTATGACGGATGAGCAGTGGAAAGCACTAGTGGACATGTGGTCTACCCCAAAGCACAAGGTATCCTTTATAAATATCTCTCACAAATGTTGACTTAAAAAAAGAACCACCCGTCCATTAATGTTTGCTTTTCTATAGGAAAAATGTTTGAAAGCTAAGGATACCCGTGGGCTAGTAAAGTACCAGCAGAAGACAGGATCTCGGTCCTATATTGCTCAATGCTATGTCACAGTAAGCTACTTTTATACTTTCTGGTGTCAATGAAGTAAATTTCTGCTGCTCAAATTGCTATTTTTAGTGAACCTGATTGCAAATGCAGTTCTGTAGTGCCATTAATCTTTATTTGAAGTAGGCCAGCAAATGCACAGATGCAGATTGTTTTGTTTCTGCATGTTCCGATGATGAACTAGTAACTAGTAAATAATTAAATGCATTGTGCCTCGATTAGCTGACCACTAAATGTACTAAAGTACTGATTAACAACAAGGATACACACTATTGCTGTAGATCTGGATTGTTTCTTTTCTGCATGTTCAGATTATGAACTTAACTAATAAATAAATGCATATAGCCTGTTAGATTTGGGTTGTTTCTTTTTTGTATGTTCAGCTCATATGTGCAAGTGTCATTTTGTCTCTGCAAGTTACTAGCGAATTATCTGCAGAGCTGTATCAAGTCACATTGGCCTGCACTTGCTTATTGCCCCTGGAATTCCTTGCATGTTTGCCAATTATTTGCAAAACTAATAAATAAATGCATTGTGCCTCAACTAGCTAATCATCACCAGTAGTCACCACTAGTGAAGTACTGATTGATATTAAGGACACACATTGCTTTAAATGATTGTTTCAACCGCGGTTAACTTTCTTTTTCAAATGTTTAAACTGTTGTTTACATGTTTCAGACGTCTAAATTTAAGGATGACCCACCCACTGCGATTGACTTCTTCAAGGCCACACATTGCAGCAGTAAGACAGGATATAGTGAGGATGCACAAAAAGCTATTGTGAGTACATCTTCCTGTCTTCTTTTGTACTATGATGGATAAAAATTGGAATGTGAGAGACCTGACTTGCTTTGTTTTCCATGCTATACTGAAATGGAGGCCATCGCTGCTCAAGCACCACAAGAAGGGCAAGCTGCAAAAACTCCAACCCAAGCTGTAGCTCAAGTTCTGCCAACCTCAAAATTTCTTCAAAATATTGGCATTGAGTCTGCAGCAATGAAGAGAATTGCTAAAGCTGCTGAAGTTGCTAAGCGTGTACAGGAGCTTGAGAGTGAATTAGTTGCTGAGAAGGCAGGAGCAGCAGAAGTTCGAGTTGAGATGGACAATATGAAGAATCAAGTAGAGGAGGAGAGGGATGCAAGAAAGAAGGTGGAAGAAGAGACTGCTAGGCTAAAGAACCAAATAAGTGAGATGCATGGTTTCTTTCGTTCTTTCTTTGCTGCCAACTCTGCACCATCTAATGCCCCACAGTAAGTTTCAAAACTTTCTCAAATTAGTGTCTTGGCTGTCATTTTGATATGGACACATACCTGTGACCGAAGTTGTGGCCATGTATGCGATTTTGGAGTGACCATGGTAATCACTATAACGGCAAGTGTTCTCAGATTAGCATGTATCTAAGAACTTGGATTGGTCATCTTATGTGAGAACTGAGAAGCCTATGTGTGGCTGGTCCTGTAATATTTTGGTCATGTGAACCTATTGTCCTGTAATATTTTGGTCATGTGAGCCTGTCGTCATAGTGGTCATATGGCTGTGAACTAATGGTCATAACCTCTTGGTTCTGTAATGAAAGGTTCTGACCTTGGAGACTCAATTGTGAATGTACTGCTTATATTTGCTGGTGAAATGGATGTTATTTGAAATGCAAGATTTGTGTATTGGTTGTATTTGAAATGCAAGATTTGATATATTTGGAATGCATGTATGAATGTTTTTTTATTTATAAATTGTGTTGTTTGCCTGGCCCAATTAAAAGCTATTTGGATTGGCCCAAATAAGTATTGGGTAGGCTCTAAACAGCATAGAAAAAAGTGGACTAGTTCAAAAAAAAATTCGTATGGGCCATAAACAGTAGCAAAAAGATCTGGGCTGGCCTATAAGATCTCATGTGGGCTCAGCCCAAGCAAGTTAGGTCGGCCTAAAATCAATAGAATTCAGATATGGGCTAAAAACAAGCTTCCATACAGAAAATGGACTGGGCTAAAATTCAGCCACAAAGAGCCCACTATAAGACTGTTCTTACATGGGCTTTAGCAGGCCATGGTTTAATTTTGTGACTTAAAACCTATCGTTATAAACTTTTGTGACTTCTAAACCAATGTCATAGATTTATGACTCCAACATCAAAACGTCACAAATTATGGTTTAAGGCGCATGGTTTTTGATGCAAGCTTTTTCGTCATTCAGTCGTCATAAATGATGACCTATGATATAAATTGCAGATATTATGACAAAAGTAAAATGACATAAACCAACACATTTCTTGTAGTGCTAGTTACCAGTTCCAAAACCCTTTACACAGTGCGGTATACTAATGTTTTAGCTTTTCTATATATTTTTTATTTACTATATATCCAAACATGGTGTATATTTGAGTCCATACAAAAAGTAATTTATCTAGAAAAAGGTAAAATGTTTTATAATTTGGAACGGAGGAGTATAGTATTATACATAGTGCAGTATAGTATTATACAGTGCAGCACAAGAGAACCGAGCCTTCGAGAACCCAGCCAAACATGGTCTTAATTTTCATTCTTGGTGCGCATCTCGATCAAGCTTTAAGCACCAACGACGTGCGAGAGCCGACACGAGGTCTCAAAATCGATGGAGACGCCGAGCCCGAATTATAGAGGAAGCGACGAGATATGCAGGGACAGAGACGACGGAGCGCGCGAGAGCGAGAGAAAGAGACCGCGCGGGTTAGTTGGTGTCGTTTGGTCAGGACGCATAAGCGTCACATCAGCCACGTGTTGTTTGTCTTGCCTGGTCTTATGTATATACAGTGAGTTGGTTAGAATTAAGAAAACGACTTACATATTTGTTTGGAAATAAAGTGAGAATGTCCTAGATGTCGAGGGAGTGGACTAGCGATGAAAACGGACGGAAACGGACGGAAAACCCCTATTTCTACTTCCGTTTCTATATTTTTTGGCGGAAACGGGATCGGATTCGAAAAATACGGGTTCGAAAACGGAATCGGAATATGCGGACATACGGAAACGAACAAAAACGGATGGAGAGCCGGAAAATTAAATTAAGATCACATAATATAATATTCTCAAAGTATACATATATAAAGTCATGTAATAATATATTTAAAATTTAATATTCATTTACATGCTATGTACTTGAACATAACATGTATATTTGGTGATTCGTAGTTATATTAACATAACATAAGGACATATAATTGTTGAACATGTTGAGCATAGATTGAAAACGGGATAAAAATAGAATAAATACGGGTCTATTCCATATTAAAACGGGATTACTCGGAAACGGACGGAAAACACCATTTTCTACTTTCGCAAATACGAAAACGGGATCTTGCAAATACGGAAACGGACAGAAAAATATAGAAAACGGAACGGGACGGTACGGGAAAAATTCCGTCCGTTTTCATCCCCAGAGTGGACGACCGGACACGCCGGGCCGTCCCCGTGAATCATGCTCCCCATTGTTTTCCAGCATATAAACTACAAATGATCTGAGGCAATGATCCATTAGTGTTTGGCCTTACTTGCTTGCAATTTCTTTTATTGTAACTTGCTTTGCAATTATTTTAGCGTCGAATCCTGGTAAAAGTTCATGTTCCGTCATAGTTCTCAACGAACTTCAGTAGGATTATGGTTTCAGTTCCTTTTCTGACTACCCATATAGCCAACTTATTACTAGATATATGTGAGGCACTATGATATTAATAAGAAAATGGTAATGCTGGGAAGCAGGCGTCCATCCGTTCGGACGCCTCGCTCTGCACACGCTCCGCTCACTCCCGCCCATGCCGCACACCCTCGCCCACGCGCGGATTCGCCCTGCCTGCGCCGCCCGCCCCCGCCCGCTTGCATTCGCAGCCTCCACCTTATCGCGCGGACTCGTTCTGCCCACTGCGGCCAACTCTACGGCGGCAGGGCACCTCCATCTGCCTGTTGCGGCCGCCTCCACCGCGTCCGGTGCCGCCATCCGCTGTCGTGGCCGCCTCCACCGTGTCAATTCGCCATGCCGCCCATGCCATGTTGCGCTGAAAACGTGTGTTGCAAACATATGTTCTAGATGTTTCAGATGTTTGAAAGGTATGTTACAGGTGTTTCGTATGGATGTTGTAAAGGTAGATCTAGATATTACAAATGTTATAATGGTTATACACGTATATTTTAAGAGTTTGTTCAAAATATTTCATCTATTTCAAACATATGTTGCAAGTGTTTTATCTGGATGTTGCATATGTTGGAAATGTTTATGTTGCAAATAAATGTATATGCTCCAAATGTTTCGTCTGATTCTGATGTTTGTTGCAATTGTTTCATCTGGGTGTTACAAAAGTAGATATGGATGTTGCAAATGCGTATATTTTAAGAGTTTGTTCAAAATGTTTTATCTGTTTTAAACGTATGTTGCAAGTATTTTATTTGGATGTTGCATATGTTAAAATGGCTATGTTGCAAATAAATGTATATGTTCCAAATGTTTTGTCTGCTTTTGATGTTTGTTGCAATTATTTTATCTGAGTGTTACAAAAGTAGATCTGGATGTAGGTGTGGATGAAGCCCAAGCTCTCGGTGGTCCAGCTGCTGCGGCTCCCTGGTGTGGCGAAGACGGAGGCTATGGACACGGGAGCGGCGGGACGGGATGCCGTGGCAGATCAGGCGGGATGGGCGCTGGCGCAGCGCATCGGGCAGGATGGGGTGCGGGCAAGGGAGCTGCATGTGTCGGGCGCAGGCGCGGGAGCTCCGTCTGGACGGACGCGGCCTTCGGAGCGGGATGGGCGCAGGGTGAGAGAGCTGCATGCGTCTGGCGCTGGAGCTGCGTCCGGCTGTCCGGGCACTAGCTGTCCCGTTAAGAAAACCATTAAGCTGCCTGTATATATTATAGCACGCTACATGGGCAAAATGAAAACCATATATCAGATAAGTAATTGACCCATCTATGAGAAAAACAGTTCTTACTGTCTTACTCATTGCACTTTGCTAAGTTATCCTGCGTTAGCACTACTCCCTGGTCAAATACTAAAGAAATATCCAAATTTTCAGTGGCATCCTTCGTTTCCACGCCTTCTATGAATCATAACGAGATAGTGAGATTCCACCAAGAATTGCTCAAACACATGTGCTTAATTAATATTACCTATCCTGAAAAGAAACAATTCTAATATACAGTACCGGGTCCAATCATTTTGATCTTAATCAAATTTATATGAAAATATGAATATTTAATACTAAATAAGCTAGATCCGTCACAAAATATATTTTTTTAGTATTTCATCTCTTGTGTTATAAATATTGATACTTTTTATATGAACTTGATTAAACTTTATTAGATATTTTGATTAGTAATGTCATTTTCATAAGGAGGTACACTACTACATAATCGATTTTCATAAGCTTTTTTTTAGAGGCAGATAAATATCTAGCCGCCTCTACAGTGACCTCTATAAATGCATTTGCCATCTCTAAACATTGATTTTTCGACGCAGCACTATTACCAGTGGTCTCTACGAATACCCCTATTTTTAGAGACAGTTCTATTTCTAGCCGCCTCTAAAAATAGGAGCTACGTAATAAAATTCAAAATTTTCTCGTATGGAGAAACGATAAAAATAAAAGCTGTAGATCTCAAAAAGTTATGCAACTTTATATTTGACAACTATTCATTTGAAATCATCCATGCAAGAAAAATTATATTTGAATTTCTCACATTTGAAATTCAAAATTTTTAAACAACCTCGGATAGAGGAACGACCAGCACCTAACTTGTAGATTTCAAAAGTTATAAAACTTTCTAGTGGACAACTTTTTTATTTGAATTCTGCTAATTTTGAGGCGGCTGGACTAGAGCTGCCTTAAAGATTGGTGCATTTGTAAAGGCGGCTAAGAATACAAGCCACTCCTACTAAAGCATTTATAGAGGCAATTCGTTCCGGAAACCATTTTTAGAAGCGGTTGTAAATTGAGCCGCCTCTGTTAAAAAATCAGATGTGTCTACAAATATATTGTATTTGTAGTAGTGAGTATTTGGTGGACCTATGATTACGTGCCAAAATAAATATGGCTTTAGGATCACATTCCAACAATTCTCGCTACATCCACCAATTTTCATTCTACTATATCTTACATTCTGTCCTTCTATTTACAGATACGTTTACAAAGATGTATGGGTGTACTGTAATTATAGCTAGTCTCTACGTAGATGTATGGTGCGAAATTGTAATTCAATGGGTTGCTGTCTGCGATCTCCTTGATTGCGAGACAACCGGGTAGGACAACAGCTGCATTTCATGAATAAGGCGATGTTATACGGTGCTGAGTGTTGGCCTATAAAAAAAACGACATGTCTAGCAATTGAGTGTAGCAAAGATGTGTATGTTGCGTTGGTGCTGTGGGCACACGAGGGATAGAGTCTGGAACGACGATATTCGGGATAGGGTTGGGGTGGCACCAATTGAGGAGAAATTGATTCAACATCGGTTGAGATGGTTTGGAATGTCCAACGGAGGCCTCCTGAGGCGCCGGTGCGTAGTGGAGTTCTAAAGCGGGACGATAATGTAAAGAGCGGTAGAGGTCGACCTAAACTAACTTGGGACGAGTCCATTAAGAGATATCTTAAAGAGTGGAATATCTCTAAGGATTTAGCTATGGACAGGAGCGCTTGGAGATTGGCAATCAACGTGCCTGAACCGTGACCTCCTTTTGTCTTGTGCCTTTTATGTCCCTTTATGTGTCTCCCTGTTTCTCATCTCTTTTGGGTTTTATTTCTAGCCTACCCAACTTGCTTGGGACAAAAGGCTATGTTGTTGTTGTTGAATGGGTTGCTGTCTGCAATCTCCTTGATTGCGAGACAACCGGGTAGGACAACAGCTGCATTTCATGAATAAGAAAGGACCATTGTCCGGGTAGGACGACAGCTGCATTTTATGAATAAGAAAGGACCCATTGTCTTTAGTTTTGTGTGTCCCAATCAGTTACCGTATTGACGTGTGTATAAATAATTGTGTATCCAAATGTTTGGAGGAAGTGAGCCTAGTTCAACTGGTTAGGTGAGAGGTGTGACAATGCATCTAATCACTCAGGTTCAAGTCCCGTCTTAGACTGAATTTAGGTGCATATTTCTCTCATTAAAGAAAAATCACCTAGTTCTTCCTAGACTAGATTGGATCTCTTTTTGTCAAAGGTCCTCTAGCCTAACTGGTTAGATGGCTCCAGCGCACCCCACCTAGTTCCTCCTAGACTAGATTGGATTTCTTTTTGCCAAAGGTCCTCTAGCCTAACTGGTTAGATAGCTCCGGCGGGATCCCTCAGGTCCTGAGTTCGATTCCTCACGGGCACGAATTTCAGGTATGAGGGTAAAAAAATCCTCTCGTCTGTCCCACATCAAAGTACAGGTCTGTGGCCATCCTATCTCACGGGTCTCACGTGGATGCAGGTGCCGCTGTATATGGGTGGGGCCGGGGTTCGAGGATTTTCTCGAGCTGCGTGAGAAATTCATCTTCTTAATGAAACACCATGGGGGCGTCTCTCCTCGTGGCTTGAGTTTTTTATCCAAATCTTTGGCTTTTGTCTTATCTAATATATTCGTGTTTTGTTTGGAGGCAAACGGAGTTTGTGTCAACTGTATTTTCATTTGTTTATCCATGTATATGTATACATTTAAATCAGTAAGGAAAGACGTGTTAACAAAAAGGCATTGTTTCAGCATTATCGTATATAAGAGCGTCTCTAAGAGCACCTCCGAGAGCATTTGTAGAATCTACTCTTTAAATCATTATTTAGAGAGTCATTTGAGTAAAAATCATTTTCTATATCTTTGTATTTTTTCAACCGCTTTTGTATATTCTGTTTGCGGTCTACATAGTCATCCTCGCTCTCCATCTTTGGCTAGAGAGAAATTCATAATAGAGGATTACTATATTTGGATATTCAATTGAAGAGGCTAGTTGGAGGGTATTTTTTTTCACTAAAATCTCTATTTCTGTAAATTAGAAAAGATATAAAGCGTCTCTTGGAGATGCTCTAAGAGTGCCAATGCAAAAGTAAAGCTCAAAAAAAATTGGTTTTGCCTTTATAACCTAGAAATATAAGACTCCAACCGTGCTCTAAGCATCCTGGCTGTTTTTAGCATCGACCATTACCGCCCGCGCTAGTGGCCTTATTTTTCGCTGGTCCAAACGCTCGCGCTATCCTTTCCGCCTATGTGTCTGTGGCCGCAGGGGATTGCAGCAAACGAAGAGCGTGACCTGCTCTTGCTCAGTTGCTCTCCCTTCACCGACTCGGCATCACCTGCACCGGTCGTCCATCAGCCGTGGTGTTCAGGGTCAGCTGTCAATTTTTACTGGGCTCTAAACCGACTGAAGATTAAAAGTTAAAGGGTAGATGTATATAGAGATAATTGTTAAGCTAGCTAATTGTTTGCTCTATACTCCATCCAATATGGATCGTGATTAGTAACTATCTAGCCGTAGGATACTGTATGGATTGGACAATAAGAGATCCCCGGGGATACTGTATGGTCTAGCTGCGTGCAAGGCTCATGGAAAATTAAGATATTGCTCATGAATCAATCTCCTCTTTGACAGAGTAATCAAGAAAGAGGATACCTAGATGAGAATATAAATGAAGAATTAATCAATGTTTTTGCGCAATAAATTAAAATTGGGCGGTCCAGGATGGACAATTTTCATTCCCACCCAACACAATTTTGCAAGCAACTAAAACCTTCTTTTTTGTACACTTTTTCTTTATCACTGTTGGAGTCTTGCCCTAACGCATTTTCAAAATATCCACTTCAAACCATGAACCCTTACTTGAACGCTAGGACTGTCGATGGAGCGGAAGAACATGAAGCGAACAAAGTGAACACAACACACCGAGTCCTCCCAGGGGTCGAGGAAAATAGATGGGGTGAGCAGAGACGTCATTATTATTCTCTAATAACTAGCAAGACGACACATGCAAATAGCGCAAGTAGCTTTCCCTACACGTGCTTTTTTCCAATAGTTTTGTTTATTTTGTTTCATTTTTATTATTTGGTCCTAAATTTGTCACAAACCAAGTTATTTTGTCCTGGGGAGTGTGTGGACCTCCCAAAGTAGTGGTTGCACCTAGAGCTCGATGAGAAAATAGATCGGGTGCATATCCTAAAATGCAAATTCAAACACAAGTAATAGCAAGACAACCACAACGCACAAGACACAAGGACTTATCCCGTGGTTTAGCTTGCCCAAGGTTTGCCTACGTCCACATTGTTGAGGAAGCCACAAAGGATAATGAGTGTCTTTCAACTCTTCTCCAACCCACAACTAAGGTGGTGAGCTAGAGGGCTCCACTAAGTCATAAAGGGCAATACAAACTTCCTAGTGTTGAACCACAACCGAATAGGAGTTCCGGGGCAACCTCTAGCTATCTAGGAGCCCAAGCTCCAAGAGTAACAAACACCGTGGGCAGTTAGGGCTTCACCAAGTGCTCAAGATGAGTGGAGCTTGATCTTCTCTAGCTTTCTCTCTCTCTCTCTAGGAGCCAATCACCTCAAAGGATCACCAAGCTTTGGAAAAGATGGTTGGGAGCATCAATGGAGGACAGAGAAGAGTTGTTGGTCAGATGGGAGTGAATGAGGTAGGTGATGACCACTGGGGGAGTGTGGGAGAGGCATAAATACCTCCCACAAGTTCCACAAAATGGCCAACTAGGCAGAGCACGGAGGCTCCACCCATAACACGCGGAGGATCCACCTCCAAGCGTGGAGGTTCCACGGGCCAAAGAAGAATACAAATGAAAAGCTTTTGGCTTTCTGCGTATACTAGATGTTTTTTATATGTTTGTGTATAGAGTTGTGAGCAATTGGATCATCCCAGCTTACCTTTAGTATCCCCCTTAATAGTACGACTTGTCCCGTACTCAATTTCAAAAGATAAAATATAAAAGTAAACAAGGCCTTTGAGCTTCCAAGACATCCTTTTGAGTTTGGGGTCTCCATTAGTGTTCTATGCACCCACGATAAATAATATGTTGTCAACACTTAACAAAAGCCATTAGTCCTTTATTTATGTGGCCAATGTCACCAAAACTTACTTAGGGCTTTATTGCACTTACAGTGTCCATCAGCAAGCACCGGAGAATACCCTGTGTAATGGCTAGATCATATTTGAACTTAGTCGTTGGATCTTTATAAATCATTCTCTGATGGTGCATTTCTAGTGGTCACCGGACTTCTCATGTGTCCACGGAAATAGCCCACCAACAAGCTCTAAATGGCTAGTTCTTGAAGGGCTTATAAATAGATGGTCAGCCATTTTGGCTCTCTTGGACACTCTAACTACTACACACACCCTAGGAGAGCTCAAGCACACTTCCCACTCACCTGCTAGTATAGATATTGATATAGAGTGAGATTGGGACAAACATAGTGCATTTGCTTAGTGAGATTGCATCTAGTGGTACTAGTTCATCGTTGGCATAGCGGATTTCTTATTACTCTTGGTCATTGCCACCACCTAGAAGGCTTGGAGATATGGTGTATCATTGAGCACCTTGTAGAGTTGTTTGGTGGATTTGATCGAGCTGATTGTGATGGGTGTTGACGGTCATTAAACTCCATTTATAACCATCAACTATTGCATGAAATGATATAAATTGAATTATAGAGCATAGTTGTAGGGTTTGATTCTAACGAGTTCCATGAGTTTTGGTATTCTCACTTGTTTTGCAGGATATTCAAGATTTCACCAAATAAAAGTATCTCAAGTGATGAATTAGAGTGCACCATTGTGGAGAGCTCGTCGAGATGATCAAAACAGATATATCATTTCCTATATTTGGAGCCACGATAAGAAAGATATCAAATCTGTGATGGAATTCAACTTGAGAAGACTCTAGAACACTCAAGAACCATCACTCAAG
This sequence comes from Saccharum spontaneum, assembly GCA_022457205.1. NCBI lineage: Eukaryota > Viridiplantae > Streptophyta > Magnoliopsida > Poales > Poaceae > Saccharum > Saccharum spontaneum. The sequence goes on along the minus strand of CM039614.1, from coordinate 16,588,055 downwards.
ATATGTTTAAGGGTTAAACTGACAGAATTCCGCAGCTTTGGTGAATCTATATTTTACAGGGACTAAAACAGGATCTGGAGAGGGGAGAATCCAACCATGGTACGATATCTTGCGCAAACAGATCGAAAAGTGGCACTATAAGGTTCTAGAGGACACGAGAGGACTCCAGAGCGAAGACGGGCCCGTTTGGCCACGAAAGTGGGCCGGCCGGCCTAGGGGTGGGGCCGGCCAGCCTGCTATAGCGCCACCTCGCCTCCGGCTTCTGGAAGCTTCCCTGTGGATACGATATTTAAAACATTGAGCTGGTTAAGTTAGACCGTATTAATCTCACACGTTTCCCTGTGGATACGATATTTAAAACCCTTCGGGTGAAAGCTACAACGGTATCCATGCGCTTATGGATCTTTTCTGTTTGCGTTAATTTATACCAACAATGGGTCTTGTGCTCATCCGCGGGAGATCATAAAGTGCAACTCTAGGGGAATGTTTGAGGCTAGTTTGAGTGCTCTTGGTAGATTGGCTTCTTGCAGCACCCACGTAAGGGTCAAGCTTGAAGAGCTTGCTTAGCGTGCGAAGCAATCACCAAAAAAACTCACCCCCAACAAGGACATAGGTTGCTGATAGGATGTAGAATAGCCTATAAAAAATTTCTACAAACTCACAAATACTAGAGCAAAGGTTGATTAGTAGAAAATAAGGCCCTACTAGCATCTACTTGCTCTAGCTCTAATTCACCCAATGCAAGCCTCTACTTAAGTCTAGTACCTTGGTCTTTAGATTATGTCACACAAATAAACAAGCTACCAACAAGAGAAACTAGCTAAACAAGCTACCAACTAGCAAAACTAGCAAGAGCTACTAACAAAAGCAATACTACTAGTTACAACTAACTCTACTACTACTCTAGGCTACACAAGAAACTACCACACAACAAGAGTTTGAATGAAGAGCAAGAGTGTTAATGAGCAAACCACACAGGGCAAGAGATGACACAAGATATACCCCTGAGTTTTGGTAGCCTGATGGCAACCTATGTCCTCATTGTGGTAAGCCCCCAAGTGATGGTTCACGAGCTAACTAGCTTGACAAGCTAGAATCATCAGGGGTGCTACAAGAGCCACTCAAATGGTTCACTCCAACTAGCCACGATTCCATTAGAGTTGCTCTTCAAGATCTCCCATAGGGATGAGCACAAGATCCCCTTACAATCACTTGATCGAAGTTGGCAACAATCACCAAAACGACACTCAACAATCCTCTGCCGCCTCCAAAGTCATCTAGGTGGCAACAACCACCAAGAGTAACAAGAATCCCACAGCTCAACTTGATCACTAGTGCTACTAGATGCAATAACTCAATGCAAATGCACTAGAATCACTCCAAATCTTAATTTGGATCTAGCAATAGGCAAAGAGATGAGTGGGACGTGTTTGCTTAGGCTCATAAGGGTGTATGATCTGTTGGAGTGCCAAGAGAACTGCACCAAGGTCGGCCAAGCTTTATTTATAACCCTCTTGAGCCAATGTAGCCATTGGCTACTCGCTGCAGAAAAATTGGGGGCGTCGGACCGGCCGATGCTCACCAAGAGCGATCGGTCCAATGCCCTATCCTGCCGCCACATGTATGTTACTGTTTGAAGATGTCGTTAGTGCTCAACGGCTACGGTGGTGCTTGGTCTGCTGTGCCAGAGTCCGGTGATCATCGGACCAAAGGAGATCAATGTCCGATGCCCAGTATAGAGCTCCCAGAGCCTTAATGTTGCCACCTAATTGGGCCGACGCGGGTGTCGGACCAACAACTAGGGTCTGACGGCCTGTTAAAACCAAACCCATGATCTAGCCAATTAGTTCCCTCGATGAATAGTTCTACCTCACCATCCAATGCTACGTTGATCGTGATTGTCAAACCATTGTCCACGGTCTGGTGTGACTCAAAATCCTACGCGGCTAGGGTTAGACATTGAACCCAGCAACAGTTAGTCTGAGCTCACATTAGAGTCCGACACCTCCTTGAGGGCCTTCTCTAGCTCGTTTTTTCAACCCTTTTGCAATTGTGCCAACTCCAAATGTGTTCCTACAATTGTGCACTTCAGTTAGCATTTTCACAACCATTTTTCAAAAACAGTTTTTCATGTCCTCACTAAGTCTAATGCACATGCAAAGAGCCAATCACCTAGTGGCAGTTAGATAAACTGCATTTGAACTTTGAGTTCCCCTCTTAATAGTACATCTATCCTAAACCTGATAATGTACTCTATTGCATCTTGACCAGCAAAACAAAATGCCCTAGATTATACTTTTGCCTTGAGCCCTTACATTTTGTTTTTGTCTTTGTTCTTTTCCAAGAATTGAGCACTTGATCACCATTTGGTACCATCATCACCTCCATGATTTCCATCCTTGCTCAACCTAGGTGTGGACCTAACCTATCTCCATCACAACACTAGAGTAGAGGTTAGTCCACTAGTTGTCTAAATTACCAAAACCAAACATGGGGCTTTCAGTTGTCGGCAAGCAACCAAACCTCGAGGATGGATCTTTCTCTCCTTCTCTTGCCCTGTTGGATTCCAATCCTAGCTACAATTGCACTTTACATTCATGTTCTTAAGTTTGTGTAGTTAGTTGCTTGTTTAGTTGTAGCTCTAGTAGTTGAGTAGCTTACTTAGGTTAGTTTTCTATACTGATGTAGCTCGACCAGCTAGTTAGCTTGCCTCCTTAGCTTTTATGTATGATCTAGTTGATGATCTTTGCTACTAGAATTGATCCAGGGGCTTGGTTTGTGGTGAGTAGGCTAGGAAAACTAGTGGCTATTAGGATTGTCTTTTGATCTAAGTACTTTGCCTAAGTGTTGTGTGTTGTAGAGATTTTTAATTGGCTATAAAGCCCACTCTAGTTATCCTAGGTCCTTATAGTGGGACATAGGTAAATAGTAGTACCAAATAATAATTTAAAACTTTTTGTAGACAAATAGAAGACCACTATTGTATAGCTTGAATCTTACAACTTGACTTCTAGCCAAGCACCATTGTTCACCTAAACAGACATTTAGTCCATTTAAATAGTGTTTAAACGATAAATGAAAGTCACCCATGTCGTTTAGGCCTTAAAGAGTGAATTAAATGATTTTCGTTAAAACCATCTAAATGGTTAGAATTGCAAATGAGCTAATCGGACCTTTAATTCACCATTTAATCAAAAGGAGGATCACAACTACCACATTTGGCACCCAACTAATTGACATCTTAAGTATACAAGGTGAAGTGGGATTTAATTTTCCTATAAAAACTATTTGGTCGATACTTTTTTTACATGCGTAAATATGTATACTTTCTAGTACATTTGACTTTTACACACATAAATAGACTTTTGACATGTATGTTACCATTTAGTCCATTTAATTCCATTTAAACGTTGTCCAAATGACTTATATGCTAAATAAATAGTGACTGACTATTTACCATTTAGGATAACACTAGGAAGCATTAGGATCTCAGGGCAACACCAAGAGTCTCTTTATATACTTCCATTTTGATGGGATTAGAAATTTTGGTGCAAAAAAATCCTCCAAACAACTTCTGCAATTAGTTCTATAATTATTGCTATCATCTATTCCGTTTCTTCCTAGCCAAAGATGCAGAATAGGACTAGGGGCACGCTTGGTTCTTTTGCAAAAGATGGCTAGCAGTGCAACGCTAACATAGCTATAGTCGCGCAAAGGTTAGGCAAGAAAGAGTGAATTGTTTGGTTGTTTTATGAGGAAGCAAGCTTGCTCACTATCAGAAGCACATGCCTTCCCATCGATGCTTGCGATTTCCTTGATTAGGCCAGAGAGCCAATTTGGCTCAGCAAGCTCGCTCAACAAAGCTACTCTCTAAATCTTCTACCAAACACATATTTTTACCCAGCAAGGTTAGGCAAGGTTGGTAAAGGATCCATGCAGACCCTAGCTCTCCAAACTATACACAAAATATAGAGAAGTTGTTAAAAGGTAGAAAGATACATAGTGATTTTTGTTGAAATGAAATGAGGATCAGAGAGTGAGTTTAAGGGCATATGGAGTGTATGAAATAGGTAAGACCTTAAGGCTGACCACATCCATACCATACTCAACCTCAAAGGAGATATTAGCTAGAAAAGCTTGAGGACTAGCCTCAAGATAGAGACTCGATCTCAAGCATTAAATAAAAAATAAATTTACATAGGAGTACAATGCACACCAAAAATGGGGATGTTGTATGCGGGTTGGCGCCTAGAGAAGAGGTGCGCAACGAGAGTTCGTGACATCCAGTGGTGGATGGAGGACGGAGGAGGCGTGCCGGGGTTGAGTCTGGACGAAGGAGACACATGGGCAGGCTAGTCTGGATGCTGGCATGCGATGACGAGCTTAACGACCTTTGTTGTGGGTGAGCCTGTGGTGGATATGGCGCAGGCGTGGGACAATGATGTTGGAGACGGGGACTATAGAGGGGGTAGAAGGTGGAGGTGCCAGGAACTTGAGAGCCGGTGGAGCCGGCGCTTTCGGTGCCGGGCAAGAGGCGTCGTCGCTTGGGACAGATATGGGAGGTGACTGGATTGATTGAAGATAAAGAGCCGAGGAGGAGGAGATAACAATATGTTTCTTTATTAGTAACTAGCAAAAATGTTCGTACGTTGCAACGGGGGAACAATTTATTACGTTATTGGCGTCATGGGTGTGGATGTACGGTGAAGTCGTGTGTGGGCACAGTGGACACAATAGCATGCACGCCTAGTGTCATCGGGCATGGCCAGGCAATGTAGGATGGCGGTGCGCCAACCATTAAGACATGGGCTAGCACTGCGCAACAACGCGATAGGGCGGCACAACGCTCGTGTGGGCGTGACTCTGCTGGTGGCTGAGCGGATGAGGCTCCTTGTAGCGGCATAGGCATGGCCTGACGATCGCGATTGAGAGAGCGTGCAACCCTTATGGTGCCCTTAACGATCTAGAAGAGAGGCGTGCATGGGAGATCTAATTGTGCCATTAGTGTCCACGATGCCACAACAGTTGGTGCAGGTCAGCCTGGCAACGAGTAGATGTATCACGTGAGTGTCAATCGAATTGCTCTACTGTCGGTCTTCCGAACAGCAGGTCCTCATAATTTCACTAGGCTTGATGTGTCTTTTGCCTTGCCTCATCATTATTGATCTCATACGCCCTCTTGAGGGCTCTGATTCTTATAGGGCCATAGGTCTACAACAATCCATAGCGCACGTGCTAATGAAACTCTAGAGGTGTAACAAGTTTGGACCTGGAAGAGACAGTAGAACAAAGCAGGTGACAAACACATTGATTATGAAGTGGATAGACGAATGTAACTCGAGCAAAGGATATAATGGATGCAACAAATTAGTGGTGAAAAATATTTATTGAAACAATAGGAGATACTTGTTTAAAAAGAAATACGACCAAGTGGTTAAGTATTACAGATAGAAGCGTAAGTAAGAAATAAAAATGTGAGGTACACTTAGGAAAAAACAAAAACTATGGAAAGAAAACTCGGAGTAGATGAAAACTTTAGGAGAAAAGAAGGGAAAAAACACGGAAATAAAATAAATGAAGGGTCTGGAAAAGAATAAAAATGATGCAAAAATAGGAAAACAAAAAAATATGAACGAAAATAAAAACAGAACCAAGTGAAAAACGGAATCGGAAAGGAAAAAACAAAAAAGAGATTCACTGTAAAGGTTAAAGGTGTTAGAGAGCAAAATAAAAAAAAGATTCGTTTGACATCCCATGAGTCAACATGGTGTGGTGGTTATCAACTGTTTTTAGCATGGTGGAGGCCATGCTTCGAATCCTGGCGTGGCCGGAATTTTTGGCTCGTTGGAGTGGACCGGGTTGTTTATGATTTGGGGTTGTTTATGATTTGGGCTGATGGGCTGAAAAAATTGACCAGATGGGTGGAGTGGACTAGGGCGAACAAGTGAGAGACAGTTGGGCCAGATTGAATAGGCTGGACAAAAAAAAAGATCATAAATTTTGTCTTTTTATTATTAGGGGTAGAATTGAGAGCCACCTTAGGATCTACTCTCTCGGTCCATAAAAGAATATATATATATATATATATATATATATATATATATATATATATATATATATATATATATAATTGTAGCATAGTACATACTAAAATAACTTGAGTTTGAATAACTATAAATAAAAAATATTTCCATTTTTAATTTGAAATGATTATCGATAGATTTATCATGAGATATATTCTTATACTATACTTGTTTGGTGTTGGGGACATTGATATTTTTAGTTATATATGTGGTCAAACTTTAGACACGTTAACCAAGAATGCATCTAGAATTACATTCTTTTTAGGACAAATGTAGTATTTAGGATCTTATACGTATGAAAGAGACCCAACTTAAAGAATATGGGATTCACCTTAAAGTCTCTATCTATGGGTGTTAATCAGTTGGATACTTTAAGAAACACTACAGTCTTAGTGGAAGGTTTTATGATCTAATTGACCCTTGTACGATGGAAATAGTATTGACAAATTTTATATCACTATAAAACTTATTTTATCCAATAAAACTTTTGTCCTCCTATTTTTTAAAATTTGTATCATATCATGTCAGCTTATTTAACGTTAATAAAAAATTGTGAAACCTACGCTGAGACCGTATCTAATCATTCACGTTCCAGGACGGTGTCAGCCTCGAAAGCGGCGTCCGGCCAAGGAGGTGCAGACCTATTACTTCTACAGTAGGTTCTAGCACGTGCTGACATGCCAATGCCACGAGATGAAGAACGGGCGGTCCCGGAAATCTTGAGACCAATCTAATAAATCAGTGCACAGTGCTTGATCATCATCACTCCAATAGTAGGCAAATTGAAAAACGAAAATTGTGAGTATAGTACGCTGACTCAGGCGTTTCCTCGTGGAAATCTAAGCAGTGAGCAGTACTTCTTCCTGTTCCTAAAAAGACAGGAGGGGCCGGCGCCACCTACTGAGTGGTTCGGACGAAGCACCAGTTGTTCGTCATGGCGCTCGACCTCCTGCTCCTCCGCCGTGCGCTGGTGTCGCTGCTCGTGCTGCTGGTAGTGGTTCACGCGCCCGGCGCGACACGCGCGCGTGACCTGCACCTGGAGATGGTGACCTCCACGGTGGCGTCGTGCGCGAGCTGGCGGCTCGGGGTGGAGACCAACAACATCCGGGCCTGGTACAGCATCCCCGCGGAGTGCCGGAGCTACGTCCGCGACTACATGTACGGCGACGTGTTCAGGCAGGACTGCGCGGTGGTGGCAGGCGAGGCCGCGGCCTACGCCGAGGGGCTCGAGCTCGGCGGCGACGGGAAAGAGGTGTGGGTGTTCGACGTCGACGACACCACCCTCAGCAACCTCCCCTACTACGCCGACACCGGCTTCGGGTACGTTGGTGCTTGTTTGCAGACTGCGAACGACCGAGCAAGTGTGCAAGGAAGATGCAGTGAACGAATCGACGGCAGGATCGATGACGAGAGCAAGCTTGCTTCTGTTGTGCGTGTGTATGCAGGGCTGAGCCGTACAACGCCACATACTTCGACGAGTACGTGGCGAACGCGACGGCGCCGCCGCTGCCGGAGGTGCTGGAGCTGTACGAGAAGCTGCTGTCGCTGGGCATCAAGGTGGTGTTCATCACCGGCAGGCACGACACCGAGAAGGAGGCCACCATCAAGAACCTCCGCAGCGCCGGCTACCACACCTGGGAGAAGCTTGTGCTCAAGTACGTAAACATTTTCAGCCGCATATCCCAACTCCCTCCCTGCGCCTCTTTTCCTCTTGTCAAATAAAAAAAGAATGCTGGATGAGTGGCTGGAGATTTCTGGGGCAACGGACAGCTCAACTCGCACGACCTAATTCATGGGTTAGGATTACATACAGCACATCACCACCAAAAAAAAAGGATTTTCTACATATATGCGTGCTTATATTTCCACCAAATCAGACCCTTTAAGATTGGCGGAAGGTGAAGCAAATTGTAGGGTGGCCGAATTTTAGGAGAAAAAAGGGTACTATAGTTGACATCAAGCAAATGGGAACTATAGAGTGATCTTCTCCTCCCTTTGCTCTTCCCAAACAGCCGATTCATTTCTTTTTTTTCTTTTGTAACAAAAATGGAGAGTTTTAAGAGGCACCATTTTACTACCCAATTAAGAAACCATGTGTAGTCAAGATGGATGTCAATCTAGCAAGCAGAGGCGCAACTGCAGGATGATGGCCAAATCCTTATTGAACGCGTGTGCACCGGGACGGGTGCCGACACACGTACACACGTTAATCTGGATTGAAGGCAGGCACGATATCTGGTAGTAGCGCTTCTTCTTCATCTGGTTCCAGTTAGGGGAGCGAGGTCTCTGGCCTTAGAAGAACCAAGCTCGGGGAAGTGTGGGCGGACCGGTGATGCAGGCTGTTCGACAGGCGGCGAGCGAGGCGGCGGGGGCCCCGCCAAGCGAACTGGGGAAGGCAACCAGTGGATAGGGTCGATGAAAACGGACGGGATGAATCTCGTTTCGTCCACAACCGTATACCGTTTTTTTCCGTCCGTTTTTGTTTTTATCCGGGATAAACGGAAACGGGACCGAAAACGGGACGGAGTGAACCGGGAGCGAGATCGAAAACGGTAGAGCATTTGTCCGTCCGTATTTGCGGTATCCCATTTTTAACCGAGATATCCCGTTTTTCGTTCCGTTTTTCTTCAATACGGGATGGGCCTGTTGGGCCTTTTTTTTAATGAGATGTTAGGCATGTTGGGCCACGAAAGCACATGCCTGAGTTGCTTTTATTTTTCTTTTCATCTATGTGGACATGTCACATATATACAGGGCTGGATAAAAAGCTCGTTAAGCTGGCTCGGTGGCTCGGTACAAAAGTGTTCCGATTAGACATATTTTTCTTTTAAAATAAAAATGACTTGATTTGGAACGACTTTCAACTTCGGCTCGGCTCGTTAGGCTCGGCTCGTTAGGCTCGTCATGAAGTTGGGTCTTAAACAATGCAGGAAATAATGATGAATAAGATTATACCAATTTCTAAAAAAGCTCGAAAAAAACTACAGTTGGCTCGATATCCAGCCTTACATATATATTAAAGTCATCATCTTTTTGTTTTGGTAGAGTGCACAGCAGTGTGCCAGTGTCCGCCCTTTCATCATCTGATAATTCATTCATCTACGAGCGTATTTATGTGTGGGCACTGGGCAGTATATATTTTATATGCGGCATGCATGTTCTGGCTTAAGTTTTCGCTTACCGTTCGTTTCCGTCTATTTTTGACCGTATTTACCCGTTTTCGTATTACCGTTTATCCCGCTACCGTTTTCGTTCCCGGCTGTCCGGCTCCCGCTCCTGTTTCCGTTTAAAAATATGGAAATGAAAACGGTAGAGCGATTTTTCGTTCGTTTCCGTCCACTTTCATCCTCAGTGACAGGCCGGGACAGCCAAGTGCAAGCTTAGAGAAGGACAGGGCAGTGGCAGCAGGTGGTGGGCCGTGAGGTCGCCGGCGGCCAGGACGGCATCGTCTGAGGAGGTGGCGGCGGCGAGACAACGAGCTGAGAGAGATAATCGAGTAGGAGTAGGGAAGGACAGGGAAGAAGCAACCTTTCAAAATGTTAGGAGCGTACAAAGTATGTTTCAACAGATTATAGATTTAAAAAAGTTAGACGTGTTTGTACAAATGGCGTGCCTAGCGCTCGGACGTCCAGACGCTAACCTCCGTCCAAACGCGCACGCACGCCCGCCTGCTACGCTCATCCCGCCTATTACACATGCTGCTAAGCCTGCCCGCATGCACGTCCGCCCCCCGCATGCAACTACTACGCCTACACATCTACCACCGCATGCATGCTGGTGCACCTACGCATGTAGTTGTGCGCCTCGTGCCTGCTAATGCGCATGTAGGTGAGACCACCCACGCTCGCTTCGCTTGTCGCGCACGTGGGGACTGCTGCACCCGTGGGGACCGCCTCCGCATGCACCTGCTTCCTGCGCCTGCTAATGTTGCAACATGAAGCACTTCTGCAACATACATCTGAAACATGTGAAACATTTACAACATACGCTTGTAAAATATTTGTATAGCAACTGCAACATATGTAAAATCCAGATAAACCATTGCAACATATAACTGAAACAGATGAAACATTTTGAATAGACACTTGCAACATATGTATATAGCCACTGAAACATATGCAACACCTAATAAAACACTTGTAACGTACTTCTAAAACAGGTGAAACATTTGAAACATAGACTTGCAACATACATATATAGTCATTGCAACATATGCAACATGCAAATGAAACACATACAACATCTGGATGAAACACATGCAACATCTAGATAAAACATATGAAACATACATCTGAACACATGAAACATACGAAGCTCAGTGTCATGGAGTATGTGGGCCCCACACTCCTCTGATTGTCCGTCCTTCTGTCTTTGTCACAACGCATGCACAAGCCCACACGCCACATGCACCGTACCCCACGCCAAGCGAGGCTGCATGCGCTCCCATGCGCTGCCCCGCGCTCCACGCAGAATGAGTGACCGCACGAGCTCACATGCGCTGCCCCGCGCCACATGCACCCCACGCCAAACAAGTGGGCCCACACGCCCCATGCGGTGCCTCGCAAAAAGGACCGTTGCGGCCCCACCTGACTACAACTGCACGCGAAGCTTTACCGTTGTACAAACTGTGGGATTTTGTAAACTGTGGGATTTTGTAACATAGATCGCTGAACACATGGCACACAAGGATATTATTATAAGGAAAAAAAGAAAAAGAAAAAAAAGGGAAGGAACAAACATGTCCACTTGGCCATGCTCTCTCTTGGTGGGCCTTCATGGGCCATACGCTGTACTACCGCATGCACTTTCAGGGCCGAAATCACACGCCCTGCGCAAAACACGCTCGCCTGTGTGTCACCTGTGTTCGTGCCTTGCAGGCCGTCGTCCCTGGGTTCGTCGGTGGTGCCGTACAAGTCCGGCGAGCGGCAGAAGCTGGTGGACGCCGGGTACCGCATCGTGGGCAACATGGGCGACCAGTGGAGCGACCTCACCGGCGCGCCGGAGGGCGACCGCACCTTCAAGGTGCCCGACCCCATGTACTACGTCGGGTGAATAATGCGAGTATATATGCCACGTACTCCAAGCTCCAATAACAGGCATATGCAGTATGTCATACGATGTCATCCATCATCATCATGGCCCTGTTCGGCAGACTATTTTTTTAGCTTATAAGCCGGCTATGGCTGATTTGCTGTGAGAGAAAAATACTGTTCTACGGCTGATAAACCGTGCTGATAAGCTCAACCGAACAGGAGCATATCTTTGATCGCCTCTGTACTTGCGCAGATCTATATGAATATTTGTTACTATTTACTACGTGGAATAAATCGTGAGCATCTGTGTGCTAATATATACTATATAATAGCTTGCGTGATTCGTGAACGTGTGATTCATGAGGTCGTCGATGGACGACGGAGCTCTACTGGCGACCAAACCGTTGGGAATGCAGAACACTGTTCGTGCTAATTCATCCTGAGTGAAATCAGTTTTGTTTTTTAAGGAATATACTCGCAAATATGCTTATGCGTTGCAACTGGAGGAAAAAAATCTATCAAACATTAATGAAAAACGAGAATGAGAATGTTATATATCTATTCATTTTATTTTCACTTTTCATAAAATTTTAAAAATAAAAATTATTTTATGATGATCATAACATCTATAATGTAAGTTGATATTGATAATAATATGATAATATTCTATTAAATCTATTTCAAATTAAAAATATAACCTTGATAGATATTATTTCTCTTCCATTGTAAGGCATAAAAATATTTAGTTGTCAATATATCATAACTTTAATTTTCATACTATCCTTGTGTTGGTATGGTTAGATATCGAGTTCTATGACTTTTTTTTGGACCCATAAAAATATGTAATTCTAGGATTGTTCACGACACCGACTGGACCAGTTCAACATGTATAGGCCGTGCGGGTTCAACTTTTGGCAAGCATAGCCTATGGAGAGTGTTGGCCCCGACCGCGGCGTCAATTGGTAGTCGCGGTGACGATGGTGTTTAATTTGGTTTCGGTGGGTGCAGATGCAAGCGGGGAGAGCCGGCCGCGTGTGCATGTCAATGTTGGTCGCGCCACCGGGTCACAGCGCTGCACGCGGCAGCCCCTCACTGACCCGATGAATAACTTGGTCCCAACTTGCACAACATGATTGCAGTATATATCTCTTCATATACGATTATATCAATAACATATCTTTGAGAAGCCTATGAGACTGAGATCAGGTTCAAGTTGTGCTGGTCTGCTGCAGGTTGCACACGACAATAATCTTGGTCGTTGAGTAGAGGTTGCATACACAGCGATGGAGCGAATTGTGCGCACTAACATGGTTCTTTGTCGAGGGCATACGCGAAGCCCAGAGGGGTGCTCTCGAGTGCGAGGATGTGTAAGTCGCAGAAAGAAAAAGGAAAGAGTGCGAGGATGTGTAGCAGACGCAATGACTACAAGAGGTGATTTGCAAGAGATGATGATGATTTTTTTTCTTCCCTTAATCGTTGTTTACGGTGACTTGATTTTTTTTAGAGTCCATGTTTGATTTGATTTTTTTCATGGAAGAAAAACCCTTCTTACGTATGACAGTTTTTTTTGAAGAGTTGTTTTTTCACCGGTGAAGAAAAACTGAAAGAGGGAAGGATGGGAAAAAGCAAAACCAAAACAGAAAAAAAATAAATGGGGATGATTGATTTTTGACTTTCCTTGTTTGTTATTTATGGTGACGTGATTAGGAGTCCTTGTTTGATTTGACTTTTTGACGTGGGAACGAAGCATTCCTATTTAAATTAGGATTCATGTATGAGTACGGGTTATTATATGTATGAGTCTAAATAGAAAAAGCTCTCCATCGTCCGTTAGTTAAAGAGAGACGGACCAAACAAATAGATGGACGAAAAAAGAGCCTAAAATTTTATCTCTTTATTATTAGAGATAGATGTAATATGTGCATACTCCTTTGATCGATCGACAGAGGAGTTTTCGGCTACGTGGCAGCCAAAACAAAGAAAGAAACGCTAGTATATATCTCCTTGGTAATCCCGGTGTTAGGCACCGAATCAGTGTCTAACGGGAACTGAGTGGATAATAGGGATAGGATTCAGAGAATGCAACAAGACTGGAAACGAGAAGAACAGAGAAAAACAGACATGTTTAGGCCTTCGTTCGTTTAGCCCTCATTCCACCTGGATACATTCCAAGAGATCAGATATAGTAAAAGTTATCACAAGATCTCAGGCTGGAATTAATCTAGGGTCCATTCTGGATGAACCCAACAGGCCCTTAGGGAATTCGTTATTCACTAGAAAACCAGGGCGCGGCGTTGCCGCGCCTACCGTGAGGTTGCCATTCTATGACGTTATATATTGTATATTATAGTAGAACATATATCTTATATGTTACAGTTGAATATAATGCACACTATAAGAATTTTTTCGTATTGTTTTTATTGCAAATATGTTTTTCCCTTTTTATATTTTATTGTGTTAGCATGGTTTTAAATAGCTCGATATTTTTGCCGCTATAGCCCGAAATAGCTTGAAAAAAATTGTGCCGCTATTTGCGTTCATGCACAATTTTATCGCTATTTTGCCGCTAAAGTCCGCTAATTACGGTTTATAAAACGCTAAACACTTTAGCCTTAGCTCGCTATTTAAAACCATGTGTGTTAGTAGAAGAAAATTATTGGCATTAGTACACAAAATGAAGGATATATCAGTTGAATGTTTGTACCATCAGAACGCAGCAGCAGTGTTATTGATTTTTTTAAGAAAATAGAGGAGGATCGTAATCATATTAATGTGGGTCCGCGTCATACTATGTTATAATTGAAGAGGAGATGGCTACCCATACATTTAAATTTTCGTTATAACTGAGTATAGATGTTGAAGTTCTCTGGAAAAGAGAGAAATTCTTGGTATGTGCAGATTAGGCTGCAAATATAATTGTTCAAAAAGGCATGTAGGGTGTTATTTTAGAAGATTTTTAGTGGAAGAATTACGGGATCTGGAGTTACGATGGATGAGATATAAACTTTCTAAGTTATACGCGAAACGCGAATGAGATGAATTTGTAAATTATTTTTGTTTTTTTATGACGAAGGAGTGTAAAATATTTGGGTAGGCTCTACGCTCTAGAGTGGTTCTAGTTTATTTAGGAATTTTCTGGAAAGGAAAAGAGCTTACTTTAATCTTTTGGGTTCGTTTATCGTGTACACGTAGCAATTCTCTTCTCAGCTGCTAGATGCACAGTGCTGTCAGATAAACAGTGCTCATGAAAGCAATTTTTGCAGCAATCTAAGCCGTTCGATCGCGATCCAACGGCCGAGGATTTACAGGCGACGTGGCACCCTCACCGGGCGGTGTTTGTCCACGCGTTTCGTCTTGTAAAGACTAGAAACAACGCGCGGCGTTGCCACGCGGCCTCATGGGATGGAACCAGTTGTGTAGGAACATAGATCAATTATTGATTAATTTTTTTAGCAGGCAGGGTGTCTAGCATTTTGAGGCAGTTTGTTATGCGTTTATGTTGCTATGGATCCTCTTTTTTTGATACAATGTTTTATAATTTAGAGATTTGGCTACCGTAGGTTTTAGCGATTATTTATAGACGTAATAGAATACACAGTATGTGTCATGGAGTATTTTTTATGACAAAGAAGAGGTGGAAAATATTGAGATACGTTCTAGATTTGTTTTAGTCTATTTACGAATTTTCTGGAATTTATTTGCAAAGGAAAAGGGTCTACTTATGTGTTTGTGAAAATGACCGTAAATTACCGAAAAGGATGTTAATATTTAGATTTTTTTGTGGTAGAATTATCAGAGTCGGAGGTAGGATGATAATTTATCGGCGAAATGCGAATGAGAGGAATCTAGAATTTTTTTTATGACAGTGAAGAGGCAAAAAATATTTAGGTACGTTCTAGGTTGCTTCTAGTTTATTTATGATTTTTTTAAAATTTTGTACAAACAAGAATGACTTATTTTGATGTTCCAGGTACGTTTCTCGTGTGCGCATAGCAAAGATATGTGAACAGTGATAAACAGTGACCACGAAACGATTTTTCATGAGCTGTCCGATCAAGATCCAATGGCCCAGGATTTATAGGCGACTTAGCCCTATCTAGTGCCTGAGCTTGGCTCAGGATTAGAGTTATAGAGATTTCATAACCAACAACACAGAGTTCAGACAGCGGCATTTATACCAGACGTTACCGCCTGCGGCCCAAGCGGCCAGACCATTACAAGCCCACTAGCAAAAGGCCCAACTACTCATTACATGGTCCATTCAGCCACCCTTCTCTATTGCGGGCCACACTACAGCCCCCCTTACTTTTCCAGCTTGTCCCATGGCTCTCCTTCCATGTCGGCAGTGTTGGAGGAAGATGAGACTACTGAACCTGAATTTGAGACACAGTCGAAGACCCGCGCTGAATCAACCACGAATCCAGAAACTGAACCGGCCGCCGCGTCACTCGTGCGGCTGTTGGGCAAGGGCTTGGCGATGGCGGAGCAGCATAGGAGGAGGTGATGGTGCCACACGATGAAGCTAGCCACAAAGGATCGGAGGAGAGAGAAATAGCAAGAAGAATTATTGGTTTGATTTTTTTAGCTAGGTGCCTCTAAAGCATACTGCGTTGGAAAAAAATAGTTTAGTTGTGGTGTCTTTTATGCCATATGAGTCAGGCTGGAAAGAACTGTTCGCTGATTTGTTATGAGAGAAAAACGCTGTAACATGACTGAACAGACCATGGCCTCGTTCGGCTGTGCTGATAAGCCGGTTGAAAAACACTGTTGGCTGATTTGTTGTGAGAGAAAAATACTGTTCCGGCTGAAAAAACAAGCTGAAAAAGACGGATTATAAGCCGGATGAACGGGGCTCATGTGGTGCCCGTATAGCATATCTGATAAGTTAAAACGAACAGCTTGTGCACGTATTTCGGTGTATATCCGGAGTTAATGTGGTATCTGAGTGCATATCTAACACCAAGGCCGTGTATATCTGGAGATAATGTGGTATCTCCGCATATCTAACGGCGCAGCCTGTGCACGTATTTCAGCAGCGAATTTACGCTCTCGTTGTGGCAGCGGACGCTAGCACGGAAGCACCTTGCGGTTGCGCAAGACGGGTAGTACAGGTCTATAGTACAGGCTATGATAGCAAACACATCACGTGGCGAGCGCGAGCGAGGAGCCCGCGCCCTGGCGCCCTGCACGGCCGGCCCTACGCCGCTCGATGTGCAGTGTGCTGTGCTCCTACAGGAAGTGGCAGTTAGCTGCATCCAATTTCTTCCCAGCTCGTGTCTCCTCTTCCTCTCTCTCTCTGTCTCTCCTGAGTCCTGTCCTCACCCTCCTCCGGCCGATCGTCCTCCCCGTCATCAGCTCTAAAGAGAAGAAAAGAGGACAGCTTGACACAATCACCATGTTCGTGTCAAAACAACAATGCCTATCGACAGTCACTTGCGTCGTTGCCGGCTTGCAGCTGGCCGCCCAGTTCGTCAGCGACCGTACGCTGTCATGGACCGATGGGCGAGCAATGCGCCAAAGTGTTGATAACAACATACAAAATGGCGAGATTAGAGTATTAACCAGCCGAGAACCAATTACCATCGATGTGTAAGGTGTGCCCCGGCATTTGCCCCCCAAAAGAAGGGAAGAAAAGAAAACCAAAGATGAAAGGTGCAAGGTGTGCCCCGGCACGGCAGATCACGGCACGGTGACGGTGACCACGCCTCCGGCGGCGGCGCCTGGCAGGCCGAACGGCAGGCCCCCGACACCAACTCCGACGCCGATGCCAATAGTCACGCCCGCCGCGTCGCCGCCGCCGCACCCGGCTGGGCGCGCCCCGGGGATGCGGAGGCAGCTGAGGCCGCCTTCCCCCGGGAACTCGTCGCACTCGGGCTGCGGCCGCTGCATGTCCCGCCCGGGCACGCAGTTGCCCACGAAGTCGAACACGCCGCGGCTGCCCAGCTGCCGGTCGCACCGCTGGCTGATCCCGGAGAAGAAGTTGAAGGACACGGACAGGTTGGTGATCCGGCGCAGGTCGCACAGCAGGTCCGGGAGCTCGCCCGTGAGCTGGTTGTGCGCCAGGTTGAGCACCTCGATCCCGGACAGGCACGACAGCGTCCCCGGGAGGTGCCCCGACAGCGCGTTGTAGCTCAGGTCCAGCACCTGGATGCTGGGCAGGAACCCCAGCGCCTCGGGCACGCACCCCGTCAGGTTGTTGTTGAGGAACAGCACCTCGCGGACCCGGCCGTCGTAGGCCGCCGCCGGTACGGCGCCGGTGAAGCGGTTGTTGGCCAGCGTGATGACCGTGGCGGGCGACGCCCACAGCGTGTCCGGGATCTGGCCCTCGAACTGGTTGTTGTTGAGGAACACGGCGTCCAGGTCTTTGGCGAACACCTCGGGCGGGAGCTCCCCGGAGAAGGCGTTGAAGCGGAGGTCGAGGTACACCAGCGACGGGATGAGCAGCGTGGACGCCGGGAACGGGCCCGAGAAGAGGTTGTTGCTGAGGTCCAGCTCCGTCAGGTACTGCAGGTCCCGGAGCGCGTCGGGGACGGCGCCCCCGAGGCGGTTGCTGTTGAGGTGCAGGAACGTGAGGTGCGCCAGGAGCGAGACCGCGTCGGGGAGCGTGCCCCTCAGGTTGGCGCGGTTGAGGTCGATGCCGGCCACCACCGTGGACGCGCCGGCGCCGGCGGCGTCGGGCGGCGCGGAGCAGTACACGCCCTTGTAGGCGCACACATTGGCGCCCTGCCACGAGGACAGCGCGCCCTTGGGGTCCGAGGTCACGGCCGCCTTCAGCGCCTGCAGCGCCGCGTACTCCTGGCTCCGCGGGCCGGCCGGCGCGCCCGAGGAGGCGGTGGTGGTGTCGGTGTCGTCAGGGCTACTAGGGCTAGGAGGCGGCGAGCCGTGGATCCAGGCGGCAATGGCTGAGCCCAGGCCGAGCTGGGAGGTCGGGGCGGGGGTCAGCAGCAGCAGGAACACGGCGGCGGCGACTCGGGCGGGAAATGGTGGTGGCCGCCGCCTGGTCATGGCTACCTGTGAACCTTACACGGCGGTTAAAGCTCCTCTCTTTTTGGCTGCGAGATCTGAGGAGAGTGATTCTTGTGAGAGAGAACGGGACGGTGGGGGAGTGGCGGAGGAGAAAGGTGATCAGCTCAGCTCGGCTGGTAATACATTGATTGATCTCCTCTCTGTCTCTCTCTCTCGCCGTGTTTGCTGCTTGACAATCTGCTCTCTCTCTCTCTCTCTTGGACGTCCCTCTCTCGTCTTGCCCCTGATGAAACCACAGCTGGAAGGCTGGAAGTGGGATGTGATGGGTCATGGGTGTAGGACAGCCTGAATCATGCGTTCGTTCAGCATTGACAGCATTGCTGTGTGTGTCCAAACTCATGTGAGTACGTAGTACTAGGGCTGTCATGTACCGTTTAGATGCCAAAAATTTTGCCAAATTTTTTAGATTCATTGTCACATCGAATCTTTGGACGCATGTATGAAGCATTAAATATAAATAAAAAATAAAATTAATTACACAGTTTAGACGAAATGGACGAGACAAATCTTTTAAGCCTAATTAGACCATGAGTGAACACTAATTGCCTAATAACAACGAAAACGAGACAAATCTTTTAAGCCTAATTAGATCATGAGTAAACACTAATTGCCTAATAACAACGAAACTGCTACAGTTACATTTCGTCAAAAATTTTACCAACTAAACAGGCTCTCAGCCTGTAACTCATCGGTGTAAACCTGAAGTGCATGAACACGGGATAACGGATAGCATCATATACTGTAATACTCGTAATTCATAAAAACAGAGCTTATAGTAAAGGTGCAAGAGCAATAGTTTAACTCTAGGATCCCTAGCAAGCAATTTTTTTTTGTCCCCGTTCATTGATTTTTTTTCCCGCCCCGCACACGCACCCTGCCCCGTCGTAGCGCCCGTGCGTCTCGATGACTCGCCTTGCACGCGCAGCCCGCCTTGTTCGCCTCGATTAGAGGGTGTTCGCCCTGTCCTGTACGCGCACCCCGCCCCCCTCGCGCCCCGTCTGTCGGCCCCTAGCTCGCCACGCCCCATTCCCCGGTGCCCGTGCCGTACCACCATCACTGCCCCCGCGCCCCCTGACTCTCCGAACAACATAAAGCACTTGAATGTAACATACGTATGAAATAGATGAAACATTTGGAACATACACTTGCAATATATGTGTGAAACCTATGCAACATCCAGATAAAATGTTTGCAACTTGCAACATGAAAACACTTAGTGCAACTGCAATATAAGATTGAAATATCTGAAACATTTAGATCATATTGTTGCAACATATGTGTGAAAACATATGCAACATTCAGATCAGAACGTTTGCAACATACTTCTGGAACAGATGAAACATTTTGAATAAACCTCTACAACACTTGCAATATGTCTCTGAAATAATTGCAACATATGCAACATCCCCGATCTACTTTTTGCAACATTCATATGAAACAGCTGAACATACCTTTGAAACGCCTGAAACACTTTAAACATACACTTACAACATACGCTTTCATCGCAACTTCTCCCCGCTGAGGTCATGCATCGCGGCAGCCACGGCGTCGATAGCACCCCAGCAACACCTCGGCATGCGTGGGGGGACGGGCTATGGCGAGCAGCAGTGGGGGCGCGCCACGTAGCAAGCTAGAGCGGGCGCAGTGGGGGATGGAGCGCGGCGCGGCGACGGAGGGGGCGCGGCATGGGATGAAGCACGACGCTGGATGGGGGAGCCGCACGGCGAGGAAGACAGCAGCAGCACGCGATGGGTGAGCACTGCAGTGGGAGATATTTTTGAGAGAGAGGGGAGAAAGAGAGGAAGAAGCAGGCCTGTTGGCCGATAGCGCGCACGCCGGCGTCCGTCCGGATGAGCATTACCTTTTGGACAATGTGAAGGTGCCAATTCCACTCACATATATAAATCAAGGAAGACTCAAGAAGGCTAAACTTGTCTGGCCCGACAAGCTTGGTCGCAACAAACACGGCCTTGGACTCTGAATGTCATTCCGGCGTGACCGTTTTGGACCTGAAATGATGATACATGCATTTTGTTCACCAGGACCTGATCGAAGCTACGGATGCGCATGTTGGAAAAAGCATACCAAAGTTTCGATGGATTGCATGGAGAGTTTGTTCTTCTCTCTTTTGATGATGACGGGATCGGATTGCATGGAGAGTTGGAGACGTTGGCTGGCCGTTCTATCTCAATCAACATCCTCGAAAGCTAGTACTTGACCAGAATGGGAAGTCCTCCAAAAATCACGTCATATCTTATTTCTTATCAAGAGAACCAACTGTTGTTGCTACACCTGAAACCTGATGGATCATAGACTATATACGACGTAACAAAAAAAATACCCTGATCCGGCCGACTGGTGCATCGTATAGACTGGTTGTTTGTTATTTTCGACCTGCAACAATAATCAAGTCGCGCACTAAATATATTTGTTGACCCAAAACCTAACCCTCTAAAAAAATCATAACCAAATTTGATCGGGTGAGTGCGGATAAAAAATGTCATCTGAAATCAAACTTGGATTATGCTAAGATCGGGTAAAAGATGTGAGAGGGTTTTTTTTGGCACGACCTGACACTTGTTCTTTCTAGTTGTTGTATATATAGACATGCATGCGGCTTAGTCAATCCTGTTCGTTTGAACTTATCAGCCTGGCTTATCAGCCATGTTACAGTATTTTTCTCTCACAACAAATCAGCGAATAATACTTTTCACCCTGACTTTTCAGCGAAACGATATGTGGCTGAATGTCATCCCCAATTTTTGTCTTCGAAAAGAAACCACGTGAATTAGGACAACCAATAGAAATTTTGCAGACAACCATGCTGATCATCCTTCTTTTCAGTCTTGTATGGTTGCAAGCCAAAATATGGGCAAGCTCAAGAAATTTTGTATCTGGGTCCAAGAAAAATAGGAACTTTAATTTAAAGGCTATTGCTAGAATTAAACTCAGAAAATGCAATTCTCAAAAATCAAAGAAGCCTTAAGGGGTGTCTGGATCCAGGGGACTAAAGTTTAGGAGGCGTCACATAGAGGTGTCGTATGGAGTGTTCGGATACTAATAAAAGAATAAATTACAGAATCCGTTGGTAATCCGCGAGACAAATTTATTAAGCCTAATTAATCCGTCATTAGCATATGTTTACTGTAGCAACACATTGTCAAATCATGGACTAATTAGGCTTAAAAAATTCGTCTCACAAAACAGTCTCAATCCGTGCATTTAGTTTCGTAATAGTCTATATTTAATACTCCACGTATATGTCAAATATCTGATGGGACAACGTCTAAAGTGCAGGAGGAAACGAACACCCCCTTAAAATCTTACTCCTAAGTAGGAACCTATTTAGGCTAAGAAAAAAAGTAGGAACCTATTTTAAGAGTTAATTGCTGGAGATGCTCTGAAAGGCAGCGTACCATCAGCACTCTTTAACTTTCCCTGCCTCGTCCTTCCATTCATTGATCACTAATCTGACCCTGGACCGTAAAATGGATAGCTTTTAGGCGTTTGATCAACTCCGAATTTGTGCTCTTTATGATCAGTCCTAAGAAATTTACTGATTTGCGATAGTGCAAGCACACGGTTCGCAGATGTGTGACTGTGAGTAGGGATCCCACGGGACAGTACAAAAATGAATTGACCGTCCTCTGTATTTTTAACACCTACTGTACTGTACCCCATCTTTCTCTCGACACAGCGCGTTGAATTTTCGTAAAGTGCTAGAGAGACCACCGTACCTGCACTGTGCCGCTGTGCGTATGGGCCCCGCTGAATAATTGACGCTGCTAAATGTCAACCCTGACAATTTCTTTTTTTTTCAAATCATATTTAAAGACAAACACATCACCGTATGAACCATCACAAGCTTCAGACAGGCTTTTCTGGGATCTGTTAGGTGTTTGATCCATGAAAAACACGGGTCAAACAAATATATAGTTCCTGATCCATCGTTATCCCAAAACAAGTAATTTTGTGTTACCCAAAATTTTGTAGTCTATAAATTGCATCAATCAGGTTTGCACTCTACTGGCTACAGAGTACCTAGGAACGGACCAATAGAACAACAGTGATATGTGTGAAGATTTTATATGTTTCGAAAATAAGTTGTTTAAATCTTATTGATAATGAAATTTAAAAGCTCGACCAGAATATTATCCAAAGAGTACATAAAGTGTAATTAACTACTGGTTCTGATTCAAAATAAGCTGGTAGTTTAGAAATGTTGTCGATCGAGAATTCAATACTAATATGTAGAAATATAATCATATTGATTGATGTTACTATGTGCATTCTTTCATGAGTACATTTTCATATTTTCGTTTGCGACAAGTAATTATCATATAATATTGCTATTCTTATTAAAATAACATATTTTTGCAGATATTACTAGCCAAACTATCGTATTATAGACCACTAGACCATCCACCCCTGCTCCAACATGGCCTTGGATGTTATATCACACAAAGATTAAATGTTTTATGTATGAATTAAGTGCCTATAATTAATCAAAATTGACAATCTTTAATGTCTTCTTCGTTTCCTAGCCCAATACCTATTTAGATACTCTATAATCCATATCCAGTTCTACTTTTCCAATTACTAATAATCTATAAACTCTATCCAATTCTAGTAACTTTTCCAATTACTTATATGTGTTTTTACCCTTTGCATAGCAACTTTACAGATTTAAGGTGTAATTAGTTAAAAACTTAGTTTAACTTATATCAGCTCTTGTCACATTTTTTTCGACACCATAAATCTATATTTTGGCTTTCCACTTTTGATGTTGTTAGTTAAATTTTTAATCCACGAGTTATGTTTAAATTCTAGTGCTTCTTGAATCTTTTATTTGGTTGTCTATTATTTTATTAAAAAGGGATTGTCAATCTTAGCTAGACTCAATTAATAGTTACTACAATCGCATAAACAGTCATTTCAACCTGCATCATTGTAAGGTCCAAATGGCTAGAGGGGGGGTGAATAGCCTATTTAAAAAATATACAAGCTTCACTAAACAACCACGTTAGTATAAAAGATGGCTATGCTAAATCTAGCACTAGCTCAACTACACTATGCAAGCCACCTATACAATTCTAGTGAAGCAAGGCAATGATCTCTAACACACCAACAAGACTAAGTCACTAAGCTACTTACTCCTATGTGATAAAAGCTACACTAAGCAAACTACACTAGGGTAAGTACAAGAAAGTAAAGTGCAAGTGACTTGATTCTTATACCAACGATGTAGAGAAGTAATGCACTCGAAGAATCAATCACAATGATCAACCACAAGAGAAATCCTCGGCAAAGAGATGACACAAGATTTTTTACCGAGGTTCACTTGCTTCCCGACAAGCTACTCCTCGTTGTGGCGATACACCCACTTGTCGATTCGCGAGCTAATCGACTATCAAGAGTCGAGCCCTCGGCGGGCGCCGCACAACCGCACACAAGATAGGGATCCTCCAAGCCACGAGCTCCACTAGAGTATCCAATTTGCGAACTCCCGCGGGGAAGGATCAAGAACCCCTTACAACACTAGGTGAGGGCTCCAACAATCTCCAACTGTGAGCTCAATCACCTCCGCTGCTCCAAGCCGTCTACCGTGTCGGGAAACACGGAAGAGTAACAAGAAATCCGCAGCAACTCGAAGATCAAGTGCCTCTGAATGCAACTCTCAAGCAATGCACTTGAATCTCGCTCAATCTCACTCAAGATGTGCAACCATGCAAAGAGATGAGTGGAGGGATTGTTCTCTAGCTCAAATGATGTCTCTAGGTCTCAAAATGTGCAAGAGTTACCCTCAAACCCCGGATATCCTCTATTTATAACGAAGGGATACGCAGCTAGCCGTTACGGATGACGCAGCGAAAATCGTGCTGACCGGACGCTCTGGTCAGGGTGACCGGACGCGTCCGGTCACTACACGACAAGCGAAAACAGTGCGCGTCAGAACTAGCCGTTGCCGTGACCGGACGCGCTCAGCCATTTGACCGGACGCGACAGTGCTAGCGTCCGGTCGCGTTCCAGTAAGCTTCCGTCGAGACCGGACGCGTCCGATCGTACGTGACCGGACGCGCCGCGCGTCCGATCAGCACTCCGCTCCTCTGGACGCCTGACCGGACGCTCCGGTTCCGTGAGGGACCGGACGTGCCGGTCGCGCGCTCTTCTTCTGCGCACAGGTGAACTGACCGGACGCGCTGGTCAGGCCAGACCAGCGTCCGGTCACAAACCCTAGTGCCCGCGCCGTGTTGAACTGACCGGACGCGTCCGGTCAAACCGGGACCGCGTCCGGTGCAGTGTCCGGTCACTGTTTTTCAGTGAAAACCATTTCAGACTTTCGCTACCTTTTCTCGCCTCCGGCGCAATAGAAAATAGGCATTTCATTTCCTCGAAAACGCCTGAATCCCGCGCTCGCAAGCTCGGCGGGAGGGAGAGCGAACCCCAAACCCCTTACTACCGCTCAAACACCACCGCTTTCGCAAATGTGCTAACACCACCAAGTGTACACCATCAATGTGCATGTGTGTTAGCATTTCACAAACATTTTTCAAGGCGTTATGTTAGCTCTCAACTAGATCCTAATGCATATGCTCAAGACATTGATCTAGTGGCACTTGATTCCCGAGCTAACCATGATTGCCCCTCTTGATAGTCGGCTATGTATCCTAAACCCGGTCAATCACTTCTCTACTCATCTTAGACCGGCAAAAGGAAAATCCTATGGTTATACATTTGCCTTGCGCTCTTAGATCCTTTTCTTCCACTTGATCATCATGTCCATCATATTATGTGCGTCTCCACCATGATCTTGCTCATCATTTCATGCACCAAATCTTGTGGTCTTATGGCCATCTCTCCATGCCATTTCCACCTCCATCACATGTTGCTTATGCCTAGCTTAACACACTTGATACAATAGCATTAGCAACTTGGTGTCATTAATTACCAAAACCAAACTTAGGCTTTCAATCATGACACTTACTTAAGATGTTGAATTTTATCTATGAAAGAACTATATGTGTGGTAGTATTGTTTTATAAAAAAATAGAGTGCTTGAAAACACACTACCAGTATTAAGTATCAAAATGCATAAGCTTTTTTTGAGAAAAAATCGACAAAATGCATAAGCAAACCAATGTAACATATTTTAAACAATTATAATTTAGAATATAATTATTAGTGTCATTGGTATGTGATCACCAAAGAGGTTGTTGGCATCGGACCGTCGCATTAGTGCTTGTCTGATGCATGTTCCACGCCAAAATGGAGGCTCCGTCTTGGAATAAATTAATTCTTAGAGTTGCTTTAAAAATATTGTTTTTATATATGACTAAATTTTAAAATGTGTAAATATTCATAAGACCAAATGAGCATATTTTGAAAATATATTTTATGGCGTACTAATGATACTAATTTAGTGTTATAAATCTTTTATGAAACGTAAAAAGTAACTTTAAGACAACTATAGGAAAATTGACTTATCCAGAGATGGAGGGAGTTTGTCTCTCGCTGTCGGACGGATATGTCTAGCTAACAACCGGTTGTTTTAGCCCATCCCATCAACCAAAATTTTCTGATGCGCTTACATTGTCTTGTTGTTATATTTTCACCGTCTTATTACTATATTTACAATGATTTCTTCAGTGTAATTTATTAGATAGAGTGATGTAATTTGAGAATAACACAAATATATGCCACATTTTTTCAAAAAGATTTACAAATTATTTCTATAGATTTCAAACATCAGAGAAATATATGTTAAATTATTCACAAATTCTTCGGAAACTTAAAAAAAATCCACATAAGGAGGTGAGAGAGGAGAGATTGTCGCAGGGTGTTCCGTGCTCGCGTCCGTGTGTCAGGCAGGGACGCACGCACCGGCATGATTGCTTGCTTGACGCTGGAGCCGAGCGCACGCACGCGCAGGGACGCATCGCACGCATCGCAGGGCGGGGGGAGGCCGACGCTTCCGCATCGCACGGCCCAAAAAACGGTTGATAATAACCGGCAAATCAACCGATTGATTTCTGTAATACAAATAGAGATGTGAGAATTCTAAAAACATAAACAGATGTCACAAACCGTTGTTTTTACGAAGCTAGCTCCATGCATGAATTACGAATGTTTTCTTCCAGTCTTTTGACTTCCACAGTTCCACTGCGTGCAGATACAGCATTTTACTGCATAGTATGATTTGATCAAAATAAACTTGTTGGCCAATGGCCATTGAGCACCTCTCTGTGACTGTGAGTGCCTCCTCCAAGTCCAACCCATCCATCGCCCGCCCGTCTTTTTTGAGAAAATTTGCTCATTGCCATCAAAATCTATACTGCTTTCCTCATTGCCATCAAAAATAGAAGATTTTGTTATCTGCCATCAATTGTGTTATTTTGTTTACTCAACTGCCATTACCGTTAAGAACATGTAGTTTCTTTTCTTAACTGCCATCTGGTTATATAGTTTATTTGCTTGATTGCCATTTAGCATACGGCGTGACCTGTGTCTCCATGTTCACTTTCCGATTTTGCCCCTGCCCAGATCAAAGCAGTGGGATACCCCCACGAACCCGACGCTGCAGCCAAGACCATCGGCAACCAGCAGACACACAAAAAAAAAGACTGACGAACCCTAGCTCCACCCGATCCAGCGTGCGAGCCAGCGATCCCGCGTCCCCGAGCCTCGCGCCCGAGCCGGGCGCCACCGCCGCCGCAGCCCGCGGGGCCGGGCTCCACCGCGGCTGCCACCAGCGGGGAGGGGCTCCACCGCCGCCGCCACCCGTGGGGCGGGCTCCACTGCCGCCGCCTTCGCCCGGTGACCCGACCGGACGCCGGGACACCACCATCCTCTCCGCTCTGTGCTGTGCTCGGCTGCTCGGCGGCGCTCCAAGCATCAACTGGTGGCGCGGCGACGGCGCTCCATTCTCTACGCCGGCGGCCAGCGAGGAGCGAGCGGCGGCGGGCGGCCCTGCTGATTCCCGAATCGGGGTCTCGACGCTCGGCCTACCTCCATTTTTAGGCTGGGTCCGCCACTGCAGCCGGCACACCGACCCGCCGGGACACCACCCAGCCGGACACCGACCCACCGAGATCTCACATAAATTGCTGTTCAGAGCAATATATGAGGAAGTCTATTGTTTGAGTACTTTTGATACCTCAACCTGCTAGTTGTTTAATGGGTTTATCTACTCACCTGGAGATGAATTAGCAAACTTGGGTAGCATTGGTTAAATGTAAAGATGAGATAATGCTAAGCTTGCACGTAGCTTAAATGTATTTCCATGCTACAAGCACCCCATGTTGCCATTTTTATATGCATGCATTATCCTTTTTGTTTCTCTGTTGCAGTATTGACAAATTTGCACTAGCAGCACCTATGCATTTCCTATTTTGTCTTATAGCCAGCTAATCTTTTGAAGTTGATATTTCATCACCTTTTTTTTGTTTGCCACAGTAAGTAAAGTTATCCATGCATCTAGCAAAATTTTACAAGCAGATCTCAAATGTCAATAAATATGCACTAAATTGAATCTATAAGCTCCTTTCTCTCCGAAAAGAAGAATGTGTGATATTAGTATATCATCTAATGTACCATCCACACCTTTGCATTTTTGCAAAAAACTGATATGTCTTGCTCTATTTAGATTAGGAACTGGTAACCAAGTTTAAGAAAAAGGGCTAGTTTGCATTTTCCTTACATATGCTTACATGCATAGCTTATGTGTACACTTTTACATATCTCACATGTTATATTCTTATTTGTTTTTCTTAAAAATGTATCCTTTTTTATTATAGCCAAGGCGCTTCAGTTTACTTAGCTTCTGGAAACTCTCTCAGGTATGCTGAAATTGCAAAACTCCCGTTCTTGATTATAGTATTCTCAATATCATATGCTCAAATTGTAAAGTTAATGTTCTGGTCACACCATTCTCAATATTATCCTCTGAAATTGTAAAACTCTCACATGCAGGTCTGGAAGTGGTTCAAACGAACCTGAACCACTTGCCATTGAGTACCCTTTCATGTCTTTAGGTGAAACAACAACACCACCTTCCACATCCACGCCTACAGGACAGAAAAAGGATAAAAGAAAGACCAAGGCGCAAGTGAAGAAGAAGATGGTTCCAGTGCCACCAGATAGTCCAGCTATGGCGACTAGAAGCAAGACTCCTCTAAATCAAAGCCCTGCTGCACACACTAGAAGCAAGAGGAAACTTCCAGATCTTAATTTGTAGTTCATGCATATCATCTAGAGACTCTATCATCTATGTGGCTTGTGATGCAGTGCAGTTGCCTTATTTTGCTTGCTTTGCAAACTTATGGCTGCCTATTTTGCTTAGCGAGAATGAGCCAAGTTGCAAATTATATGCACAACGATGACCGGTTCAGCTTGCTCTTTTGCTTGGTCTGTGAACCGATGAATTACTACTTTGCTTGGTAAACATTTGAACTAATGAATATCTATGTAGTGTATGTCTAATTTCATGTGAACTGTGTTCAAAATATTGCTTTAATGTTGCCTGTCATGTTCCGATAGTATTTATATTGATGTTGTCATATTTTTGTAGCTGTCATTTATTGATCTCCATTTTATCTGATATATGGTTCTGGACATCAATGGCATTCAAGGAATTTTGGGATCAAATTTTTGGAGGGCTAAACTGTCTTCCCCATCCCATCTAACGGAAGACTAACAGAATGGCAGCTAAGGAAACAAAAAAATACAAATTGATGGCAGATAACAAAATCTTCTATTTTTTATGGCAATGAGGAAAGCAGTATAGATTTCGATGGCAGTGAACAAATTTTCTCGTCTTTTTTCGCGAACGAGACGGCCGTCTTCACGAGCTGCAGTTGACCTGTGGGAGATGCGCCTGCACGCAGCAGCAGTGCAGCTGCAGAGCCAGAGCCTGCGTCGCCTTGCCATGCGCTGTCCATGACTCCATGCCTATCGCCGAAGATGCCATGGCATGCATGCCTACCTACTGGTGCCTGCATCTGCATGTGGCTGCAACCTGGGCACTGATTGAGGGATTGGAGACGGGCTGTGAGGCTGTCGGCACCGGGCAACGGCAAAACGCCCGCTACGCTATGTTTGGCGTTTGCACGTCCGCACCGCCGAACGCCAAATGAGCCGCCAACCTTGCGTATGCTACAGTGACGTGCCACAGGCAGCGTGGCTGCGTGCGTGCCGGTAAAAAGAAAGGAGGAGAGAGAAAGAGGGAGAGAGGGGAATAAAATATGGAATAGTGGGTATAGAGTATGAGATAGAGATAACACGGCTGCAGAAGAAATACATATAGAGTAGAGAATATCGATGACTAGGATAGAATATTCCTTTTTAGAGATGAAAATAGAGGTTGATGGGTGCGGATAGCCTGAGTGTCTATTTTCGCCCCCCAACGGAGCAGAGCCCGGGACCTCCACTGCCGGGTGCCGACCTGCCGCTTGCTTGGCGCATAGCTGAGCTGGAGTGGAGCATCATGGAACAGGACCTCCTCAATTCTAGCGAGTCTTTTGGAAGGTAGCGAAAAGCCAAATACTACGGCTGTGTTTAGTTTGCGAAAAAAAATGATGTCCCATCGGATGTTTTATAGAATATTAGAAAGGGTTTTCGGATACTAATAAAAAAACTAATTACATAGCTCACCTAGAAACTACGAGACAAATTTATTAAGCCTAATTAATCCGGCATTAGCACATGTGGATATTGTAGCACTTAAGGCTAATCATATACTAATTAAGATTAAAAGATTTGTCTCACGATTTCCAACTAAACTGTGCAATTAGTTTTTTTTTCTATATTTAATACTTCATGTATGTGTTAAACATTCGA
The DNA here is from genome assembly GCA_022457205.1 of Saccharum spontaneum. Classification (NCBI taxonomy): domain Eukaryota; kingdom Viridiplantae; phylum Streptophyta; class Magnoliopsida; order Poales; family Poaceae; genus Saccharum; species Saccharum spontaneum. The sequence goes on along the minus strand of CM039614.1, from coordinate 16,558,078 downwards.
CGTGATAGGTGAACCCAAAAATTTTTGGGAACTAAACCAAACCTGATTGTAGTCCCAATCATGGCATCATCAGCCCTACTGGCTTGTCCTTGTAAAATGGCGTCCGAGAGAAAAGGAACGCTTGAATCTGTATATGGGTCATGGAACATTTGGTGGGCCGAAAACCCTAGAAAATCTTCTTCTATATATCTATCTATATCTTTTATCAGAAAAGAGATCCATCTGTCTAATTTGAGGAAGCGCAAGAGCCTGATGTATGTATAATCTTTTGTTTGACTGAATAGCGGGCCTTGCTAGGACTGGTGTATTTTAGCAGGCCATGCCGTGCCATCCGCCGTGCCTGAGGAGCAAAAAAAAAGCTTCGGGCTAGGCTATCGTGCTGTGAGCTGCATAGCCTATGGGCAGGTCAAGAAAATCTTTAGTGAGAAAAATTGTTGGGTAGGACATCGAGTTTGTTTTGTTTGGGGTAAGAAACACGGTGAAAAAAATTGGTTGAAGGCATAAGGCTCTTTGCAAACAAAAATGTTTCTCCACGTATAATGATATAGATCCACATGTAAAGCCATTTCCAGTAGGAGTTTTATATGGGTTTTATTTGCATTAAATAGGTTGTCACATAGGTATTTTTTATGACATGACAGTATATTTAAGAAGAGAGAAAAAATGAGTTTCATTTCTCATGTCACAATTACCACCACTCTATGAGTCTTGAAATTAAATGTCTATGAAACTCTAGAATGAAACTTTGCATTGACAATGGGTGTTTCTTCCGAGTTTCATTTCATTGTACATGACATGGTAGCCTTGGAAACAACTCGACACTGAGACTGCCCTAAGATGAATGAATAGTAACCAACCAGATTTGTTAGATGTAAAATTTAATAAGGATTAAAAACTTAGGTAGATAGAATGATTTAAAGTAAGAAATACTTTTAAATTCTGACGCTTTTTTATAAGTGTAGATTTGTGTGTAATAATGGTTGGCGGTGGCAATCTGATAGTTGCCACTCGCGCCACTTAGGACGGAGCGCGAGTCCAAACTCCAAAGTACTAGCTGCTCTCAATGGGCCGTTTATATGTTTTCCTTTATTAATACTGACCACTCCAACAGGCCATGTACTGGGCCCAGATGCCAGGCCTGGCTAGCTCCGCCCCTGAGTTCAGATAACTCACCTCAGTATTATAAAAGCACGGTGAAAGGTGAAAGGTCTTGATGGCTAGAGGGAGGGGTAAATAACCTATTAAAAAATATACAACAACACTAGAGCTAATAAGTTAGACAATTAAACGCCGAAACAAGTGTTGCACTAGCCTACTAAAAATACAAGCCACTTGTCAACAATTCTACTCAATTTTTTGCGAACAATTCTAGTCAATTATAATCACTAGACACTCAAAAGCTATGTTGCTACTCTCTACACTAGTTGAGCTAGCTAGAAACTAATTACAACTAAGAAGCTAAGCTACACAACTAGTTTCAACTACCACAAGCTCTACACAAGGTAAATACACAAAGTAATACAAGAGAGGGATAGAGGAGATATAACGCCGTGGCAAGTGATCAATCAATGAATACCAAAGAATACCAAGGAGACAATGAAGACACAATGATTTTTCCTCTGAGGTTCACTTGCTTACCGGCAAGCTAGTCCCCATTGTGGCGATTCACGCGCTAATAGGCATCACACGCCTAACCCGCAACCGGGTGCCGCACAACCAACATAAGATGAGGATCCATAAGCCACGCACAATCCACTAGAGTTGCCTTTGGCGCTCCACCGGGAAAAGCACAAGAACCCCTCATAATCACAATGATCAGAGCCGGAGATAATCACCTTCCTCTGCTCGACGATCCATCAATCATCAGACCGTCTAGGTGTCGGCAAACACCAAGAGTAATAAGATCCTCACCAGCCCAAATTGCCCAACTAGTGCCACAAGATGCTAGAACACTAAGCAATGCACTAGAGGCTCTCCAATCTCACTCAAGATGATGAAATCAAGTGTGCAAGTGAGTGGAGTGGTTTGCTCAGCTCCCAAAGGGTGTACGCGGGTGTGGGAAGTACCAAGAGAGTGGCCAAGGCCGAACACCATATCTATTTATAAGCCCATAAGCAAATAGAGTAGTTACCCCTTTGGAGCACTTTCTACGAGGGCACTGGACACGGCGGTGGGGTCACCGGACAGGGGGTGGCGGTGTCCCCTCCAATGGTCACTGGGCACTGGACAGGGTGGTAGTGGCACCGGACATGGCATGGCGGTGCCACTCCAGGCCAGCCTCCCGTTTTCCTTCCTCTCTAGAAATTAGGGCGGTGCACCGCCATGGGGTGACAGTGACCGTGGCGGTGCCCAACTCCAGTTTCCCCACTCTTTGTTGAAAAATGGCGGTGCCACCAGATGGGGGTGGTGGTGCCCTCGGCGGTGCACCGTCACACCAGGGGCAGTGCACACCGCCACGTGCGGTGCCAGCCCAACTTTACTACTCTCAGCCAAGGTTTGGTGGGCACCGCCCTAGGGGTGGTGGTGCCATCGAACAGGCAATGGTGGTGGCCTCCCCCCCGAGGGCATCAGCCAATTCCTCCCTCTCTGCCTCTAGCCGATCACTGCCCTAGGGGTGGCGGTGCACCGGACAGGGGGTGACGGTACCCTCCAGAGGCAACACCTCATCCCCTTCTTCACCTTCTTTGATTCCTTTGCAAATGTACCGACACCACAAGCGTTTCACCATCACGAGCAAGTGTGTTAGCATTTTCACAATCATTTTTCAAAGGTTAATCACTTCTCACTGATTGTGCTCTAGGCCTAAAATACAAATGCAAATTTTCTAATACCTAGTGGCACTAGATGATCGAGTTGTCTAATAAGAGCTCCCCTCTTAATAGTACAACCATCTATCCTAAATGTGATCACCCTCTCTATAGTGTCTTGATCACCAAAACAAAATGGCCCTATGGATATCACCTTTGCCTTGAGCCCATTTTATTTTTCTTTTTCTTCTTTTCCAAATCTAGAGCTTGATCATCATCACATGTCCACACCATCACCATGATCATCATTTCATGTGGCCATCTCCATCTGTCAGGGTTATAACCCCGGTGTGTCTCAAGGCACCGATTAGTTAGCAGGCCGAGCGGCCCACAACACATCTGCTAGCGAAGGCCCAAAATATCGAGGCCCAGCTGAGCCCAGTGAACCAGGCCAGACACCAAGGCCAGGGTCAGCCACGACCCCTTCCTTCTATCTTAGCCGCACGATGAACAAAAGACTCACGACCCCTTCGCTATCCTGACCTTCGGGAAGAACGGGGAGAGGTCGAGAGTCAGACAAATGTGCCTGCCCTGACAAGGAAAAGCACGCTGCACTGACCCCAAGGATCGAGGGGATAGCGATCACCTTGATCTGGTCAGACACCACCTCTGCGCCACGCAGTTCAGACAAGACAACACCGCCCAAGGCGGTGAAAGTCGGAACAGCACCCACCAGCCAGATACGGCCTGGCGAGACGCATGTATGATCCTACCCACTATGGGATGGGATCCATGACTAGGGCCTTGACTTAGATGCCATCCAACCCGACGGGCGCCATGACCCCAACGATCGGGATCATGGCCCTCAGCTCCTCAAACCAACAAGGTGATCGACGAGCTGGGGGCAGCTACCAACTCTTGTACGACACCCTGGGAAACCAGGAGGTAATAACAAAGACCATGGTAGAGACCACATCGCACAGGACGGTGGCGAACCATCAGCGTGCCTACAGTGCCGCTACGGCCGATACAGTAGCACCACGCCACACCATGCTGCGACGTGGCCATAGGATAGTGACGACAACCACGTCCAAACGTGCACCACAAGATGGCATAGCTTGCAAGCAAAATTAGACAGGTCCTCCCTCAGGCTCATGACCCTTCAGTCGGGAGAACCTCCTTCTTTGTATACGCCCTGGCCCTGAACTCTATATAAGGGCAGCCAGGTGAAAGCCCTAGTTTGGTTTTGGATAATTGATGAAACCTAGGACTAACCTTTGATCTAAGTGTGTGATTTAGATGAGGTAGTCCATTCCATGCGGTGAAGCTAGATGATGGTCATGGTGAAGGTGATGGCCACAAAAGAGATGATCAAGTGCTTCACATTTGGAAAAGAAGAAAGAGAAAAAAACAAAAATGGACTCAAGGCAAAGGTATAATGGTAGGAGCCATTTTTTGTTTGCACTCAAGACACCATAGAGGGTGTGAGTGATTTAGGATCGATAGCCATACTATAAAGAGGAGAAATCTTTGGCTAAGCGGTTATCGAGTGCCATTAGGTGACATGATTATTGCATATGCATTTAGGAACATAGTGTGCTAGCTTTGACCCTTGTAAAATGCTTTGAAAAATGCTAACACATGTGCACATAAGTTCTACACTTTGTGGTTAGCAAGTTGGAAGAAAGGATAAGTGGTTGTGGACTTAGAAAAAGAAAAAGGAGGAGAAAGTCCATGACCGGACACAACAGTCGGGGTGGACCTGCGCGTCCGATCATTTATAGTGGGTGGCGCGGTTGCTGGCCGAGAAGGCCGTGGAGTGACCGAACTCAAGGACCAGACTCATGGCTGAGTCCAGTCACCTGGTCCAGAGGAGACGTAGCTCTTGGCATGCGATCGGATGCTGGTGAGATGGTGCGATCGGACGCGCAAGGGCTACGTCAGGTGAACGCTGACATACGCTGGCGTCAGCCTCGCGTGAGCACGCGAAAGAGCAAAGAGTCGATCGAACGCTCGGGCGCATCAGGTCACCCCTGACCTGACGCGTCCAGTCAGAGAAAATCATCTCTAGACCCTTACTGGAAATGATCAGACCCGGTGCGGCGTTGCGTCAGGTGTGTTGGAGCAGTGCGTCTGGTTGTTATTTGACTCGAGCTAACTATTTAGTTACCGTTGAGATCGGGCAGCTGTGATTGAATGCAGGTTGCCATGTGGTGGCAGATGCGTGACCGGACGCTAGCATGGTGCGTTCGGTCAACATGACCGGTGCGTCCAGTCAGCACGCAGAGCCCCTCCCTTGACCCTAACGGCTCTATTCGTTTGATGGGCTCTATAAATAGTGTTTGGTCAGCTTGGGGCTCACACTCTTGGTACTTTGACATCCTTGCGAGCCTAGACAAACACCTCCCACTCATCTCCATCATTGATTCATCATCATAGTGAGAGTGGGAGTGATTCTAAGTGCATTTGCTTGAGTGATTGCATCTAGTGGCACTTGGGGATCATTGTGATTGCGGAGTTCTTGTTACTCTTGGTGGTTGCCGCCACCTAGATGGATTGGAGCAGCAGAAAAGCTTTGACACGTGTTGGTGATTATTTGTGGCCAGCTCCGGTGATTATGAGGGGTCTTGCACCTTCCCCGGCGAAGAGCCGTAAGGTAACTCTAGTAAATTGCTTGTGTCATTGAGTTACCTCACTTGTGGGTAGGTTCTTGTGGTGTCCATTTATTGGATGAGGTTCGTGCAACACTGCTTAGCCACCGAACCACCAAGTGTTGGTCGACACAACGGGAACTCGCGTGCCGGCAAGCACGTGAACCTTGGGAGAAAAATCATGTGTCATTCTTGTGATTGGATTTCTCCCTGTGATTGGTTATCATCATATTGTGATTGGTTCATTCCTCGATATAGCGGTATAATCACCTTGCTCACTTCTTTACATTCTTGCAAATTAGTTGTGTAGCAAGCTCTTTAGTATAGCTAGATTTGAGAGCTTGCTTGCTAGCTTAGTTCACCTAGTGGAGCTCTTTAGTGTAGCTTGTTTGAGAGCTCTTAGTGAGTAGCAACTTAGCTTGTTGTGTGCCTAGTCATCATAGCAACTAGAATTGTTGGGATAGGTGGCTTGCAACCCTTGTAGTGCTAGAGCAAAATTGTATTACGCCATTAGTTGTACTAATCAATTGCTTTAGTGCTTTGTTGAGTTTTTAAATAGGCTATTCACCCCCTCTAGCCATATTAGGACCTTTCACTAGGGCACCCATCCAGGGGACATTGGGATCCAACTCTCATTCATTCATTCTTACACCATAGAAGGGCTCTTGAAGCTTCCCTTCGGACAGCCTGTCTCCTAGATCTCCTACCTCTTCCACCATTCTTGCACCCCTATTGTAAGAACTTCAGATCATTCAAGTGAGGAACACGCACTCGATCATCTCTGAGACTGGACGTAGGGCTCTGGCCTGAACCAGTATAAATTCTCGTGTCTTTTGGATGCTACCATCGTCTTCGTAGAGCAGCGCGGCAATTGTATAAATTTACTAGTCCGGTTTATAAAACACCGACAGTTGGTGCACCAGGTAGGAGGCAGTCACACACTCTCGCTAGTGAGAAGGAAGCGATGGCTCCCTGCACTTATGTTGGACTTGCTCTTGGCATGGCCCCTAGCGGTCACATCCGCTTCCGAAGCCTCGAGTTCACCGACATCGACGGGCTAGCTCCCGTCAACAGTCTTCTCCCTAGCCAAGCGCTGCGCTTTGGGACCTGGACTTCGTGGCCGACCACCTAGGTCAGCTGTGACTGAGTGAAGAGAATGTGGCTCTGCCGCACATCTCGATGCCTGATCACGAACTAGCACGAGCCAGTCCCGCGATTGTCAACTCTGATGCGCTAGCATGCAGAATCGACACATATCTCGGGGCGAATCCCGAGCCAGAGCTAAGCCGACGTGTTTTCTATGTGTTGGCAAACCCTTTCGCCCAACTCTCCCGAAGCGAGCCCCTGTCGCTAGAGGCCGAATTCTAGAACCCTAGCACCACACTGCCCTTCGAAGTGAGGGACGCGATCGCACTCTTTGAGTGGGAGCTCACCAGGCACGATGGCTGTTTGATGACACCAGAATCCTCTGGGTTTGTGGGGATGATGGAGTAGGATCTAGAGTCCATCTACAACCTCATGCTGGCGACCCCCGAGAACACGGACTTTGAGTCTGATTTTGAGGGGAGCTGCCATCCGCAAAGAGAATGCAACATGTTGCATCTCTCGGAGGATGGGTGGCACCGATGGAGGACGCAGAGGATGACACCTATCTGAATCCACGCACCCCCGGAGAACAGGCTGAGTATGACCAGGAGCGCTTGGAACGAGCCAGGGCCCACGAAGCTGATCAGGCTCATGAACGTCGTGACGACGGATGCCCTAGCCCGCAACACCTCAACACTGAGGGCGCACGGGCATAGGCACACCGTGTATACAATCAAATCTAGTAGGACAAGAGGGAGACGCCTGTCTTTCCTCGAGCCAACCAGAATGTTGGGGCGTCCGCCATGATCATGTGAACGGCACCTGAACCCTCGACCAATGAAGGAAAGCGCGTCCATCAGGAGCTATGAGACCTGCTAGAAACCACAGTGGTGCAGCCGGCTTAAAGCTCCATGGAGAGGCGACATCCTAAGGCCAGCCTCGTTCACATCTCCTCGGCATGTGGTGCCCCCGAAGGGCATCACGCGCCTAGCAAGCTCTGGTCAGGTGACGGCGGCACGGCGCGTAGGCGGGAAACCTCCTTAGCACGCAGCCGCTACATCGAAAACCATAATGCCCGTCTAGCTTAGGGCGCCAGGCACCCTAGGCCAGACTGGGCAGGCAAAGATTAACTGCACTACAATGATAGTGACCCGGACAACCATGGCTGACATCCCAGGGTTCGGGATGCTCGACGCAGCCCAAGCCCGGACGCATGTGGCTCGTAGGCATTCGCAAAAAGGATCCGACAGACGCCATTGCTAGCACGTTTTCACACGCCACCGAATATTGTCAAGTACTCCAGGGCACCAACCTTGCCATATGGTTGGAAGACTTCCGCCTTGCCTGTCGAGCGGGTGGGGCAAACGATGATCTCTTCATCATCTAATACTTGCCGCTCTACCTTGCGAAAAGCGCCCGAGCGTGGCTCGAGTATCTCCCCGCGGATAGCATCCACTCGTGGGCAGACTTCAAGTGTATCTTCATAGGGAACTTCCAGGGCACGTACGTGCGCCCTAGATACTCCTGGGATCTCAAAGCCTGCAAACAACAAACAAAAAGCGAGAGAGACTCTACGCGAGTACATCTGCCGCTTTTCCAAACAGTGTAATGAGTTCCCGATATCGTGGATGCAGACGTGATCGGAGCACTCATCTCTGGCATGACCAACGAAGCACTTGTCCACGAGCTCGGACACTATAAACCACGGACGACGTGGGAGTTGCTTGACCTCGTGACAAGCCACGCCTCTGGGGAGGAGGCCGTCAGTGCAATCTTCTGCAAATACAAGTTCAAAGCTCATGCTGAACTTGCGGATGAGGCTAAAGATCATAGTCGACGGGTAAAGGGCAAGAAGGACAGCTGGAGGTGCTGCGAAAGCGAGTTCGTTGTGGCAGTCGACAGGGTCCACAAGCAGAAGACTGGCAAGCTCAACCATGTCAGCTTCGATAAGATAGTCAAGATGCCATGCCGCAACAATGGCTATCCAATCAAGCACACCCTCGAGGAGGGCGACCTCATCAAGCGCTACTTTAGTGGTGACTACAAGGCAACCGACACGGACACGTCGTCTGGGCCCACTAGCAATGAAGAGAAGGGGGATGTGTATCCTGACCCAAAAGGGTGCCTCATGATCTTCGGTGGACCGGTGGCAGATGAGTCCAAACGCCGGCAGAAAGCTCACGGCTAGGAGGTCAATGCAGCTGCCCTGGGCGAAGCCGTCTCGGATTTCCTAAAATGGTCGGAGACCATGATCACTTTTGACAGAAAGGATCACCTTGATCGCATTCCACAACCAGGATGCTTCCGGTGGGGATGACGTGCGGGTCCCACTCCTTGAGAGAGAGAGAGAGTGGGGAGGGAGGGGAGAGGGAGAAGGAAAAGGGTGCAGGGAAGGGGCGCCCGAGAGAGAGAGAGAGTGGGGAGGGAGGGCATCCGGTGGGGATGACACGTGGGTCCCACTCCTTGCAGTTGATATAGAGTAGAGATATAGATGATAGATGAGTGCGGAAGAAAGTGGTATAGAGGAGAGAATCTCGATGACCAGGACGGAATTTTTCTTTTAGAGGATGAATTTAGAGTATGACGAGTACGGATAGTCTTAGACGGAAAAGTCTTTTCCAGGTTATCCATACGACATGATTAGAACAACTCAGCTGCATTGTGGATACAGACTGAATGATGACAAATCACCTTTAGATAGTTTTCAATGGAGAGCCATCTCCCAAGCCAAAAAAAAAGGAAAAAATATATTGAGGATGAATGACTTTCTTACGCTAGTGGTGGACAACGATCGCGAGAGCGACTCTGCAACTGTGAATGACCAAATGCAGAGAACGGCATCGCCACTAAACTGCTCGGAGCATATCATGGAACTGCGACAAGGTTTAAGCAGACTCTGTTCTGTTAGAATAATTCAGTAGATGCGTCGTTTGCTCCATGATCAGTACTGCTACGGCTGTGTCTTATGTGTCTGCATACTGGTTACTAGGAACATGTAGGCATGCGGCATGCCACGGGTGACAGCAGACAATAGTCTTGCCATCATCAAGAAAGATTGCTGGGAAACTTGCTGACTCATCGTTATCGCCTACAAAGATAAACATTGGAATCCCTCACAAACAGAGAAACCAACAAAAACATTGCAATCCTCCCATTCCTTCTTTGCTGTCTGCTTCAGTTACGAATCTGTGGGTTAGCTGCGAAATACTAATTTTGCTTCGTAACTGCATCTCATCAGAAGGCATACAAGAGACATTTGTCCTCAAATTCGCAGTCCAGAGCAGGGACTGAACTACTAAAATGAGTGCGAGTCAGAGCAGTGGAGAGCAGGAGACGCAACTGAATGAAAGCATCGATTCCGGAAACTAATAAATCAGTTCATCCAAGAACCGGATTGAGGCGAGGCCCCCCGAACATCAGCAAATTACTACTAGTGAAGAACAGATGAGATGATATCTACAGACCCTGCACGGCCCGTGGATCGCCCACTGGATGTGTGCTCCGTGGCAGTAGCGAGATCGGCAGTAGCAGCTACATACTCGCGAGCACGACACCGAACCCCACACGATCATGATTATTCAACACGAGAATCGAACTGAGACTGGAATCAAACTAGGTTGGAGGGACTTGTTGGTTCTTGCTGGCATCGACGGGGGCCGGCAGGCCGAGGCGGCGAGGCCTACGCCTACTGGTCGTCGTCGTCGTCCTTCTTGGCGGCGGCGCCTCCCTTGCTGGCGCGGTTGGCGTTGGCGTTCTTGGAGGAGATGAGGCCGAGGTCCTCGTCGGCGTAGCCGTCGGCGCCCTCCCAGGTGAACTTGCCGCCGCGGCCGCCCTTCTTGGGGTCGCCGCTCATCCCGGTGGCCGACTTGCGGTCGCTGCGGTAGTCTGCGGGTGCCTTGTGCGGGTTCCGGCTCTTCTTGCCGCCGTCCATCGCCGCTTCGTTGGCTGCTGGCTGCTGCGACGAGAGGATGAAGATGGGATGGGATTGCAAATGGAACCTGGATGGAGCGCTGCTTGTTTTGGGGATCGGGTTTTCGGAGGGCTTTATTTATAGACGGAGAAAGCAGGTGGGGAGGGAGGGGAGAAGGGAGATGATTGTTGATTGATTGGGGATTTGGGTGGTTTGCCCGGTCAAGATGCTGCTGATAAAACCCACCTCCCTCAGCAACGTGCAGTAGCAGAAGATAAAATTTGCTGATCTTTTATTTTGGTCATCGAATCAAACTACGTAGACAAAAAGAGATAGGGGGAGCTGCTTCCTTTGCCTTTTGAATTTGGCCTGGAGAGTCAGTGTATCATCACTCACGGTGTGCTTGGATTACTAGATGCTTGGTCTGGTTCAGTTTATTTTTATTTGATTTGATTTGATGTTGCAAGCCAAAAACAGGAGAAGAGCAAGCTCCACAAGAGAAGAAAAGGCTAATTATAATGTCAAACAATCTTACATGCTGAGTTTTAATGGTGTTTCCCCCAAACATAAATGACTTGCAATCACAAATTTTGGGGGAGAATGTGTACGTGTAGCATCAAAAAACGATCAGGTCCTGTTTAGATCCAACATGCTAAAAATTAGCAGTATGTTTAGATGCTACATAGAAGGACCAAACATACTATTTTCGAAACTAATTGCATAAGCAGTGCCTAATTGGTGAGACAAATGTATTAATCCTAATTAGCTCATATGGTGCTACAGTAAACATATGCTAATCATGGGCTAATAGATCCGTCTCACAAATTACTCACCGCTTATGCAATTAGTTTTCAAATTAATTCACACTTGGTCCTTCTAATTAACATCCAACCATAGTGCTAATTTTTAGCGGCTGGGATCTAAACATGGCTAGATAAATATATTTTCTTTTTATTGTAGCCAGCTAGTCGGTACAATGATGTTCCATGTCTCATTGGGCAGGCATCGGAACCGCATGAGGTTTCCAAGTAGAAGGAACTTGAGCTTCATTAAGCGAGAATCCTAAGCAAGATCAATGGTGCGCTCAACGACTTGGTTTTTCTTGAATGGGTTACCAATGAAAAAGGGGTAGCCAAAATGAATGAAATCAAATCAAATTTGTTTCTCTCTCTATCCATTTTGCAGTCTTGTGTTGAATTAGAAGAAAGGGGGTGGGGATCCCTGTTACTTGGGGATTACGGACGCTGGAGGTCGGCCTTTTGCGGTCGCACTCACAGGTCAGAGTCCCTGTCACCTTACTTGGGCCTTACGAAGGCTAATACTAATCAGTGTTACTTGAAAGCGTGGTATGATAAGTTTGACCTTTGATGCACAGTTCGGTTCAACGATTGAACCCATGTGTTGCCATTACACGTGGACAAATCTTCTGGCTAGTGTCTCAGCATCATCTCGTTGGGTTCGCCGTGTCTTGGTCTTGGTTGGGACGGGAGGAAGCAGACGGGAAGGAGGCGCAGACCGGCGCACGGGCTCAGGGACTACGCGAGGACTGCACGGCGGAACGAGGGACCGGCCGCTGGTACGGAGACAGGTTGGGGGACGTGGTTTTCTTGGAGGACTGGCCGGTTTGCTGGTGGCCGTGTCAGCCGTGGTCCGGACGGCACGGGGACTGGCTGGGCACCACGGCAGGCGATTGGCGCCTTGTTTAGATGCACATGAAAAGTTAAAATTTTTTTACTCTCTCCATCACAATAATCTTTGGACCTATGTATGAAGTAGTAAATATAGGTAAAAATAATAACTAATTACACAGTTTAGTTGGAAATCACGAGATGAATCTTTTGAGCCTAGTTAGTCCACGATTGGATAATATTTATCAAATAAGACGAAAGTGATACTATTCATCGAGTTAAAATTTTTTCAGTATCTAAACGAGGCCTGAGATAAGATCAAGCGGGGGAGGCGGCATGGCATGGCATGGCACCGGCACATGGCAGGGACGCCAAGGACGGCCGGGCGCATCAAATCAAAACCGAAAATATTTGGTCGCGTCACTCACGTCACGTGGGAGTGGGACTGTGGGAGTGGGAGTGTGAGGCGATTGGGTTGGCCGGGTTCCATGACCATCAATCACGTTGCCACGGCCAGCCATTTCAGCATGCTAGGAACACAGGTATAAAAAATAGTGGAATAGGAAAAAATACAGAAATAAGATATGATGATAGATGAAAAACAAAGGACTGAGAAAACATAGGAATGAATAAGAAGTGGCGTTTGTAACACATGAATCCAAAACATTGGAATCATATTAGCAGAAATGATTAAATATTCTTTGCTTTGCACTTTCACTCACGTATGCGTATGCTTTTTTGCCTTGGTCTTAGCGAAGCAAATAATCCAAGAGAGTTTGGTGGATTTTTTTTCTTCATTTTATACATGGAAGCAACCCTTTGCTCAGGAAAGGAAGTCACGGTTCCTTTGTTCCGAATACTAAAAACAACAATCCTTTCCGTAGGAATATATTTCTTCACAATTCCTTCAGAATTCCTCTAATCCAAACCCCGCCGTAGTACACTGCACACATACTACTCGATTCTCTTTGATCCGGGCCCGACCGACAGCCGCACCTCACCTGCAATCGCCTGGCAAGAAAATCCAAAATCAATTGAAAACGAGTAGTACTACCTCTGGCAAAAACACAAATGTAAAACACTGTTTACATACATACTAGTAGTAATACTCCATACTAGCAATTTTTATATTATTACTTGGACAAACAGAGTAACGAAATCAATCAAAAGAATAAAACACTAAAAAAGCAAAATACTAAGGGGCCATTTGGATCGTAGAAAGTCACGGCAATTTTGGAGGAAGCCAATTCCGGAGGAAAAGAAAGGAGACATGCCGTTTGGAACAGAGGAACGTTCCTTACCGTTCCTGAGGAAAGAAAACTGCACACAAAATGTAGGAACAAAAAAATCCACTCTGACCCAAGGGAACCGGGAAACGCTGCGCTCGCTCTCTCGACTCTCCAAGGTATGCAGCAGCATGCTTATATAGCGCCGAGAAGCAAGCAATAGGCTAGAATGCATGAGCAATTTCTGACCAGGCAAGCGCAACGGCTACTGGCTACAATGCATGAACAGTATCAGACCAGGAAAGAAAGCAATGGCTACTAGTGTATACCAACAGCTACTTTGTTCATTGAAAAATGTGAAGATTCAAATTTATTTCCTGCAATCCAAACGGTCCAGATTTTTCATTCCTATGGTTTCAATCCCATAGTTTTTCACTTTTTACTTTCCTCTGTTTCTATGTTTCCTGCTATTCCTCTGTTTTATATTCCTTTGTTCCAAACAGACCCTAATTACCTGAATATACAAGTAACACATTAACACTGAACGGATAACCGAATCTTTCAGTTAACACAAGCATGGAGTACAGCACTACAGCCCACGTGTTGGGCTTCTACTAGTGTGTTTCTCTCTTTTGGTAAAAGGACCGATTGTTACGATCTTACTCACTGTATCATCATTACGTTAAAGGTGGTATTTAATTTAATTTTGAGACATGATCCAATTTTTGTGCTCTGTTTGGTTCTGAAGAATTTTACGAATCTAAATAAAAAAAATCTTAGAATCCTAAAACCCCATCCAAACATGCTAGATTCTATTGAATTTTAGCATACAGATACAAAATCAAATGCATGCACTAGATTTTCGTGTATCCAAATTTTTAGAATCGGTTAAGGAATACTCTATTTATCTAAGACGACCTTGTCCCTTGAAACAAAAAGGCACTTGAGTTCATGCTTTACTCGCCATATCCCATATATAATAGATGTCTTTTTAGTTGCTGGGCACATGAACTAAGGAGTGAAAAAAGCATAGTGGATAGAAAACTAGAAGAAAAGAGATATAGATATAGATATAGATATAGATACAGTTATATTGAGAAAAGATAAACGTGCACTGTGAAGTGAGAATGACAACTAATTTTGGGACAAATTTCGAATGCTAGAATGTCAAATATTATGGGATAGAGGGAGTACGCTTTTGATTCTTGCTATTGTTGTGCCTGCTATTGTTGCTTCTCCACATTGGCGGCCATGTAGGGCAGCTGCTAGGCAAGAGTGTGTGGCCATGGTGCGCAAAGCCATGCAGCCATGAGCCATGCAAAGTATGGTTGGCTTGGATCCATGAGGAGATTGTTCGGATTAGCACAAGGAAGTTCGAATCGACCGTGAGGCAACTTAGGTTTGGGTCGGTGATATAAGTCACCACTTGCTATTCAGGTTTGTTTAGCAAGGTTCTAACTCCTCCAGAAACAACTCTAGTTTTGGATCCATCGAAGAAGCCACAAATCTTGGCTCATCCTCCTTAGTATAAAACAGCTCATGCACCTTTAAAACTTCACTATTAAAGCCATTTTCTGTATTTCTACATTGCCATTTGGTACAGATCCTGCAAGAGTCGCTCGTGAGCTCCAACAACAAGGTTGCTCGCTAAGCAGATTCAAACCGACAACAAAAAAGAGAATCTAAACGGTTGCTCCATATTGATCTATTGCTTCGTGCTTCATCAGTCCTTGTTGATTGCCAACATGAGTGAAAGTGCATTTTCCCCCGATGTAGGTTTTGGTGTATTGATGACATTCAAATTAGGGACTAATGAGATCTTAATGAGATATGTTGCAGCTTTAGTCCCATAAAAGTTTTAAAAAGTTGATCTAAGATGAAATGGTATCCCTCAATTCTTGAAATTGAAAAGGTAGACGAACTCAAAGCGCTCTCCAAAATTTTATATTTTCTTTTGAGTTTAGGTTCCGCCATACTATAAAGAGGGATGCAAGTTTAGGTGGTATGAGGAAGATAGAGTGCTCAAGCATAAAAATAAAATCAAAAGAGAGACACAAAATCACCTCACGAACACTTAGATGTAGTTTGTGGAATTTTTATGGTTGGAGGTCCCGGCGTGAGCCAAAACTCCCAGCTGTCGTAAGTCCCGACTTCCGCCGGAAGTCCCGGCGCCTTAGGACTTAGCCGCCTAGCTCACTTGTCTGTCGAAAGTCCTGACGGAAGCCAGAAGTCCGGGCTGCCGAAAGTCCCGGCAGTCACCGAGAGTTCCAACGATAACTGAGCTAGCCCTATTGACTACGCCATCAACAGTGTTCTGCAGTAGAGCCAGAAGTCCCGACGATCTGTGTCGGAACTTTCGATGCAGATCTGAACGGTTAGTTTTTGCCTATGAGTATAAATAGCTCTCTATCCTCTCTTCTAACCGTTACCCACTCATTCATTGCTCACCAACCTTCGTCTAAAACAGCTCCCAAGCATTGAAGGCACCCCTCTCCTCTCCCCTTAGCTCCAATCTTCGATTTCCCTAGGGTTTTGAGTGAAAGGAGAGTGGATTGAGTGAGAGAATCATCTTTGCAAGCTTGAGTACTTGATTTCTTCGTCAAGCTGGTTGAATTTGCATCTATTACTCTTGGAGCTTTGCTCCTAGCTGGCTAGGCGTTGCCCAAGAGCTTCCATCTTGTGGAAGAGCATTGGAAAGTTTGTATTACCCTAGATTTCTTAGTGAAAAGCTCAAGTGACCTTTGTGGTTGCTTTGAGAGTGGCAAGGAGGTGGAAGAGACTCTGACCTTTGTGGTCACCTCAACAACGAGGACGTAGGAGCTCCTTTGTGGGGTTGCCGAACCTCAGGATAAATCCTTGTGTCCCGCATGCTTGTTGTTTTGATTTGTGCTATCATATTAGTTCTTGGTTGTTTCTCTTCTCCCCAAAGCACCTCTTAGGGTTTGGACTCGATCTACGGAGTGGAAGCATTTCAGTGTCAAGGAGTGACTCTACGTGTCTACCTAACCACTTGGAAGTGGGGTTGTAAGAAATCTTAAGCTCAAAGTTCATTTTAGCACTTGTAAAATCCACGTAGGAGTTGGAACTCTTGGCTATTTGCATCGGAACTTTCGGCTGCCGAAAGTTTCGGCTCAAACTATCGGGACTTTCGACAGTTGTTGACATTTGACTCTGAGATTATGCAGAAATTTTTAGATACGCCTATTCGCCCTCCTCTAGGCATTGTTTAAATCCTTTCAATTGGTATCAAAGCAAGGTCTTCTTTTAGCGCTTCACCGCATGAGAAGAAACAATGTCCGATGCCACCGAGATGGCCAAGAAAATAGCTAAAGAGTTGATGGCTGCACAAGTCAAGTGTTTCCAAGATGAAATGAAGAAAATGCAAGATGAGATGAGCAAGATGAAGGAAGAACTAAGCAAGAAGGTTGAAAATGCTGTGAGTGGCAAGAATGATGCAACCAAAGACACCACAAGTGATGTTGGAGTAGGCGAGCATGCTCATGGAAAGGGAATGTATTCAAACATGGGTTTTGACTATGGACAACTCATCAAAGGTCCACCTCTACATTCTCCTTCCATCAACCTTGGCAAGCCACCTCACTTTGATGGAACAAGATACACCGATTGGGCTTACAAGATGAAGATGCACCTCATTGCCGCAAGACTTTGGAAAGTTATGGATGTTGGTGTGATGATTCCTACCGATGAAGATAGAGAGATAACTCTAGAAGAAGCATTCAACCTCCATGAAAATGCACAAGCTGTGTCCTTGCTTGTCTCAAGTTTGGGTCTAAATGAGTTCAACAAAGTGAATGGAATGGAAAGTGCTAAGAAAATTTGGGAAGCTTTGAGAACATCATTTGAAGGGGACAAGAGCGTGAGAAAAGGCAACATTGAGCTACTTCAAGGTGAATTAGAAAGATTTATGTTCTTGCAAGGTGAAACAACTCAAGCAATGTTTGATAGGCTTATGGCATTGGTCAACCGCATAAGAGCTCTTGGAAGCACCGAATGGGATGGCAACAAGGTTGCTAGGAAGATGTTAAGAACTTATAGAGCCAAGAACAACATGCTAGCGTTCGTGATCATGGAAAGGCATGTTTATGATGAGATAACACCCTAAGAAGTTCTTTCAAAGCTCAAGCATCATGAGTGTCTAGATGAAGATGCAATCAATGCTCACAATCAAAATCCTAATGCAATGGGATACAACAAGAGTGCATCCCTTAAAGCAAATCAACAACATGAAGTTCAAGGTTCAAGTCAAGAGAAGAAGAAAGTGAAGGATGATTCCTCAAGTGAAGAAGAAGAAGATTCTGAAGTAGAGGTTGCATTTGTGATTAGGAATCTTAGAAAATTTATGAAGAAGAAGAGCAGCCGCAAGACCTATGGTGATGGAAAGAAGAGGTACAAGAAGAGGTTTTGCTATGGGTGTGGTCAAACCGGTCACTTCATAGCCGATTGTCCTAGTGAGAAGAAGAAGCACAAGCACGACAAGGATGAAGACAAGAAGAACAAAGGCAAGAAGAGAGGTGAAGCTCATCTTGGTGAAGAATGGGAGTCAAATGATAGTGACTCAAGTGATGATGAAAAGAAGAAGAAGGGAGCCACAAACAATGCCATCCACCACTATTAATCACTGACCATGATCTTCCCCGACTCGACTTTACCACCAAAATACTTCCCCAACCTATCTTCATCACCGAGCCTCTTCTCCAACCTCATCGTCAACAAATACTATACTCCAACTTGCCTCATGGCTAAGGGGGAGAAGGTACATGACTCAACCGATCCTTCTAGTGGTGAGTATGATAATTGTGATGAGAACATAGAAGAAATTGAAGCAACCATGATAAAGAAATTTGATAAAAAGGTATTCACTAAGATAAAAACCCTAATGAAGAAATTAGAGAAGAGGGATAGGTGCTTGGAGTCGCAAGGTGAAATAATCACTCAAGAGAGAGATAAAAACTGTGCACTTGAAGCATTTATCACCGAGGAAAGAATGAAGGTTGAGAAGTTTACTGTAGAATTGTCTTTAGCCAACGACTCAATCACTACTACAAAAAAATCTTTTGTGAGGCATTTTGCAATTGTTTTTGGAGGCGGGCAGCACCGAACCCCGCCTCGGTTAATGCCTCGATTAACCGAGGTGGTCACTTTTTATTAACCGAGGTGGTTGTAAGAAACCGTCTCGCAAAATACATTAACGGAGGCAGTTATTATAAAAGAGTCCGCCTTAAAAAATGCACCAATTTTTTGAGGCGGGCCTCTTACAACAACTGCCTCGGTTAACATGACCAAGCCCACCCTGGTTTAGAAAAGCCCATCTCAGTCCGCTTTATCACTCAAAGTATAATATGGGACTCTAGGGTTTCACTCACCAGCCCACTCTCTCCCTCACTTCTCCAGTTCTCCCTCACCGACGCCCCTCTCCCTCTACCCGCCCCCTCCCTCCACCCTTCCCCTTCTGGCGACGCCCCTCGACTCCCATCACGCTGCCCCTCCACCGAGGAAGCAGCTGCGACGGCGCCCCTCCACCCTTGCCCTTCTGGCGGTGCCCCTCATCTCCCATCACGGTGCTCCTCCACCGAGCAGGCAGCAACGGATCCAGTGCCATGGACGCCGGATCCGGTGGCGTAGAGGCCGAATCTGGCCTTCCCCGGTGGCGCTCCAACTCCTCCCTCGGCAGCGCTCCAACTCCTCCACCTAGGCCGGATCCGATGGCATCTAGGTCATCTCTGGTGGCGGTGGCGTGGTGGTGGTCGTGGTGGGGGGGGGGAGAAGTGAGGGAGAGAGTGGAGGCATGGGCGGGGAGCCACCACCCTCCTCAGATCCACGCGTGGCTTCTCCTCCGACGGCGGCCTGCTCCCTCTCCCCCATGGCGCGACGACGGCGGATTGGGTCGAGGGGCCGGCGGATCCAGCCGCAGGTGACCCGATCCAGCATGCGGATGGTCGGATTCGGCTAGCTGGCGTGACAGCGGTGCAGATCCGACGTGCGAGCGCGGTGGTGGTGCAGATCCGGTCAGCAGCGCCTGGATGGGCTCGCTGGGCTTTTTCCTTTTTTATTTTTCCTGATTTATTTACCGAGGCGGGCAAGCAACCACCTCCGTTAATGCCTCATTAACCACGACCTTAGGTCCGGGGCGGCTGCTATAACCGCCTCGGTAAATTGAAATTTTTCGCCTCGCAAAAGATTTTTTTAGTAGTGAATTGGAAAATTGACTAAGGAACATTCCTTATTGACACAATAGCTAGCCTCAAGAATGAGAAAAGTATAGATCAAGAAAGCCTTACACTCTTGGAAGAAAAATATCATAATCTTGAGTTAAACTATAGCACTCTTTGGGCTAGCACTTCAACTTCTCCAAAGGCAACCAAAGACTCTAATGTCTCCACTAGTAATGGTTGTAAAAGATGCTATAAAATTGATGTGAATGCATATGCAACTAACCTTGTTGAGCTAGAGAAGAAAGACAAGGAGATTCATAGGTTGAAGATGATCTTGAGGAATGGGTGCAAGCGTCAAGAGCAAACAAACAAGACAATATACAAGTCATCAAGGCACCCATCGATCAACGAAGGAATTGGCTACAATCGGTATGATGGAAAGGACAATGGAAGGAACATGATCAATGGTGTGCCTTGTGTAAAGTTCAACAAGGGTGTTGCCCTTGATGAGCTCATATGCATGGCAAACAACAAGGTCTACATTCCCAAGGTTGCACCTACAACTGACAAGAAAAACAAGAAGAAGCAAGTGGAAGCCCCCAAGCCACAAGCACCACTCCCATGATGCTATGCTAGTGATTGCATGTGTTGTTGGGGCAAGGATGGCAAGATTGTGGTGAAGTATGTTGGTGCCCAAAAGAGGAAGGAGATCATGAGGAGTGTTTGGGTGCCCAAGTTTTATGTGACTAACCCCCTAGGACCCAAATATTTTTGGGTACCTAAAACAAACGCTTGATTTGTTTTTGTAGGAATACTCCTCCGGTGGAACAAGTTGGGTGTTGGATAGTGGATGCACCAATCATATGACCGAAGAGAAGGACATGTTCACATCATTCCAACCTAGTCATGACCAAAGTGGAAACATTGTGTTTGGTGACAATGAAAAAGGAGAAGTTCTCGGTTTGGGTAAAATTACTATCTCAAATGACAATTTAATTTCCAATGTCTTACTTGTGAATTCATTGAGATATAATTTATTGTCTATTTCACAACTTTGTGAGATGGGTTACAATTGTCTATTTACGGATAAGACTATGGAAGTCTATAGAAGGGAGGATTCCTCTATTGCATTTACGGGTCATTTAAAAGGAAAACTCTATCTAGTTGATTTCACATCAAATAGAGTAAATCCTGAGACTTGTTTAATGGCAAAATCTAGCATGGGTTGGGTATGGCATCGCCGACTTGCACATGTTGGGATGAGGAACTTGGCCAAAATTCAAAAAGGCGAACACATCCTTGGACTAACAAATGTTTCTTTTGAGAAAGATAGAATTTGTAGTGCATGCCAAGCCGGAAAAACAAGTTGGAGCCAAACATCCCATCAAGAATGTTGTGACGACCGAAAGGCCATTGGAATTGCTTCACATGGACATATTTGGACGCGTCGCTTATATAAGCATTGGTGGTAACAAATATGGTTTCATAATTATTGATGATTATTCTCGTTTCACATGGGTATTCTTCTTGTGTGATAAGAGTGAAGTACAAGGCATCTTCAAGAAGTTTGCACGAAGAGCCCAAAATGAGTTTGATGTCAAGATCAAGAGGGTTAGAAGTGACAATAGGACGGAGTTCAAGAACACCAACATTGAAGAGTTCCTTGATGAAGAAGGGATCAAGCATGAGTTTTCGGTTCCTTATACTCCTCAACAAAATGATGTTGTGGAGAGGAAGAACCGAACTCTCATAGAAGCCACAACAGCAATGTTGGATGAGTACAAGACTCCAACCAACTATTGGGCGTAACCGGTCAACACAATATGTCATGCTATCAACCGCTTATACCTTCACATACGAACTTCTAACCAGTAAAAAGCCTAAGGTGCACTACTTTAGAGTTTTTGGATCTAAGTGTTTCATACTTAACAAGAAATCCAAAAGCTCAAAGTTTGCACCAAAGGTTGATGAATGTTTCATGCTTAGTTATGGTACTAACGAACATGGATATCGTGTTTTCAATAAAACCACCAGTTTAATTCAAATCACGGTCGATGTGACTTTTGATGAAACCGACGGCTCTCAAAAAGAGCAAGTCAATGTTGAGATTGAAAGCGAAGAAGAAGCTCCACATCAAGCTATCAAGAAGCTTGCTATTGGTGAAGTAAAGCCCATCGAAGCTCGAGATGAAGATGAAGACACTATTGTGCATATTGATCATGATCCAACCACTCATCATGTTCCATCCAATGAACATGGTGAAGCTTTCACAACAAGAAATAGTCAAGATGGAAGATCAAATGGTGCACAAGGTCACTATCATGAAGATGGTGCTAACAATGAGCAAGTCCAAACTCAACTCAACAATCAAGAAAGAAGTGAAGACAACCCTCCACAAGACCATGGTGATGAAGATGATGGCCCCATCCAAAGATCAACTCAAGTGCCACATCCTATAGTGCATCAATCCATTCAACGGGATCATCCCGTTGATAACATATTGGGGAGCATTCAACGAGGGGTAATGACATGTTATCATTTAGCAAGTTTTTGTGAATAATACTCATTTGTTTCTCCTTTGGAACCTTGTAGGGTGGAAGAGGTACTTGATGATCCAGATTGGATGATAGCCATGCAAGAGGAGTTGAACAACTTCACTCGGAATGAAGTCTGGTCCTTGGTGGAAAGACCCAAGCAAAATATGATTGGAACCAAGTGGGTCTTCCGCAACAAGCAAGATGGGCATGGCGTGGTGACAAGGAACAAGGCAAGGTTGGTGGCTTAAGGATTCACTCAAATTAAAGGCTTGGATTTTGGGGAGACCTATGCCGCTCATCATGATTTCAAGCTATATCAAATGGATTTGAAGAGTGCATTTCTCAATGACCCCCTATCTGAATTGGTGTATGTAGAACAACCACCAGGCTTTGAAGATCCCAAGTATCACAACCACCTCTATAAGCTCGATAAGGCGCTCTATGGGCTCAAACAAGCCCCTAGAGCTTGCTATGATTGCTTGAAGGATTTCCTACTCAAACAAGGGTTTGAGCTAGGAAAGGTTGATGCTACTTTATTTACTCATAAAGTCAATAATGATATCTTTGTTTGCCAAATATATGTTGATGACATAATATTTGGTAGTACTAATGTGGCTTTTTATGAGAAATTTAGTAGGATTATGACGAATAGGTTTGAGATGTCCGTGATGGGAGAGTTGAAGTTCTTTCTTGGATTTCAAATCAAGTAACTCAAGGATGGCACGTTCATAAGTCAAACCAAGTACACCAATGACATGTTAAAGAAGTTTGACATGGACAAGGCCAAGCCCATCAAGACACCTATGCCAACCAATGGACATCTTGACCTTGATCAAGGTGGAAAGAATGTCGATCAAAAGGTATATCGCTCCATGATTGGATCCCTCCTTTACCTTTGTGCATCTAGGCCTGATATTATGCTTAGTGTGTGCATGTGTGCAAGATTTCAAGCTAATATGAAAGAATGTCACCTTGTGGTTGTTAAGAGAATTTTTTTGGTATTTAGTGCACACTCCTAATCTTGGCTTATGGTATCCTAAGGGCTCCACTTTCGAGTTACTTGGCTATTCTGATTCGGACTATGTCAGTTGTAAAGTAAACCGAAAGAGTACTACAGGGACTTGCCAATTTATTGGAAGATCTTTGGTGTCTTGGAGCTCTAAGAAGCAAAACTCTGTTGCTTTGTCCATCGCTGAAGCCGAGTATGTGGCAGCCGGTGCATGTTGTGCTCAACTACTTTGGATGAAACAAACTCTCAAAGACTTTGGTGGTGAGATAACCAAGATTCCCCTTTTGTGTGGCAACAAGAGTGCCATGAAGTTGGCAAACAACCCTATAAATCACTCTCGAACAAAGCACATAGACATCCAACATCACTTTTGGGAGACTACGAAGCCAAAGGAGATATCGCAATTCATCATGTGAGCACCGAAAAGCAACTAGCTGATATCTTCACAAAGCCCCTAGATGAGTCAAGATTTTGTGCTTTAAGGAATGAGCTAAATATCATTGATTCTTGTAATGTGGCTTGATGTCTTGCAAATAAATTGTTTGATCTAGAAAGGAGAAAAGATTTGCTAAACATTGTGTGACACTTTATGTAATTGCATTCACCCCCGACGTGGGTTTTGGATAATTAATGACAATAAAATTAGGGATTAACAAGTTTATTCAAGATGTATTCGCATGTGTTAGTCCATTGAAAGAATAAACAATGACATTTGGTGATATGAGCACCCCTAAACTTTCTATGGATGAAAGGCGCTTCGACTCAATCAGTTTACAATTTTATTTTAAAATTGAGTCATAGGAAACGTCGTACTATAAAGAGGGATGCAAAATAGACTAGCTAGATATGGTTAGAAGTGCTCTTGTCGATTATATTTATGCGCTTGAGAGACACACTACACTCACACGCACTTAGAAAATATATATAGTGTTTTCTGCGTGCACCGGTAGTACTAGTGGCTCTCCACCAGTAGTACCGGCCTGCTCGGCCGCGTGCGCAAGGTTGCGCAAAAGTGAACTACCGGTAGTACCGGAGTTCCAAGCGGTAGTACCGGTGTAGACCGGTAGTACCGGTGGAAACCCGGTAGTACCGGTAAGTCATTTTTGCGCATGACTTTGTTGCGGCTTCAATGGTCAGGTTTGGAGGACCGGTAGTACTGATGAAACATCACCGGTAGTACTGGTAGTCGTTCAGAACTTCAGAGTATATATTCTTCTGTCCTCCACTTGTAACCGTTACCCACACCATTCTACTGATTCCCCATCTGAGAAAAGAGCTCCCAAGCATTGACTCACCCACTCTCTCTCCATCTTTGCTCCTAGCCTTCAATCCTTGCAAAATTAGAGCTAGAGAAGTGAGATTTGAGAGTGGGAGGCTTCGATCTACGACTTGAGCACTTAATTCCATCATCTTTCCAGTTTGTTTTGCATTTGTTACTCTTGGGTTCTTAGAACCCTAGCCGGCTAGGCATTCTTTGTGATTGCCCGTGTTGAATCATTTGTGAAGGTGTCCCGAAGTATTTGTAATCACCCTCTCTCTTAGTGGAAATCTCAAGCTAGCTTTCGTGGTTGCTTGAGGGAGGAGACCTTTGTGGTCGGACCTTAGTGGTCACCTCAACAACGAGGACGTAGGAATTCCTGTGTGGGGATTGTTGAACCTTGGGATAAATATTGTGTCTTGCGTGCTTGTTGCTGTGGTGGTAGCTTCGACTACCCTTGCTCTTGTGTTTTCTTGTGTTCTTCCTCCCTACCCCCTATTCTTAGGTTGTAACGCCCCAGAGTCCAAACGACTCAGATCCACTCTGCACGCTGAAGGAACCACACCTACCACCATCCCACTTACGCTTTCGTCCTCGCTTCGCGTAAAAGGATTAACCCGGGGATGGTGAGATGGACTCTAGAAGCCTTATATGTTGGTATATCCCACTCTAAATAACTAAGGTGGGACTAAACTCTCCACAATATCTCATAACATTCACGTGGGCCATTATGGGCCAAATTCCAAATTGGGCTGAGTGTGACATAGGTCGGAAGGCCCGATCTACAACTTGGGAAGGAGCCAAGCTCTGGGAACCTCAGCATCACCTTCAGCACCATCAAGGAGTGTGGGGTAACACTTAAATCCGAAATCAAAACTCAATTTACACTGATTTCATAGTCTCTGTAGGGCACCGGTAGTACTGGCTTGTCTGCACTGGTAGTACCGCTCCAGACATACCGGTAGTACCGGTTGGTATTTAACTTCCACAGTTGAGTTTTGAGTTTTAGGTTTTTAAATAGGCCTATTCTCCCCCTCTAGGCCAATTAGATCCTTTTAATTGGAATCAGAGTGTTGGTCCCTCGGATAAATGCTTCACCGCGTGAGGAGTAACATTGGCCAAGATGGATCCGGAAGCACAAAAGCAAATTGTTGATCAAATCGTAGCTCAAATCACCACATCCCTGCAGCTGCAACAACAAGAGCAAATGACCAAGATGCAAGAGCAACTAGACAAGATGCAATAGCTTCTAGACAAGAAAAGTCAAGAATCATCAAGTGATGGTGGTGATGCAAGAAAGACACCAAAGAGTTACAATAGAACCAGTTTTGATTATGGTGGATCAAGCAAGAACAACAATCCTACCTTGCCGATGATCAACCCCGGAAAGCCACCTCCATTTGATGGTATAAGATACACCGATTGGGCTCATAGGATGAAGTTGCATCTTTATAGCCGTAAGATGTTGGGAAGTAGTGGATGTTGGAATCAATCCGCCACCTCAAAATCCTAGTGAGTGGTCACCCGAAGATGAGAGAGACTTTCATCTCAATGCAACGGCGGCTACCTTGATTTTGCAATGCCTCACTCCGAAAGACAACAACAATGTCAATGGAATGGTCACTGCAAAGCAAATTTGGGATACTTTGAAGGTATCATTTGAAGGAGACAAGAGTGTGTGAATTGGAAACATTGAGCTCTTGCAAGGAAAGATTGAGAACTTTACCATGATTGAAGGAGAAACTACTCAAGCAATGTTTGATAGGTTCATGACCTTGATCAACAAAATTAGAGCACTTGGGGACACAAGATGGGATGACAACTCCACCACAAGGAAGATATGTAGAGTGTATAGACAAAAGAACAACATGCTTGCTTCAGTCATAATGGAGAGAGACAACTATACCACAATGACACCACAAGAGATGCTAGCCAAGTTGATGCATCATGAGGTACTTGATGATGAAGCCAAGGAATCAAGTATGCTAAAGAAGAGCATTGCCCTCACGGCATCACATGGAAGTGAGTCAAGTCATTACCACAAAGGGTGTTGTGAGCATACGCATGACAATGATGATGATGGCCTTGACGAAGAGTGTTGACGGTCCTTAAGTACCAAATATAGTTATTAAATAAATAAAGAAAAGGATCCAAATGCAACCAACACCTAGACTTAGGGTTTTATCTGACAGAATTCCACGAGTTTTGGTGTTTGTCTGTTTCTGCAGGGGGTTATCAGAAAATACGGAGGAAAGGCCCACACGTCGGGTTTACATAGAGATAATAACGTGTTCACCGATTTTCTATCATCTAGAAGACTCCAGAAGCCACGAGAACGAACGGGAGGCCGAACGGGCCCAGAGGCAGGGCGCCCGCCCTGCTCCCTAGGGCGCCCGCCCTGGCCTAAGAGCCAATCAGGCTCCGTCTCGCGGATTATGCTCTACCGACCTAAGGGATCAAGGAAAATCGTGCGATTAATGTCGGTTTGATCCGACGGCCCACGTTCACTTGAGGGGGCTATATAAGCAGGACCCCTGGCCCCTGGAGGAGGCACTCCCTCATTCTCAATTCCTCAAACCCTAATCTCAGGAGGAGAGTCTCTGATCAAGCCCTAGAGCCACCACATCAACTAGATCTCTAGTATAGCATAGCTACATAGGATTAGAACTAGAAGGAGTCAATCTTCGATTGGTTTCCGGATCTGTCAAGAGGATTCTTGGTAATTCCTCTACTGTTCTTCATTGTTCATCTTTGTTCTTCAATATTATGAATACAACTTTGTTCTATTTCAATATATTGATTATGACTATGCTCTACTTGTTATTATTTGCGATTATATTGTTCTTAGTTTATCGTAGTTATACGCTTGGCTTAGTTAGATTGGAATTATATACATGTTTAGGATCGTATAGCGTTTATCCATCGGATCCATGGGTAAATGATAAATATTGTGTAGGCGTGGTGCTTAGACCATATTTATCTGCGATTGCACCTTATATGCCGGATCGTGGGGTGGTCCGTGATGGTGACAGCTTCGTTGGTTCTTATATAGTCCCCCTCCCGTGTGTAAGGCAGGCAGAGCAACATTATTACGGGGGAGTGATTGCTATGTTTCTCATCTTCCTTGATAATATCACTATGCATGGGCGTAGTCCTTTCTCGCAATGATTGCCAAGTGTACTTGCACTAACTATGATATGCTAGACTTTATAGTTAAGAATAACTTAGGAAATATCCTTGTAGTTCGTCCTAATACCATGCTAATGACTTGCTAGAATATCTGTTGAGGTGCTTATCATTATTATATGTGGCTAGCTGATCAGATTAATTATCTTTGTCACCATTCATACTTTATCTATATTTTATGTGACACTTACCCCTGTATGCAAGAGATAGATGAATGCTCTCACTTATACATGCAATGATTGATACTCATTCCTATATTCCATTCCATAATCAACATTGATGTTAGTAATCCCTTCCCAGTGGTAAAAATATAAATAATGATACCTGAAATACTTCCCGGTTAAAATGCTACATCGGTATTAATCTGTGCGCTTGCAGATCTTATTTATTATTTATTTAGAAGAGCAGTTGCATATTTCAATACCGCGTCTCTCATGTCATGCTGGGGATGACAACTTGGCTTAAGTGGCATGAGGGATAGGTTCGGCATTTTTGGCGCCGTTATCAGAATTAGAAAACTAAGTCTACTTTTGGTAATGACGTTAAGAATGCCCAACAAAGAGCAAGCTTTGCTAGTGAGAAATTACAAGAAGTATTTGAGAATGAAGAAAGAAAAGATGGTGAGATATGGAGGAAACAAGCCACACAAGAAGAGGTTTTGCTATGAGTGTGGTGACACCGGCCATCTTGCGGCCGATTGTCCTAACACGGGGAAGAAGTCAAGATATAACAAGCAAGGTGACAAGAAATACAAGGACAAGAAGAGAGGTGAAGCACATCTAGGTCAAGAATGGCAATCGAATAGTGATAGTGATGATGACAATGACAATGAGAAGAAGAGTGTGGCCGCAATTGCTATACAAGAAACTTCTTCCTCGACAAAGGTCTTCACCAACAATGCTTCATCAACATCTCTCTTCATCAACACTTCTTCATCACCTAGACTCTTCGCCAACCTCTCCGACGACGACTATGATGCTCCTACTTGCCTTATGGCATTAGGAGATAAGGTACAACTTAATCCTCCTACACATACCACTAGTGAATGTGATAGTGATTATGAAAATGATGAAAACTATGCTTCTAATCTCATCAAAAGATATGGTAAAGCTGCTACAACTAAAATCTTGAAGCTAATATATGCAAAAGATAAGCTTGAGTCATGCATTGAGTCGCAAGGGGAATTGCTCCTAGAGGAAAGGGAGAAAACCAAATGACTTGAGGCATGTCTCTCCAAGGAGGAGAAGGTTGAGAAGTTGAGTGTAGAATTGTCTTTAGCCAAGGATGCTAATGAGCGCTTGGCTAAGGAGCATTCTTCACTCAATGACTCTTTAGCAAGTCTAAAAAATGATCATAGTTTAGCTCAAGAAAGCCTTATAAGCTTGATAAATAAATATCATGAGCTTGAACTAAACTATGACAAACTTTGGACTAGCACTTCTACCGTTTCCAAGGATGCCAAAGCTACAACTAGTAAAAGTTGTGAATGATGCTCTAATGTTGATATACATGCTTGTGCTACTAACCTTGATGAGCTAGCCAAGAAGAATAAGGAGATCCAAAGGTTGAACACAATTGACAAGATTGGTTGCAAGTGCAAGGATAAGCAACCGGCAAATGTGTTCAAGGCATCAAGGCACCCCATGATTAAGGATGGCATTAATTACAATAGGTATGATGGCAAAGCCAATGGAAGAAAAATGATTAATGGGGTGGCTTGTGTGAAGTTCAACAAGAGTGTACCGCTTGTTGACCTTATCAATAAGGTGAACAATGTTGCTACGCCTACAACTCCACTAGTCAACAACAAGAACAAGAAGAAGCAAGTGGAGGTGTCCAAGCAACAAGTGCCTATTTTATGCAATCACATTTGTGATTACATGTGTTGTTGGGACAAGGATGGCAAGACTGTTGTGAAGTATGTGGGCACCCTCAAAAAGAGACAAATCTTGAGGAGTGTTTGGGTGCCCAAGTCTTATGTTTCTAACCACCTAGGTTCCATCTCGGGACCTAAACCAAAAGCTTAATCTTGTTTTATAGGAATATTCCTTCAGCGAACCAAAATGGGTGCTTGATAGTGGATGCACAAATCATATGACCGGAGAGAAGAACATTTTCACCTCTTTCAACCAAATCAAGTTGCATGTGAAAGGATTGTCTTTGGTGACAATAGTAAAGGAGATATCCTTGGTTTGGGTAAAATTGCCATCTCAAATGATAATTCAATTTCAAATGTATTACTTGTGGATTCGTTGGGATATAATTTGTTGTCCGTCTCACAACTTTGCGAGAAGGGCTACAATTGTCTCTTTATGGATAAGGGCGTGGAAGTCTCTAAAAGATCAAATTCCTCTATTGTCTTTACAGGTGAATTGAAGGGCAAGCTCTATTTAGTTGATTTTTCATCTAATAGAGTGGGGTCCGAAACTTGTTTTGTGACAAAATCTAGCATGGGCTAGTTATGGCATCGCCGACTAGCTCATGTTAACATGAGGAACTTGGCCGATCTTCAAAGAGGCGAACACATCCTTGGACTAACAAATGTTTCTTTTGAAAAAGATAGAATTTGCAGTGCATGTAAAGTGGATAAGCAAGTAGGAGCCAAGCATCCCGCCAAGAACATCGTCACTACAACAAGGCCACTTGAGTTACTTCA
The DNA here is from genome assembly GCA_022457205.1 of Saccharum spontaneum. Lineage (NCBI taxonomy): Eukaryota > Viridiplantae > Streptophyta > Magnoliopsida > Poales > Poaceae > Saccharum > Saccharum spontaneum. The sequence continues at coordinate 16,528,011 of CM039614.1, read as the reverse complement.
CATGGATCTATTCGGACCCAATTCTTATATAAGCATGGGAGGTAACAAATATGGTTTTGTAATTGTTGATGATTTTTCTCGCTTCACTTGGGTGTTCTTTTTGAAAGATAAAAGCGAAACCCAAGGGATCTTCAACAAGTTTGCAAGGAGAGCTCAAAATGAGTTTGAAGTGAAGATCAAGAAAGTGAGAAGCGACAACGGAACGGAGTTTAGGAACACCAACATTGAAGCATTTCTTGATGAAGAAGGCATCAAGCATGAGTTTTCGATTCCATACACTCCACAACAAAATGGTGTTGTGGAGAGGAAGAACCAAACGCTCATTGAAGCCACAAGAGCAGTGTTGGATGAGTACAAAATTTTGAAGAAAGATTATTGGGCGGAAGCGGTCAACACGGCATGTCATGCCATCAACCGCTTGTACCTCCATAAGATAAGGAACAAGACCGCCTACGAGCTCCTAACCGGTAAAAAGCCTAAGGTGGATTACTTTAGAGTTTTTGGATGCAAGTGTTTCATACTAAATAAGAAATCCAAAAGCTCTAAGTTTGCACCAAAGGTTGATGAAGGGTTCTTACTTGGTTATTCTACTAACGAACATGGCTACCGTGTTTTCAATGAGGCCACCGGCCAAATTGAAATAGCGGTAGACGTGACATTTGATGAAAGCGATGACTCTCAAAAGGAGCAAGTCAATGCTGAAATTTTAGGTAAAGAAGAACCATCTCATCAAGTGATCAAGAAGCTTGGCACCGGTGAAGTAAGACCCGTTGAAGATGAAGATGATGATGTGCATGTGCAAATTCCACATGATCCAAACATGCATCATGGGTCAACCAATGTCCATGGTGACGCTTCCATCCCAAGAAGGGGTCATGACTCAAGAGAACAAGCTAGTCAAGATCCACCACAAGCTCAAGGAGACAACCAAGGTGGTGATCAAGACAATCAAGATCTTGATCCTCCAATCAATCAAGACAATGAAGATGAAGATGATGGTCCAATCCAAACAAGAACAACCATCCCTCACCCAAGAGTTCATCAATCCATTCAACGGGACCATCCCATTGATAGCATATTGGGAGACATACAATGAGGGGTAACAACACGCTCTCGTTTAGTAGCTTTTTGTGAGCATTACTCTTTTGTCTCTTCCAAATTGCTAGAAGGGTGGAGGATGCTTTGAAGGACCCAGATTGGGTGATGGCCATGCAAGAGGAGTTGAACAACTTTACTAGGAATGAAGTCTGGTCCTTGGTGGAGAGGCCCAAGCAAAATGTGATAGGCACCAAAAGGGTCTTCCGCAACAAAGAAGATGAGTATAGCATGGTCACAAGAAACAAGGCACGGTTGGTTGCTAAAGGTTTCACTCAAATTGAAGGTTTGGATTTTGGGGAGACCTATGCACCCATAGCTAGGCTTGAATCTATTCGTATATTACTTGCCTTTGCTGCTCACCATGATTTCAAGTTGTTTCAAATGGACGTGAAAAGTGCATTCCTTAATGACCCCCTCTCCGAAACTATGTATGTGGAGCAACCACCGGGTTTTGAAGATCCACATCATCCCGATCACGTCTACAAGCTTAACAAGGCGCTCTATGGGCTTAAGCAAGCCCCTAGAGCTTGGTATGATTATCTCAAGGACTTCCTACTCAAACAAGGGTTTGAGATTGGGAGGGCCGATCCCACTTTATTTACTCGCAAAGTCAATAATGATATCTTTGTATGCCAAATATATGTCGATGACATTATATTTGGTAGTATTAATGTGGCTTTTTGTGAGCAATTTAGTAGGATCATGACCAAGAGGTTTGAGATGTCCATGATAGGGGAGTTGACATACTTTCTTGGATTTCAAATCAAGCAACTCAAAGATGGCACGTTCATAAGTCAAACCAAGTACACCACCGACATGCTAAAGAAGTTTGACATGGACAAAGCCAAGCCCATCAAGACACCAATGCCTACAACCAGACATCTTGACCTTGATGGAGATGGCAAGGTCATAGATCAAAAGGTATATAGCTCCATGATTGGATCCTTGCTTTTATCTTTGTGCATCTAGGCCCGATATTATGCTTAGTGTGTGCATGTGTGCAAGATTTCAAGCTAATCCGAAAGAATGTCATCTCATGGCCGTTAAGAGAATTTTTCGGTATCTTGTGCTCACTCCTAATATTGGCTTATGGTATCCCAAGGGCTCCACTTTCACTCTACTTGGCTATTCCAATTCGGATTATGCCGGTTACAGGGTAGAGCGAAAGAGTACATCCGGGACATGCCAATTTCTTGGTAGATCCTTGGTGTCATCGAGTTCTAAGAAGCAAAACTCCATTGCCTTATCCACCGCTGAGGGCGAGTATGTGGCGGCCGGTGCCTGCTGTGCCCAACTACTTTGGATGAAGCAAACCTTGAGAGACTTTGGTTGTGTGCAAAGCAAGATTCCTCTCTTATGTGACAATGAGGGAGCAATCAAGCTAGCCGACAACCCCGTAAACCACTTAGAACAAAGCACATAGACATCCGCCATCACTTCTTGAGAGACCACCAAGCCAAAGGAGATATCGTAGTTCAACATGTGAGAACCAAATTCCAATTAGCCGATATCTTCATAAAGCCTCTAGATGAGTCAAGATTTTGTGCTTTGAGGCGTGAGCTCAATATCGTTGATCCTCGTAACGTGGCTTGACATCTTGTGCACACTTGTTTGCCATAGAGTAAGACAAAAAATCTTGAGAAAATATTGTGTGCAAATTTCAAAATCTAATTTCAACATCTCGAATATGTCCTTTGTTATGTACTGGTTTCATGAAATCTGGACATGTTTGAGGTGGTTTAGGTTTGCTACATGTTCACCACCCTGTAGAATTTCTTGTGCTAAATTTGAACCACCGGTAGTACCGGTGTGCTAGACCGGTAGTACCGGTTTAACCAGTAGTACCGCTCTAACCCCGGTATTACCGCTAGTTCAAGTTTACACACCGTCGATCTGCGCAGACCTGACCAACCGGTAGTACCGGTCCTTCCCGACCGGTAGTACCGCTAGACCAAATGACCACGGTATAAAAGGGTCGTGCGGTGACTTTTTATTGACCTTTCTCTTTTTCTCACCCCATCTTCTACCCGACGGCACTGGCGGTGGCGCACCCACCCCTTCCACCCCGATCTCCCCTCCTCCTCTGGCCAAACTTGAATCCTTTTGAGGGGGAGGCCTCCCTTGCCTTGGAGATCATCTCGGTGGTTCCGATGGACCTTGGGATCATGGATTCGGCCTCTTCTCTTCGAGAGAAATGAGGTACAATGGTTCAATCGCCTGATCTACCAATGTACCTTGTTCTACGACGTTTCCTCGCTCTTGCTACTTCCTCTTATGCCATACATGTGATTGGGATGATTCTTGTGCGTTTTCCACGGTTGATTTGGTGGGGGCAAGGGGGAGGTGCTGTGCACAGTAACCACCGGTAGTACTGGTGCTACTGCACCGGTAGTACCGGTGTGCTATGGACAGCACCCCCCTCATGAACCCCTCATTTCAATTGTTTGCTACATCCCCACTGTATCTAAGACCTATGCCCTGCTCTTGTGTCATTGCAGCATGGAGCCCCTTCGTCGTAACCCCAAACGTGATGCCACTCGCCGTCCCTCTGGCGGTGATGGTGCCAAAGGAGAAGGAAGCTCAAGGGCTGTCCATGGGCGTCCTGTTGTCTAGTCAGCGGGTCGTGGACACCGGTGCCCTGCTGCTGGTGCGGGTGATGCCGAGCCTGCTGTGGCCGCTCTGCTCCACATCCACACCAGGCGAAACCCACCTTGTCGTCACAACGATGTTGTCCATGGTCAAGAATCCGACGATGTCGTTCGGGTTGAGGGGCGTGCTATTGATCCTTGGGTTGTTCAGCGCTATCCAATCCGGATTGGTCATCCCACCGCCAACCACACTATCCCCTACCACCCGAACCACTACCATGCTTCGATGCGGCGTCCCGGTGTAGGGCTGGCATGCCTCGTCTGCCCATTGACTACTCCCACCGGCTGCAGGATTTGAGGACTCAGCGTGGCAAGAACCCCTACATTTTTGTCAAGTTTCAGGGGGTGGATGAGAGGTTTTGGTCTCAATTCCACAGTGACTACAACAACTCAATTCTCTACCAAGATGGTAAGCATGGAACCAAACCTCCTCTCTTCATTCATAAGTATGTGGTTCTGAAGAAGCTACGGGAGCACCAAAATGCTGAAGTTGATGCCATGCTTAATCACTTGGATGAGCGGCGCATTTTGCCTCTTATGACCTTCCAGCACGATTGGAATGAGGAGATTCTCTGTTAGTTCTGGCCCACCCTTTGGATTGATCATGAGAACAAAGTGCTTCATTGGATGACCCAAGGTACTCATTACAGGGTGGACTACATCACTTTATCTCGCCTGCTTGGGTTTGATCATCATGATAGGGAAGCTCCTGCATTGTCTGATATATTCTACAATGGCATCAACAATGATTACTTGAGGGCAGCACAAATGTACAAATCTGAGCACTTGGCTGATGGCAAGATCACCTTTCTGAAGCCTGCTTTCTTTGTTCTCAACAATCTCCTCCGAACTTCCATTGACCCCAAGATTGGAGATCAGGACAATCTTCAGGCATATGCTCCCAAAATTCTTTGTCGTTTTGGAGCTGGTGGTGGTCGCTTCAGTGTTACTGACTTCATGTGGTCCAAAATTACAGATGTGGCTGTGGATTCTAACAAGTCACTATCGTCTGCTCCTTACCTCATGTATATCATTGATCAGGCAGTTGGCTATGAGTTTAGCCATGACACCAAGCATGCCTCCTACATGCCAAAGCTTCTGGCTCCTCGCACACCCAAGGATGCTCCTGCTTCTACTTCAGCTCCTGCTCCGGCTGCAGCTAATGCCCCTTAGTGAAAGCCCAAGTTTGGTTTTGGTAATTAATGACACCAAGTTGCTAATGCTATTGTATCAAGTGTGATTAAGCTAGGCATAAGCAACATGTGATGGAGGTCGAAATGGCATGGAGAGATGGCTACAAGACCACATGATTTGGTGCATGAAATGATGAGCAAGATCATGAAGAAATGCAAAAGATCAGGAGCAAGATCATGAAGAAATGATGATCAAGTGGAAGAGAAGGATCTAAGAGCGCATGGCAAAGGTATAACCATAGGGTTTTCCTTTTGCTGTTCTAAGTTGAATAGAGAAGTGATTGATCAGGTTTAGGATACATAGCCGACTATCAAGAGGGGCAATCACGGTTAGCTCGGGAATCAAGTGCCACTAGATCAATGTCTTGAGCATATGCATTAGGATCTAGTAGAGAGCTAACATAACGCCTTGAAAATGTTTGTGAAAAATGCTAACACACATGCACATGGTGTTTTTCACATGATGGTGTTGGCACATTTGCAAAGGCGGTGGTGTTTGAGCGGTAGTAAGGGGTTTGGGGTTCGCTCTCCCTCCCGCCGAGCTTGCGAGCGTGGGATTTAGGCATTTTCAAGGAAATAAAATGCCTATTTTCTATTGCGTCGGAGGCGAGAAAAGGTGGCGAAAGTCTGAAATGAGTATCACTGAAAATACAGTGACCGGACGCTGTGGTCAAATTGACCGAACGCGGCTGGCGCATCCGGTCAGTTCAAACCACAGACAGACACGCGTGTGAGAAGGGTCGCGGACCGGCGCGTCCGGTCGCTCGTGGAACTGGCGTGTCCGATCACGCACCCAGGAGTTCAGCACGGAGAGCAGAAGCGATCGGACGCGGTGGCGCGTCCGGTCACATTCGACCGGACGCGTCTGGTCACGGGTGGAACATTTCTGGACTCCAATCGGATGCGGCTGGCACGTCCGATCACGTGCGATCGTACGCGTCCGGTCGCGGTGGGAGCTTACTGGACTCCGACCGGACGCCAAGTGCAGCGCGTCCGGTCAAACGCTAGAGCGCGTCCGGTCATGGCAATACTAACTTCTGATGTGCACTATTCACGCTTGTCCTGTAGTGACCAGACGCATCCGGTCACCCTGACCGGTGCGTCCGGTCAGCACGATTTTAACTGTGTCATCCGGTAACGGCTAGCTGCGTACCCCTTCGCTATAAATAGAAGTTGGCCGGGGTTTGAGGGGAACTCTTGCTCATTTTGAGACCTAGAGACATCCTTTGAGCTAGAGAACAACCCCTCCACTCATCTCTTTGCTTGGTTGCACATCTTGAGTGAGATTGAGTGAGATTCAAGTGCATTGCTTGAGAGTTGCATTCTAGAGGCACTTGATCTTCGAGTTGCTACGAATTTCTTGTTACTCTTCCATGTTTCCCGACACGGTAGACGGCTTGGAGCAGCGGAGGTGATTGAGCTCGCAATTGGAGATTGTTGGAGCCCTCACCAAGTGTTGTAAGGGGTTCTTGATCCTTCCCCGCGGGAGTTCGCAAATTGGATACTCTAGCGGAGCTCGTGGCTTGGAGGATCCCCATCTTGTGTGCGGTTGTGCGGCGCCCGCCGAGGGCTCGACTCTTGATAGTCAATTAGCTCGCGAACCGACAAGTGGGTGCATCGCCACAACAAGGACTAGCTTGCTGGGAAGCAAGTGAACTTCGGTAAAATCTTGTGTCATCTCTTTGCCAAGGATTTCTCTTGTGGTTGATCATTGTGATTGATTCTTCGAGTGCATTACTTCTCTACATTGTTGGTATAAGAATCAAGTCACTTGCTCTTTACTTTCTTGTACTATTCCTAGTGTAGTTTGCTTAGTGTAGCTTTTATCACATAGGAGTAAGTAGCTTAGTGACTTAGTCTTGTCGGTGTGTATTAGAGATCATATCCTTGCTTCACTAGAATTGTATAGGTGGCTTGCATAGTGTAGTTGAGCTAGTGCTAGAATTAGCTTAACCTTCTTTTATACTAACGTGGTTGTTTAGTGAAGCTTGTAGATTTTTAAATAGGCTATTCACCCCCTCTCTAGCCATTTGGATCTTACACTTAGCATGGTGGTACTGATGATGCTCCACTTGGTGGTGCTCCTGTTGCTCCTCCTCCACCTCGAGGTGAGCACCGGGAGTCCTCCACCAAGTTTGCTTTCAAGAAGTTCTTGGCGTACTTTTGCTACACAATGAAGAGGACAGATGAATGCCTTCGCCGCCTGGAGGAGCAAGCCAATCTTGCTCCTGTCTCTCCCCTTCATGAGTTTCCTGACCCCTATGCTCAGTATGATGAGATGTATGGCTCTTCTTCTGGTGCTGCTGCTGGGGGTCAGGGGGAGGACACTAGTGCTTCGGCAGACTTTGTGATTGGTAGTGAGACATTTGTGGACCCTCTCACACCGTCGCGCCCGGTCTCCACTGCTACCTACGATGACCTCTTTGCCACTACGGATGAGATGACTAGGACTAGTGGCTTCACTAGTACTGAGGCAGTTCCCAGACCTTCTACCTCTTCTGCACCGTTTGGGTGGAGCCGCTACGACCACTACAACGACAGTGAGGGCTTCTCGGACTACTAGTGGCTACCCTTTCTACCCTTGCCATTTATCATGGCCTACCCTTTTTGGTACTTGATGCCAAAGGGGGAGTGTTAGGCTTTTATCATGCTGTAATAGGGTAGTTAAAATTTGGTTATGTAATAACTCAATCTTGTGGTGAACTATGTGGTGAACTTTGAACTATTTGTGTGTGTTGGATGATTGTAAGCTAGACACCTATGCTTATTTGCTATATCATGATTGTGTTAGCATTACTTGATATTGTGATGGTGCAATGTTGTTTTAGAATGGTTATGTTGGTTTGAAGTCTTTTTCCTTCATGCATAACCATTCAAGTTCTATTATTTCATTCTTTGTGATATATCTTGTCATTTTGCATCATAGAATCTTGCTTATCACACACTTTTAGGCACCCACGGATTGCAAAAATTAGGGGGAGCTTGCTCTTAATGTATGTCATCTTGATTTGTATCAAGAGTTGAAATTCCAAATCCAATGCATACATTAAGGGGGAGCTCAACTTAAATTTTTGGAATTCAATTCTTTCAATTTTTGTAAGCCTAAATTGGTTGTCATCAATCACCAAAAAGGGGGAGTTTGTAAGTGCATTCGCCCCCGATGTGGATTTTGGATAATTAATGACAATCAAATTAGGGATTAACAAGTTTATTCAAGATGTATTTGCAGGTGTTAGTCCATTGAAAGAATAAACAATGACATTTGGTGATATGAGCACCCCTAAAATTTCTATGGATGAAAGGCGCTTCGACTCAATCGGTTTACAATTTTATTTTAAAATTGAGTCATAGGAAACGCCGTACTATAAAGAGGGATGCAAAATAGACTAGCTAGATATGGTTAGAAGTGCTCTTGTCGATTATATTTATGCGCTTGAGAGACACATTGCACTCACACGCACTTAGAAAATATATATAGTGTTTTATGCGTGCACTGGTAGTACCGGTGGCTCTCCACCGGTAGTACCGGTCTGCTCGGCCGCGCGCGCAAGGTTGCGCAAAGTTGCGCAAAAGTGAACTACCGGTAGTATCGGAGTTCCAGCAGTAGTACCGGTGGAAACCTGGTAGTACCGGTAAGTCATTTTTACGCATGACTTTGTTGCGGCTTCAACGGTCAGGTTTGGAGGACCAGTAGTACCGATGAATCATCACCGGTAGTACCGGTAGTCGTTCAGAACTTCAGAGTATATATTCTTCTCTCCTCCACTTGTAACCATTACCCCACGCCATTCTACTGATTCCTCATCTGAGAAAAGAGCTTCCAAGCATTGACTCACCTACTCTCTCTCCCTCTTTGCTCTTAGCCTTCAATCCTTGCAAAATTAGAGCTAGAGAAGTGAGATTTGAGAGTGGGAGGCTTTGATCTACGACTTGAGCACTTCGATCCATCGTCTTGCCGATTTGTTTTGCATTTGTTACTCTTGGGTTCTTGGAACCCTAGCCGGCTAGGCGTTCTTCGTGGTTGCCCATGTTGAATCATTTGTGAGGGCGTCCCGAAGTGTTTCGAATCACCCTCTCTCTTAGTGGAAATCTCAAGCTAGCCTTCGTGGTTGCTTGAGGGAGGAGACCTTCGTGGTCAGACCTTAGTGGTCACCTCAACAACGAGGACGTAGGAATTCCTGTGTGGGGATTGCCGAACCTTGGGATAAATATTGTGTCCTGCATGCTTGTTGCTGTGGTGGTAGCTTCGACTACCCTTGCTCTTGTGTTTGCTTGTGTTCTTCCTCCCTACCCCTATTCTTAGGTCGGAAGGCCCGATCTACAACTTGGGAAGGAGCCAAGCTCTGGGAACCTCAGCATCACCTTCAACGCCATCAAGGAGTGTGGGGGTAACACTTGAATCTGAAATCAAAACTCAATTTACTCAGATTTCGTAGCCTCTGTAGGGCACCGGTAGTACTGGCTTGTCTGCACCGGTAGTACCGGTCCTCATAGACCGGTAGTACCGCTCCAGACATACCGGTAGTACCGGTTGGCATTTAACTTCTACAGTTGAGTTTTGAGTTTTAGGTTTTTAAATAGGACTATTCACCCCCCTCTAGGCCAATTAGATCCTTTCACTTTCAAAATCTATTTTATAATTTTCATATGTGACTATTGCTTTGTGTTGGATGATTGAAATCTAGTCACATGTGAAAATGTTAGTGTCCATCATATTTTTTGCCCCACATTGCGTTGTGAGTTTAAGCTAGGGAGTTTTTCAGTCTTCCTACGTCGGAAGTCCCGGCTCAAGCTGGAAGTCCTGATAGCCGAAAGTCCCGGCTCCTACAGGAACTCCCAACTCAGCGCCAGAAGTCCCGATGCAGATCTGAGTCGGCCCCTTTGACTATGTTTTGACCACGGTTTTTGACCTAGGGTTATATTCTTTTGCTCGCGGCCTAGGCCCAATAACTCGCCCGCTCCCCCCTCCCATCCTAGTCTCGCCCTCGCGCTGCTCCCGCGTCACCCCTGCGTCGTGTGCCGCCCTTGCCTCGCCGGGATCTCTGGCCTGCCTCCTCGGCCATCAGAGGCTTCGGTAGTCGTCAGGAGCTTCGCCCCCACCCCTTTCCCAGGCGTCGTCTTCCTCCTCTCCCTACCATCTATTGAAGGTCCATGGTGGTGTGGCAGTTGAGGATTTGTTAGAGAAGGTTGTTCCTGCCGAGGATTTGTTCATGGTGGTCATGGAATCATCTGTGGAGTTAATGCTCGCCGTGGATTGCACCATCTTTCTCCTCTTCTTCCCTTGTTCGAGGTACTACCTTGTGGCCCTAACCCTAATCGTCAATGTACCTTGGATTTTGCCTCTATTCTTCTCCCCTCTCTCCTCCTCTATCTTCCTTGTGTGGATATGTGTCTCGATTTGAAGCCCTGTGAATGGATTTTGTAACAGAACCGACCAATTATACGAAATTAAGTAAGAATATCACCCGCCGAGGCAGATAATTTAGCAAACTTAAGCCCTTATAACCCGGTAGTCCGTGAAACCATGAAGGATTTTAAACCAACCAACATACAAACCAAGATTGTACAAGTTTAGCAACCACAGTCACATATTACATAAAGTCACAACAACACTGAGATACATCAGAGTTTAAAACATAAAGTTATTACAAACCAAGTTCATAATGAAATAGCGGAAGCAAATAGTTTTAAAGCCACACACACGTTTAGTTCAGATACAGTGCCAGAAGATAGTCATTTCCAACAAAAGCATCAAATAAGACATACGAAGCGATCATGCCCTTGGTCCTAGTTGTCGCCCATCGCAGGGTACAGGCAGTTGATGCAATAACCGTAGTACATCTGACCATCTGCAACAACAATGGGAACAACGCCCTGAGTACGAGAAAATACTCAGCTAGACTTACCCGTCTTAAACTAAAATAAAGTGACACCAAGGAGTATGCAAGGCTTTCTTTTAGTGGACTAGCTGACACATTTGTGGAAGAGTAGTAATTTGACTTAATGAACCAATTAAGTACTTTGCATCATCTTTATTATAACCTATCAAGCTAGGTAAGCACCTATACTATAGCAATCACTTGATTAACCAATAACATCCAGTTACCAACTTAGATTTAGCAATTCCAACATCATCCATATAACCATCAGTGTTCCATCATTATTACTACGATGTCGTAACACGAGTCAAGTGCTCTCTATCCAGGAGCGATGGCGATTCGAATCGATTGCTAACCAGCTGGTGATTTATTCCTCACACAAACCACACCCACCGATCAAGTGAGCTACAGATCACCAATGACACTTTTCAGGTAAATGTCGCGGGATAACAATCATGGACCACAATACCCAGGGACCGCCCAACAGCCAGGACGCACCTTGTGCTCACTCTTTGCGTCCCCGTCTTACCCCCTTCAGCACCGGTCTGCCAATCCGAGTTTATCCCGGCCCGAAATGTGCCACTAGCTTTGTGGTCGAAAGGTACGTTATTCGGCCAGCTAAATGTGAGGCATGCATTCAACATGACAAGAGGGACGAGCAACGATCGGTCCTTAACTGACACAGACGGAAAACTAATAGCTCCTAGAACCTTGTCTGGCTGCCTCCAACTTTTCCGTCCGGTCTCTAATTATCCATCAACACATGGTTATTTCTAGGATATCATCCATTCCATAGCTAAAGTATTCCAGTAACCACCTATAATTGCAGGTGACCGGAAATCACCGATCGCTACTGGTCTAAGCAGGGCTAAGCAGTTATTCGATCCTAAACCTAACAGGGTAAGAATGTAATAAGATAGGTAAGGATAGTAATAAATGCATCAATGGTTTTCACTCAACTCCTATACTTAATGCAATAATATATAAACTCGTATATATAAAGGATTTCTTTTATAAAGTAGGAGACTTATAATGCTCCGGGGCTTGCCTCGCTCAAAAGAACTAGGTTGATGATTCACGCACTCGGGCAGGTCCTCTCCTTGCTCCTCTACCTCTGGCACCTCCTGCGCCTGGATTTTGTGGGTCAGCCTCGGCCTGCTCCTCTGGTACCGCTGCTTGCACTTCCTCCTGCGATCCTGTATGATGCAATTGTATAAGTAAATATGTAAGTGGTGCATCGGATGTGATGGCATGTGATGATCGTGATTGCATGCAATGCAGATGAACACACTTAGACTTATAGGATAGTATAGAGGTAAAACATTTCTACTAGGTAGTCAACATCATCCAAGGACAGTCACCACTAGTACATGTCATCTACCGCATTCTCTTCTATTACTAACCCCTGTTACTTTTCCGCTAACTACTATATAACCCTAACAAAAGTGCTACTACACTTTATCAACATAACTACACTAACATGCCAAATGACATCAGCAAATGATTTGATGCTTCAAAGATACACCAAAGCTTCACCATTAACCTAATCATGCATAAAGAATATTATTTTATTTCACTTTTAAACTAGGGTTACAACAGAAACCTATATTTCTAGTGTATAGAAAAATCTATAAAAATTACACTAGCATAGTCAAACCATAAGTAGCCTACCATAAAATTTTCATGGCAATTGGATAAGTACAACAGCCTACACAAAAATGACAAGCTATGGTATATAAATACTTTGTACTATGAAAAGTGTCAAACAATAGATTTAGTATTTTTCCCATGCTCTACATAGTCTACCAACCTTGTACAAAAAGTTTCATACATATGTTTTATTCACATTTTTGTCTTTAGAAATTTTACAAGAAATAGCAAATAAATGCACATAAATCACATAGCCATATTTTTCTACAGAACATGCATGACATCTATTTTCACAGAAAGTACATCTCAAGAATAGATCAACAAAATTGGAAACATATTTTTCTGATGTATATTCTATTTATTATGCATTTTCTAAGGAAATAGAAATTACAAGAATTAAATAAAGCTCTATACAAAAGTATCACAAATTTGACATGTAATATTTTTAAACTGTAGATCTAGTGCTAAGAAACACAACAAAATTTGTTTCAATAAATTTGAAGCTATTTTTGTCAAGATATGATTTTTGGAAGAATTTTCACAAATTATGGAAAACATTTCTTAAATCCCATTAAAAATCAGTCGCTGAAATCGCTACGTGCACCCAGCGCAGTGCCCCCAGACCCGCACCCGGTGGCTGACAGTGGGCCCCCCGACCCCACTGGTTAGTGACACCGAGGCAGGGGAGAGGCTCCGTCGGCCGGTTCTCGGCGGCGGCGAGCCCATCGGCGGCACAAGCGGCACGGGCATGCTCGGGGCATCGAGCCACACCGACTGGTGCCACGGCTTAGCTGGGTGGCTCACTGAAGCAAGCACGCCGGCGTGCATGGCGCACGGCGGCAATGCTGCACGGTGGCCACGTCGCTCTAGGGCATGGCACGGTGGCCGGAGGGGCGCTAGAGCTCCAGCACCGCGAGGCGAAGCTAGTGCGCGCCAAAAGGGGGAAGAAAGAGGAGTGGAGCAGCTCACCCGCGCGGAGCCAAGCTCCGGCGAGCGGCGGTGAAGGAAGGCCGGCCAATAAATCCGGTGGCTCACCTCAAGACGATGGCCGCGAGTAGGTGCAACAGGAAGAGCACGCGAGGGCGGAGCCGCGGGCTAGAGAGATTGGACGGAGGTGGAGCAGCGATGGCGAATGGCGCCGGCGGAGCGGTGATGGTGCGCGACGGCGGAAGGAGCCCGCTTGGGATTGTGCTATTGCTGTGGTGTGGCTGCTGTGGGCGCGCGAGCGAGGAGGGGAGCGGGAGACAGAATGGATGGAGGGGGAGACGGGGCGCGGGCCAGGCGGGGTGAAGGCGGGCCGGCGGTGCCATGCGGCGAGATCGCCGGCGCATGGCCGCCATGCAGCGTGCACGGCCTGGCACGGTCGGGATGACGCGCGCAGGCGCGTGCGTGAGCAGGCCGGGCCGGCTTCGGTAGCTGGGCCGAAAGGAGGGCGCGGCCTAATAAAGCGAAAACCAGCTTTTTCTTTTTATTTTTCAAATCAAACTTTACCCAAACAGCCCCCAAATTCAAATTTGAACTAGAGAATGGCATTTTCAAATCTTGACCCCAAAATAGAAGTTGTTTAGAATTTGATTCTCTACAACTTTGCTTAAAGGTGCATTTTAAAATTCCCACTAGATTTTGAAATAAAGATTCAAAGTTCTTTTATATCAAAATACTATTTTTCTAAATTATTTTTAAAAGCAAAATTTGGGAAAACTTTGAATACCAAACTTGCTCAAAATTTCATGCTAAACAATTCTAAATTATTTTCACTACCAAACAAACATGTTTATTTGACTTAACAAGCATAATCATGGCATAGTTTTATTTAAACAAACAAATGTAACATCCATGTTTCAGAGTTATGTTTCACATGTTTCAAACCACTGTTTCATGTATATCACATGTGATTATGAATGCAAGATGATGCTCATGCTCATGATTTGCAGTGCCTAATGCATGCTTAACACCAGAGGTGTTACAGATTCGCCACCTTGTGCATCGGCAATCCCGGCAACCGCCGGAGGTCCCGATCGTCAGAAGTCCCGGCTCCTTGCCGAAACTCCCGACTCCATGGTTGCCGCTCCATTCATCGTTCTTTATTTCTAGATGTTTGTTCACTCTTCCTTGTTGTGTTTCATAGTCTCTTTTTGTGTTTCTGCAGTCATGGCCTCCAATAGTGATGCGAGCCCTCCTCCCTGCCGCGAGAAGTGCTTGAAGCATAACCAAGACCACGTCGAATCCTCTCAGCCGACTAGATGCACCAAGGCATCATGTCCTCATGATGCTGCTAGTGCTCATGGCCATGGTCGTTCTGCTCGTGCTGGTGGCACTCAAGCCCAAGGTTCGCCTGCTTTGGTTGGTGTAGGAGCTCGGGAGTTCATTCCCAACATTGGAGATGTGCCTTTCAGTCTAGGCTACTATGGAGTCAGCTGGTTGATTTCATTTGATGGTCCTTCTCCATCCATTCGACAACCTCAGCGCACCCCCAATCCCACTGGTGGTTACACCTCGCACTTGATGGTTGACTATCATCACAAGGTGTCTGAGATTCATCGGCAATGTGCTAGAAATCTATATGAGGAAGAGGGCAAGGATCTGAGGATTGAGTATCGGTTCTGGCACCCTTTTCACTTTGACTTCTATCACCATTTGGTCTATCTTCGCTACATCAACAAGCGAGAGGCTCTAGTGGTTCAGATGAAGTGCATTGACACCTATGAACTTGGTAAGATGCTTGATTTGGAGATTAAGCAGCTGATCCATGACGTGATGAGGATGGGGTTAGAGCAGCTCACGAAATTGCGCAAGCCGTGGAACAATGAGATTATTTGTCAGTTCTATGCCTCCTATCATTTGGACACTAGTGAAGCTACTCATGTCATTCATTGGACCACTGAAGGGAAACACTACAAGGTTGACTTTCTGACCTTTGCTCACCTTCTTGGTTTGGATCACAGGGATTGCCACTCGACATGTATTTGGATGGTCACCGTGCTGATGGGCAGACAGTTTGGTTCAAGCCATACTACTATGTGCTTAACAACATTCTTCGCCAGATCTTGTATCCAAAACACGGTGATTCTACTCATCTCCCTGATGACTCCCAGGTTGTTCTTGACTCCTTTGGCGATGAGTTCACCAAGTTCTCCATTAGCCGGCACATTTGGACGAAGATTTTTTATGCTAGTGATCAGGATGTGGTGAAGCACTACCCCTATGCTCCCTATATCATGCATATCATTGAGCATGTGTCAGACATTCACTTCCCTATAGACAATCCTCACAAAGTGCTCAAACTTTCCAACAAGCTCTCCCTTCAGGTGAAGAGGGAGTTAGAGGAGGCTACTAAGGGAAAAGGAAAAGGCAAAGGTGCTTTAGGTTCCTCCTCATGTGCTTCTCCACCGCGTGGCTCTCGCGCTCATCATGCTCATAGTGAGGAGCCTCAATCCTTTTCTTCCTCCGGTGATAAGCCTCCTAGCAAGTTCAAGTTCTTCATGAAGTACATGTTTGGTGCTTGTTCTGTGAGTGCTGAGCTGGAGCAAGAGCTGCTTGTGAGGATGCATTGGATTGAGCAATTGGACGTTCACTACACAGCGCCTCATGACTTGGAGCCACTTCGTGATCCCTTCGAGCTTTATGATGAGGCTTGCAAGGAATACTATGGTGAGTCGTCCGATCAACCCTGTCGCCATGGCAAGCAACAAGCCAGCGTTGCGGACAAGGATTACATTAAGGACGATGATGACGACAATGACGATGATGATGATGGTGGTGATCATGATGATGATGACTACGAGGACGACTAGTCATTTCTTTCACGTGGCCTACCCCTTTTGGCACTTGTTGACAAAGGGGTGTGTTAGGCTTTGATCTATCTATGTAATAAGTTAGTTGGCTTGTGAGACATTAAAACTTTTAGCTTGTCTGAACTATGTCATGTGGTGGCACTATGTGATGGACAACTATATTTGTGCTTGTGATGGATGATTGTAGGACAAGTAATGTTTATCTATCAATCTAATAGTTATCTTGCTTGTCTCTACATGTGAATGATGGATGTTATTTTGGATGACCATTTATTGTTCAAGTTTTTACTTTGAGACCTTGGCCATCACATTCTCTTTTACTTGTTGTGTGAATAGAACATGTCATATTGCATATCTTTTTCACAAATATATACTTGTTCACATACACTTGTTGCACCCCACGGATTGCAAAATTTAGGAGGAGTTTCTATCTTAATATATGCAAGTGATGTGTTTATGATTATCATTGAAATTCAAATTCATTGCATATATTAAGGGGGAGCTATCCATAAATTTTGGGGTTCAATAGCTTTAAATTCTTTCATTCTTATAAAAGCCTAAGTTGGTTGTCATCAATTACCAAAAAGGGAAAGATTGAAAGTGCATTTGCCCCCTATGTGGGTTTTGGTGTATTGATGACATCCAAATTAGGGACTATGAGATCTTAATGACATATGTTGCAGCTTTAGTCCCATAAAAGTTTTAAAGAGTTGATCTAAGATGAAATGGTATCCCTCAATTCTTGAAGTTGAAAAGGTGGACGAACTCAAAGCGCTCTCCAAAGTTTTATATTTTGTTTTGAGTTTAGGTTCCACCGTACTTAAAGAGGGATGCAAGTTTAGGTGGTCTGAGGAAGATAGAGTGCTCAAGCAAAAAAATAAAATCAAAAGAGAGACACAAAATCACCTCACGTACATTTAGATGTAGTTTGTGGACTTTTTACAGTCAAAAGTCCCGGCGTGAGCCGGAACTCCCTGCTGTCGGAAGTCTCGGCGCCTTAGGACTTAGCCGCCTGGCTCACTTGTCTGTGGCAAGTCCCAATGAAAGTTGAAAGTCCCAATGGAAGTGAGAAGTCCCGGCTATCGCCGGGAGTTCTGACGATAACCGAGCTAGCCCTGTTGATTGCGCCATGAATAGTGTTCTCTAGTAGAGCCAGAAGTCCCGGCGGTCTGTGTCGGAACTTCTGACGCAGATTTGAATGGTTAGTTTTTGCCTATGAGTATAAATAGCTCTCTCCTCTCTTCTAACCATTACCCACTCATTCATTGCTCACCATCCTTCGTCCAAAATAGCTCCAAAGCATTGAAGGCGCCCCTCTCCTCTCCCCTTTGGTCCAATCTTTGATTCCCCTAGGGTTTTGAGTGAAAGGAGAGTGGATTGAGTGAGAGAATCATTTTTGCAAGCTTGAGCACTTGATTTCTTTGTCAAGCCGGTTGGATTTGCATCTATTACTCTTGGAGCTTTGCTCCTAGCCGGCTAGACATCGCCCAGGAGCTTCCATCTTGTGGAAGAGCCTTAGGAAGTTTGTATTACCCTAGATTTCTTAGTGGAAAGCTCAAGTGACCTTTGTGGTTGCTTTGAGAGAGGCAAGGAGGTGGAAGAGACTTCGACCTTTGTGGTCACCTCAACAATGAGAACGTAGGAGCTCCTTTGTGGGGTTGCTGAACCTCAGGATAAATTCTTGTGTCCTGCATGCTTGTCGTTATTGTGATTTGTGCTATCATATTTGTTCTTGGTTGTTTCTCTTCTCCCAAAAGCACCTCTTAGGGTATGGACTCGATCTACGAAGTGGAAGCATTTCGGCGTCAAGAGAGTGACTCTATGTGTCTACCTAACCACTTGGAAGATGGGGTTGTAAGAAATCTCAAGCTCAAAGTTCATTTTAGCACTTGTAGTAAAATCCATGTAGGAGTCGGAATTCTCGGCTGTTTGCGTCGAAACTTTCGGCTGCCGAAATTTTTGTCTCAAACTGTCGGGACTTCCGACAATTGCTGATATTTGACTTTGAGATTACACAGAAATTTTTGATACGCCTATTCACCCCTCCTCTAGGCATTGTTTAGATCCTTTCAATGGGACACATCTTCAAACAAAAAACGAAAACTGAATTGGATCAAGATCATCGGAACAAAAGAACTAGATCAAAATAAAACTAAAATTGCACGCATATAACAAATTGAAACAAAATAAAAGGTGTGAGACCCACCTTCATTTGTTTCCCAATACACATGGTTGTTGAAATCAATACCATCTTCATGAAGCTCCTCCTAATTAATCAGATGATCCAAGAATACTTGAAGGAGAGGCTATCATGCCTCCAACACAACAACTTCATGATCCTCTTCAAACGGCGTATAAAATTAATTTTAGGGCCATCATTTGCAAATGTACGATACAATACTTTGCATTTATTATAATTACTGCTTGTATGCTCTAAAGACAAGAATTTACCCATAGCCTATGAACAAAGAAATGAAACAAATTAGTTGGCACTAATAAATAATTCAAGAATAAGAAAAGATCATAATAAAGTATTGACACTACATGTGTTCTAAGGACATCACAGAGATCACAATGTAAGATACCTTTGGAAAGTGAAATGCAATCTTAATAGATTGAATCATCATCATAACGTGATACTACTTCATAAAAAAAATCCTTGTCCTTCTTGCTCCAACAACCGCTACTAAGACCTTGGAACTTCCAACACCTTCATAGATCAAATACAAGTTAGGACTCCAAGTTCCAATAACCTCAGAGTAGATTTTTCTAAGTTCCAATAACCTCAGAGTAGATTTTTTTTCTTTTCAACCACTACGTAGTTTTTTTCTCTTTTCAATGTAATCGTGTGTTCATCAAGTTTGTGATTTGAATTTGTCTTAAGCTAATTTATCTTCCATTGGTGAGCAATAAATACACCACAATAAAGTCGACTTAATCACCTGATGAAATAATAATAAAATAAATATTGATATTTTTTCAACTTGATATAGTTGGTCTAACTTATTAGGATGCAATAGATTCTAAAATAGTCAATTATTTAATTTATTAAGGAATGGTCTTGAAAATATTTAACAATTAGTAATGAATAATTCTTTTTCAAATAAATGGCAAATGATATTTTGAAGACAAGTACGCTAAAAATGATATTTTTTCAAATGATATGTTGTATAGCATTTTATCTTGTAGATAAGATTAGGACATATATAATAATAAATTTAGCATAGAGTATATGAAATTCCCGAGGCCCTACCAACGGAGAGAAACCTACCTTTTCTAAATGTTGTTTATTGTTGTTGAGAATCCAAAAACGATTCCAAGTGAGGTACGCTCGATGCAACTGTGACTAACAAAGAAAAGACAAATTGATTATGTAATGACTTCGATACGGACAACCGTATTTTATGCGACCCGCACGGCCACTCCTCCTCTCACTCTCTCTCTCTTTCTCTCTCTCTCTCTCTCTCGCGGCAACCAGTGACCTCCTCCTCACCGCCTCATGCCCATGCCCCCACCCACGCCGAGTTCCTCTCCCCACCTATGCCGGCCATGGTAGATCCGGTGAGGTAGGCCTCCTCCTCCTGGATCTCTAAGTTAGGGTTCCGGCGAGCTCTCCTCTCATCTTCTCCAACTCCGGCGGGCTTACAAAGGGAGGGTTTGGGGGGAGAAGGCCAGCCAGGCAGTGGGCTGGTCGGAGGGCGGTTATAGGACCTAGCGGCGATGACAGCCTGGCCAGGTTAGGGCGGGGGAGTTCCGGGGAGGGCGAGCTCTGGTGAGGGGGCGCTGAAGACATCCACCTTGGGTACCTAGCACACTAAAGCGGTGGGAGAGGGTGTAAGGTCCTAAATGGATAGAGGGGGTGAATAGCCTTTTTAAAAATCTACAAACTTCACTAAATCAAGATATTAGTAAAACAAATAGCGAAGCTCCTCTATGAAAGTCCTATGTTTGGTGTTGGTAATTAATGACAATGCCTAAGTACTAATCCTATGCCTAAGTTGTATGTAGCATATGAGGATTAGTACATTCCAAGGTTGGTGGCAAGATGGACATGGTGATCATGATGGCCACACTTAGATTTGGATGCAACCCTACGTGATCAAAGCAAAGGTATATGCTTAAGGGTTTTGTTTTAGTAACCAAGACACCTAGTGGGTGTGGTTACATTATAGGATAGATAGCCGTACTATAAGAGGGGAATGACGCGGCTATTGAACTCCTAAGTGCCTCTAGGTGTGCATTTCATAATCATATGCATGTGGATAGAACTAATAACGCCTCGAAAAATGATTGTGAAAATGCTAACACACATGCACATGGTGTTGATCACTTGGTGATGTACGCACGTTTGCGAAGGCGGTTGAGTTTGAGCGGTAGAGAGGGTTTGGGGTCCTCTCTCCCTCCCGCCTCGCAAGCTCGGCGGGATTCAGGCATTTTTCGAGGAGTTGAAACGACTATTTTCCACTACGCCGAAAGTCAGAAATCAAACGGAAGCGAACGGAGGTCACAGTGGTGACCGGACGCTGGACCAGACGCGGTCTCTGTTTGACCGGACGCGCCCGGTCAGTGTTCAGCTTTTGCGCGTTTCTCGGTTGTCTGATCGGACGAGGTGGCGCGTCCGGTCATGGTCGACCGGACGCGTCCGGTCGATCAGGGAGCTTACTAGACTCCAACCGGACGTTGGCACTATGGCGTCCGGTCAGTTCTCCAGCGCGTCCGGTCGTTGTTTGGTTGTGCACTGCTCTGGGTTGACCAGCGCGTCCGGTCAGTTACGGGACCAGCGCGTCCGGTCGAGCCCAGCGCATCCGGTCATTGCGACCAGCGCGTCCGGTCGGTGCTTCGCGAAAATAGCCGTTGTGTGATTGGCGCGTCCGGTCAGTTTGACCAGCGCGTCCGGTCAGCGCGACTTTGGTTGTTTCAAGTGAGTAACGGCTATATTCGAAGGGGTACGTCTATAAATACTCTTTGGCCGGCTCAAGGCTCTCTCCCTTGGACATTTGACATACTTGTGAGCACTTTGAGCTAAGCAACTCCCCTCCCACTCATCTCTCTTGCTTCTTTGCATATTCGAAGTGAGATTGAGTGATCCAAGTGCATTTGCATTGTGAGATTGCATCTAGTTGGCACTTGGTGGTTGATTTGCTGCGGGATTCTTATTTCTCTTGGTGGTTGCCGCCACCTAGACGGCTTGGAGCAGCTTGGAGGCGTTGGCAAGAGTTGGTGATTGTTCTTGGCCACCTCTGGTGATTGTGAGGGGTTTGTGCCTACCTCGGCGAAGCGCCAAAGGCAACATTAGTAAATTGCTCGTGTCATTGCAACCTTTTGCCATTTGGTAGGTTCTTGTGGCACCTTTTGAGAGGCTCGGTGTGAGACTGATTAGCCACCGAACCATGTGGTGAAGAGGGACACAACGGGGACTAGCGTGCCGGCAAGCACGTGAACCTCGGGATAAATCTTCGTGTCACTACTTTCATATTGTGATTGATTGATCCCGGTGTTCAGTTGTCTTGGTATTCATTGTTGATCATATTGGTTGGCTCAATACTTTGCCCCTCAGTGAAACTCTCCTAACTCAACTCCGCATTACTTTCTTAGTTATCTTTGCTAGCTAGTTAGCTTTGCTAGAGTAGCTCTTTTGTGTAGCTTGCTAGTTGTAGTTGTAGTTACCTTCTCGGTTTGACTTGTGCGGTTGAGTGCCATTATACTAGAATTGTGAATTGGATAGGTGGCTTGCAAACACCCCGTAGGCTACGCAAAACTCGCATCTCGCTATTTGTTGTATTGATAAACTTGTTTAGCTTGTCTTTGTAGAAAATTTTAAAAGGCTATTCACCCCCCTCTAGCCATCAAGACCTTTCAAGTGGTATCGAAGTTGTGGTCACCGTTTGTAAGGCTTAACAACCTTGGTGCAAGATGGCTCAAGTTATGTTCAATCATGTTAATGGCAAGCCTCCATTCTTTGATGGCGTCTCTTCCTTTGATCATTGGAAAAGGAAGATGAAGCAATATCTAGGCAATATACATGAGAAGGTTTGGGATGTGACCAAAGAAGGATACATCATTCTTGATGAGGAAAATCTCACTCCAAATGACCGCATCAACAAACAATGCAACACGGCGGCACTTGACACAATCTACCGTGCTATTGATGACAAAGTATTTGAGCAAATCAAAGATCTTGAAAAGGCAAATGAGCTTTGGATAAGGCTTGAAGAAACATATGAAGGCACTTCAACGGTAAAAAGTGCCAAGCTATATATGCTCAAGGACAAGTTCTCCACTTTCAAGATGAAGGATGATGAATCCATCCCGGAGATGTTCTATAGGCTCCAAGTCATTGTCAATGATCTCAAGGGGCTTGGAGAGAAGGTTGAGGACAAGGACTTCTCACACAAGTTCTTGATGTGCTTACCCAAGAAGTTTGCCACCTTGAGAAGAATGATCTTTAGAGAGGGATTGGACAAGGTCAAACCAACCGATGTGCTTGGAGATATAATGACCGATGCCCAATACAATGATGATGAAGATGAGGTAGAAGAGAAGAGGGAGACCAAGGTCAAGCAAGAGAAGCCCATTGCATTCAAGGCTTCATCTTCTAAGGGCAAGAGCAAGGTGGAGAGTGATGATGATGATCCATTCGATGATGAGACCATGGCCCTCCTAGTGCACAAGATGGGGAGGTTCATGAAGAAGAAAGGATATGGGGCAAGGAAGAGAAGGGACTTTATGAAGGCAAAGGAAGTGCTTTGCTATAATTGCAATAGCCCCGATCATGTAGTGGCAAAGTGCCCCTATGAAGAAAAAAGATATCATGATGGGGAGTTGAAGTTGAAGAAGAACAAGAAGGACAAGAAGGAGAAGAAAGATAAGAAGAGCTTTACTATCAACAAGAAGAAGAAGGGTGGTGGTTATGTGGTCACTTGAGATAGTGACAACTCCGATAGTGATGATGATGAAAGCTCTAGTGATGATGAGAGGACCACTAGGCGAGCCATTGCAAGCATCGCCCTCTCCAACAAGTCATCCATCTTCGACACTACATCGACATGCCTTATGGCCAAGCCTACCAAGGTAAAATATGATGATAGTGATGATGATTCTTGTGCTAGTGATGGTTGTAGGAGTGATGATGAGGAGAATGAGGACTACTCCAAGGATGATCTATTGGGCATAATAGATCAAATGAGCAAGGGCTACAAGAGGACAACCAAGAAATACAAAATCTTGGAACAAGAGCTCATTGCCAAGAGCAATGAAAATGATACCGTGATGGAGGAGCTTGTTGCTCTCAAAAAGAGTAAGGAGTGCAAAGGAATTGAACAAGAGCTCAAAGCTTTTAGGAAATCCTTTGATGAGCTAGAGGCCTCTCGTGAGTGTCTAAAGGAAGACCACGAGGACCTTGAAGTTGCTCACACTAGGCTTAAGGAAGCCCACTCCACTCTACTTGAGCTCATCAAGGAAAAGGACCTCAAGTTGGAGAAGTTCATGAAGGAAGCTAAGGAAGAGCAAGCGATTGTCACTTGTGATATTGGACTAACATGTGATATTATTGATGATTCTTTATTTGTTGGTCCTACTAATGCTTCATGTAGCTCATCATCATCCACCACAACCAACTCTATCTCTACTACTAGTGATTCATCACTTGTGATTGAGAATAAGACTCTCAAGAGAGAAGTGGATGATCTCACCCGCGCATTAGGCAATGCCTATGGTGGGGATGCCCGCTTGCTAAAATGCTTGGGTAGCTAAAGGTTCTCTCTTAACAAAGAAGGTTTGGGCTATACTCCCAAGAAGGGCAAGGCGGCCTTTGCTACTCCAAAGTTTCGCTTTGTGAAGAGCAATGGTCGTTATTGCAATAGATGCAAGCAAGTTGGGCATCTAGAGATTAATTGTAATAAAATGAACAAGAACAACAACAAGTTTCATGCTAAAATGGAGTACATTCCTTTTGATTCTTGTTATGTGCTTACCAAGGGTGAGAAAGGTGTGCATGCTAGGTTTGTTGGTACACCAATTGTGGGTCCAAAGAAGAAGGCCATTTTGGTACCAAAGAGCTTAGTTACTAACCTCCAAGGACCCAAACAAGTATGGGTACCTAAGAAACATTAATTTATTTTGTAGGTAAATTACAAGACTGGAGGAAGGCATTGGGTGCTTGATAGTGGGTGCTCTCAACATATGACCGGTGATTCAAAAATATTCAACTCTCTCAACTCAAATGATAGTGGCATTGATAGTATCACATTTGGTGACAATAGCAAGGGTGATGTGAAGGCTCTTGGAAGGATTGCAATCTCAAATGATCATAGCATTTCCAATGTGCTCTTAGTTGAAAAGTTGAACTTCAATCTTCTCTCGGTTGCTCAATTGTGTGATCTCGGTTTCAAGTGCATATTTGGTGTTGATGATGTGGAGATAGTTAGTGTTGATGGCTCCAATTTGATCTTCAAGGGTTTTAGATATGAGAATCTATACTTGGTTGATTTCAATGCTAATGACACTCAACTCTCAACATGCTTGCTCACCAAATCAAGTATGGGTTGGTTATGGCATAGAAGACTTGGTCATGTTGGCATGAAGCAATTGAACAAGTTAGTGAAGCATAACTTAGTTAGAGGCTTGAAGGATGTCACATTTGAGAAAGACAAGCTATGTAGTGCGTGTCAAGCCGGAAAGCAAGTAGGCAACACTCATCCATTGAAAAGCATTATGAGTACTTCCAAGGCATTTGAGTTGTTGCACATGGATTTATTTGGGCCAACTACATATACAAGCATTGGTGGCAACAAATATGGCTTTGTGATTGTGGATGATTTCACTAGATATACATGGGTATTCTTTCTTGGGGACAAGAGTGATGTATTT
Source organism: Saccharum spontaneum (assembly GCA_022457205.1). Classification (NCBI taxonomy): domain Eukaryota; kingdom Viridiplantae; phylum Streptophyta; class Magnoliopsida; order Poales; family Poaceae; genus Saccharum; species Saccharum spontaneum. Next base: position 16,502,881 of record CM039614.1, on the reverse strand, counting down.
GACATATTCAAGAAGTTCATCAAGAGAGTACAAAATGAGTTTGAGACCACAATCAAGAAAGTGAGAAGTGACAATGGAAGTGAGTTTAGAAACACAAGAGTTGATGAGCTATGTGATGAGCTTGGAATCAAACATCAATTTTCGGCCAAGTATACACCTCAATCTAATGGCCTAGTTGAGAGGAAGAATAGAACCCTAATAGATATGGCAAGATCAATGTTGAATGAGTATAATGTGAGTCATTCATTCTGGGCCGAAGCAATCAACACGGCTTGCTTCTATAGCAACCGCCTCTACTGCCACAAGTTCTTAGAGAAGACACCATATGAGATCTTAAATGGAAGAAAGCCCAACATTGCATACTTTCGGGTATTTGGTTGCAAATGCTACATCTTGAAGAAGGGCACTAGATTGAGCAAGTTTGAGAAGAAATGTGATGAAGGATTCTTACTTGGTTACTCCACTACTAGCAAAGCTTATAGAGTTTGGAATTTGGCTAGTGGTTTACTTGAGGAAGTTCATGATGTTGAGTTTGATGAAACAAATGGCTCTCAAGATGAGGAAAATAACTTGGATGATGTGAGAGGAACTCAATTGACCAATGCTATGAAAGAAATGGATATTGGTGATATTAGGCTAAAGCAAGTGATTGATGTGGATGACAACAAAGATCAAGTGCTCCAAAGTCCAATTACACAAGCTAGTGGGTCTCTAATGCAAAATCAAGCTAGTACATCATCTCAAGTGCAACAAGATCAACAAGTGGCTAGTTCATCATCTCCAACTCATGATCAACATCAACATCCAAGCAATCAGGTCCAAGTGCTTCAACCAACTAACATTGCAAGTCCATTGGATTCCATCATTGGTGACATACAAAGGGGAGTTCAAACTAGATCAAGATTGGCATCATTTTGTGCTCACTCTTCTTTTGTGTCAATGGAAGAACCCAAGGACATTGATAAAGCATTGAGAGATCCGGATTGGGTAAATGCAATGCATGAAGAGATCAACAACTTCAAGAGAAATGAAGTATGGGAACTAGTTGAGAGGCCTAAGGATCACAATGTCATTGGAACAAGATGGGTCTTTCGCAACAAGCAAGATCAAGATGGAATAGTAGTAAGGAACAAAGCAAGACTAGTGGCTCAAGGTTACACACAAATAGAGGGTCTTGACTTTGGTGAAACTTATGCCCCGGTTGCAAGATTGGAAGCAATTAGGATCTTACTTGCCTATGCTTGTGCTCACAATATTAAGCTATATCAAATGGATGTGAAGAGTGCATTTCTAAATGGGTACATTCAAGAGGAGGTGTATGTGGAGCAACCTCCCGGTTTTGAAGATGACAAGAAACCCAACCATGTATACAAGTTAAGGAAAGCCTTGTATGGATTGAAGCAAGCACCAAGAGCATGGTATGAAAGATTGAGGGACTTCTTGCTAACCAAAGGATTTGTCATGGGCAAAGTAGATACTACTCTCTTCACCAAGAAGATTGGGAAAGATTTGTTTGTATTGCAAATATATGTTGATGATATCATCTTTGGTTCAACCAATCAAGATTATTGTGATGAGTTTGGGAAAATGATGGCAAAGGAATTTGAAATGTCAATGATCGGTGAACTTAGTTTCTTTCTTGGATTTCAAATCAAACAAATGAAGGAAGGAATATTTGTGAGCCAAACCAAGTACATCAAAGATATGCTCAAGAAGTTTGGCATGGAAGATTCAAAGGGCATTACAACCCCAATGGGCACTAGTGGAAGTTTGGATAGTGACAAGAGTGGCAACATGGTGGATCAAAAGCTATATAGATCAATGATTGGTAGCCTACTCTATGTGACGGCATCAAGGCCCGACGTAATGTTTAGTGTATGTATGTGTGCAAGATTTCAAGCCTCACCAAGAGAAAGTCATTTGAAGGCAATAAAGAGAATATTGAGGTATTTAAAGTATACACAAGATGTTGGATTATGGTATCCCAAAGGTGCAAGCTTTGAGCTACTTGGATATTCGGATTCCGACTATGCCAGTGATAAAGTGGAGAGAAAAAGCACTTCTGGGACTTGTCAATTGTTGGGAAGATCACTTGTCTCATGGTCATCCAAGAAGCAAAATAGTATTGCACTATCTACCGCCGAAGCCGAATACATCGCCGCGGGTAGTTGTTGTGCACAAATCTTGTGGATGAAGGCAACATTGAAGGATTTTGGAATCAATTTCAAGAATGTGCCATTGCTATGTGACAATGAAAGTGCCGTGAAGCTAACCAACAATCCGGTTCAACATCAAAGAACAAAGCATATTGATGTTCGTCATCATTTTATTAGAGATCATCAACAAAAGGGTGACATTGCTATTGAGAGTGTGGGCACCGAAGATCAACTAGCCGATCTATTCACCAAGCCACTTGATGAGAAGAGATTTCACAAGCTAAAGAATGAGTTGAACATACTTGACTTCTCCAACATGAGTTGATGCACCTCCATGATATGACATGCCTCTCCTTCGAGCTTCAAGGTATAATTGGTTGACATATCATACATTCTATGCTAAGGACTTGTTTAGTGCATCTAGTCATAATTTACTTGTTCTAGGCTCATTCATGAAAATCAAATGACTTTGAAGTTTATATGGTGCCACTATTGTTTCCATGACTTGTATGATCTAGTGGTAGCATATAACTTGTTTAAGTAGCTTGTGATCCTAAGTGTTTAATCTAGATCACTTGTCTAAATATTTGCTTCAACATGGTGCATGATAACCCTTCTAGTGAGGTGTGAAGAAGCTTGCCCTTGGATCAAACCAAAGCATTTTATTTATGCAAGCAATCTAGGTTGAATCACAAACTTGATCCTCACCCCATAATTCAACATGATAATCTATCTAAAATTGGTCCCTTGTGGTCATTGGTGCCAAAGGGGGAGAAAATGTTGTTCACAAAGATAGATTCTAAAGGAGGAGAAAACCCTAAAGGGAAAATTGATAAAAGAAGGGGATCAACTAAAATTTTGAGCACACAAGTAGGGGGAGCAAGCTCTTAAACATGAATGTTACATTTCTTTGTGCACTTCATATGTATGATGCATAGTTATGCATTTCTTTTTCTCCAATACTTTGCTTGTGTGATGTTTTGCTAGTATACAATTAAATGGTGTATTGAAGTACTAGCATAAATAGGAAGTAGTTAGATTTTTCTTGCTTCATGTCTTTTAAAGTGGTACTAGAACCTTGCTTATAATGTTGATCTCACGAGGTTTCTAGTTATGTTTGTGCTTTTCCAAGTGGTATCTAACTACACAAGGTGCTAAGAAGGTGTTTATCGCTACTCCGATGGTATCACGCTTCAAAGGTCTATAATCTAAAACACTTAGCACCTATTGGTAGTCAATGCTCCTAATCTTTCCTATCTAACATGTATGCTTCCAAAATCCAAACATATAGCATACATGTAGGGGGAGCCATTGCTATCAATTTGAATTCACGATCACTTGTCCATACTTCTTACACATGGTAATATACTTGGACAATGTGACATGGGTTCAATCAAAATTTTATCATAATATCTTTGTGAAAGGGTTGTCACCAATTACCAACAAGGGGGAGATTGAAAGTCCTATGTTTGGTGTTGGTAATTAGTGACAATGCCTAAGTACTAATCCTATGCCTAAGTTGTATGTAGCATATGAGGATTAGTACATTCCAAGGTTGGTGGCAAGATGGACATGGTGATCATGATGGCCACACTTGGATTTGGATGCAACCCTACATGATCAAGGCAAAGGTATATGCTTAAGGGTTGTGTTTTAGTAACCAAGACACCTAGTGGGTGTGGTTACATTATAGGATAGATAGCCGTACTATAAAGAGGGGAATGACGCGGCTATTGAACTCCTAAGTACCTCTAGGTGTGCATTTCATAATCATATGCATGTGGATAGAACTAATAATGCCTCGAAAAATGATTGTGAAAATGCTAACACACATGCACATGGTGTTGATCACTTGGTGATGTTAGCACGTTTGCGAAGGTGGTTGAGTTTTCGAGGAGTTGAAACGACTATTTTCCACTACGCCGAAAGTCAGAAATCGAACGGAAGCGAACGGAGGTCACAGTGGTGACCGGACGCTGGACCGGACGCGGTCTCTGTTTGACCGGACGCATCCGGTCAGTGTTCAGCTTTTGCGCGTTTCTCGGTTATCTGATCGGACGAGGTGGCGCGTCCGGTCATGGTCGACCAGACGCGTCTAGTTGATCAGGGAGCTTACTGGACTCCAACCGGACGCTGGCATTGTGGCGTCCGGTCAGTTCTCCAGCGCGTTCGGTCGTTGTTTCGTTGTGCACTGCTCTGGGTTGACCAGCGCGTCCGGTCAGTTACGGGACCAGCGCGTCCGGTCGAGCCCAGCGCGTCCGGTCGTTGCGACCAGCACGTCCGGTCGGTGCTTCACGAAAATAGCCGTTGTGTGATCGGCGCGTCCGGTCAGTTTGACCAGCGCGTCCGGTCAGCGCGACTTCGGCTGTTTCAAGTGAGTAACGGCTATATTCGAATGGGTACGTCTATAAATACTCTTTGGCCGGCTCAAGGCTCTCTCCCTTGGACATTTGACATACTTGTGAGCACTTTGAGCTAAGCAACTCCCCTCCCACTCATCTCTCTTGCTTCTTTGCATATTCGAAGTGAGATTGAGTGATCCAAGTGCATTTGCATTGTGAGATTGCATCTAGTTGGCACTTGGTGGTTGATTTGCTGCGGGATTCTTATTTCTCTTGGTGGTTGCCGCCACCTAGACGGCTTGGAGCAGCTTGGAGGCGTTGGCAAGAGTTGGTGATTGTTCTTGGCCACCTCCGATGATTGTGAGGGGTTTGTGCCTACCTCGGCGAAGCGCCAAAGGCAATATTAGTAAATTGCTCGTGTCATTGCAACCTTTTGCCATTTGGTAGGTTCTTGTGGCGCCTTTTGAGAGGCTCGGTGTGAGACCGATTAGCCACCGAACCACGTGGTGAAGAGGGACACAACGGGGACTAGCGTGCCGGTAAGCATGTGAACCTCGGGATAAATCTTCGTGTCATCACTTTCATATTGTGATTGATTGATCCCGATGTTCGGTTGTCTTGGTATTCATTGTTGATCATATTGGTTGGCTCAATACTTTGCCCCTAAGTGAAACTCTCCTAACTCAACTCCGCATTACTTTCTTAGTTATCTTTGCTAGCTAGTTAGCTTTGCTAGAGTAGCTCTTTTGTGTAGCTTGCTAGTTGTAGTTGTAGTTACCTTCTCGGTTTGACTTGTGCAGTTGAGTGCCATTATACTAGAATTGTGAATTGGATAGGTGGCTTGCAAACACCCCGTAGGCTAAGCAAAACTCGCATCTCGCTATTTGTTGTATTGATAAACTTGTTTAGCTTGTCTTTGTAGAAAATTTTAAAAGGCTATTCACCCCCCTCTAGCCATCAAGACCTTTCATTCTAGCACTAACTCAACTACACTATGCAAGCCACCTAAACAATTCTAGTAGATAAGAAGGCTATGATCTCTAATCCACAGCAACAAAGCTATGTCACTAGGCTAATTACTCCTAGGTGATATAGCAGCTACACAAGATAAACAAGAGATAGAGCACAAAGGAGATGAGCAAGAGAAAGATTCTTATACCAACGTTGAAGAGTAGATATATAGCAATGAATCAATCACAGTTACAAGAGAATCCTCAGCAAGGGATGACATAAGATTTTTACTGAGGTTCACTTGCTTCCCAGCAAGCTAGTCCTCATTGCGGCGATACATCCACTTGATGGATCACGAGCTAATTGGCATTCCAAAGCCAAACCCTCAGCGGGTGCCACACATCCAACACAAGATGGGGATCCTCCAAGCCACGAGCAATCCACTAGAGTAGCCAATTGTGATCTCCCACGGGGAAGGCTCAAGAACCCCTCACAAATCCACCGGTGAGGCTCGAAACAATCTCCAATCATGAGCTCAACAGCATCGCTGCTCCAAACCGTATATGGCGTCGGGAAACACCCAAGAGTAACAAGCAATCCGTAGCCAACTCAATGGATCAAGTGCCACTAGATGCAACTCTCAAAGCAATGCACTTGAATCTTACTCAATCTTGCTAGGATGCACAATCAAGCAAGGAGATGAGTGGAAGGGGATGTGCTTAGCTCAAGAGGATGTTAGAGAGTCCAAATGTCCAAGCGAGATCCTCCAAAGCTGGCCAACATGTATATATAGGCATCCCCAACATGAAATAGCCGTTAGGCACTTGACTCTGCTACTGTCGGGCTGACCGCACGCGTCAGACGAACTGACCGGGCGCAGTCACAGCGTCCGGTCGCGCCTACGTGACTTCTCCGATGAACAACACATGTCTCGCTTTGAATCTTGTTCGTTCGATCGTAACAGTCACTTAAATGTACTCGTTCACGCACTAGAGTGACCGGACGCGCCGATCAAAATTGATCGGATGCGCCTAGGCGTCTGGTCGCCACTGATTCGCGTTGCTGACCACGCGACCGGACGCATCGCTTGTACTGACAGGACGCCACAGTGCCAGCATCCGGTCGATTCCAGTAAGCACCCACTCATGACCTGACACGTCCGGTTGATCATGATCGGATGTGTCACCGCGTTCGATCGATTTCGTGTGCTTCGCAGTTTCTCTGGGGTTTGACTGGACACGCCGGTCCCGTGACCGACTGGACGCACCAGTGCGCGCACTCGCAGCACGTGGGATGAACTGACTGGATGCGCCGGTCGCGTCCGATCCAGCGTCCGGTCACCCAGTGACTTCCTTTTGCCTCCGTTTCTTCGCCTCCGGCGCAGTGGAAAATAGGTGTTTCACTTCCACAAAAGCGCCAAATCCCGCCTCGCAAGCTCGGCAGGAGGAAGAGAGGAGCCCAAACCCCTCTCTACCGCTCGAACTCCACCTTCTTCACAAATGTGCTGACACCACCAAGTGTTCACCATCTTGTGCTTGTGTGTTAGCATTTTCTCAAATATTTTTCAAGGAGTTAGCATCTCACTAGATCCTAAATGCATATGCTCAAGAATATGGACCTAGTAGCACTTGATTCATGAGATGACCGTGATTGCCCCTCTTTATAGTCGGCTATCAATCCTAAACCCGGTCAATCACTTTTCTACTCATCTTTAGACCGGCAAAAGAGAATCCTATGATTATACCTTTGCCTTGATCATCTCATTCCTTGTCCATCACCTATGTGCATGTTCACCATCATCTTTATCTTCATGCACTTGTGATCTTATGCCCATCACCATCATGCTCTTTGCTGCTTTATCACATGTGTTGCTACGCTTAACTCAATTCACTTGACACAATGGCATTAGCAACTTGGTGTCATTTGAAAGCATCTAGGCCCCGAGGTTTGGTTTCGGCAATTGATGACAACGCTTTATTACCATGACTAACGTGTGTTTTGCAGAAACTTTGGTAAGTTAGGTCATGGAGGTAATAACTGCTTTGGGCACCATGGTATTCATGCCCCTTGATGGAAATCGTTTCGGTTTTGAAAAGAGTGACGTCAAGATTAAGGACGGTTAGTTCTGGATGTCGAGGTGTTGAGATACATTCGGAATAGTCGTTAGGATCTTCGTTTTTCTCTTTTGGCCGTACTATAAAGGGGGGCATGAGCGGGTAGCTTGACCTAGGTGAGTTCTATGTTTAGGTGTGGTGCACACTTGTTAAACTTAGCGCTAGGCAGCTCAAGAATAGCTCAAAGTTCAGTTGGAAGCAACTTGGATCAAGTTGCGACGTGTTTCGGAAAGTTTAGGGTGTTTTTCCCTTGATCGGACGCGGTCCTCGGCTTGACCGGACGCGTCCGGTCAGTTCAAATCTGCGACTGCGTTTCGGCGCTGATGACCGGACGTGGCCCTTGCGAGGACCGGACGCGGTGGTCAGGGCCGACACGTGTCACTTTAAGGGAAACACCCGATCGGACGCGACCTGGGTGTGATCGGCGCGTCCGGTCACGTTCCAGTAAGGTCCTGCGACGACCGGACGCGTCCGGTCATCACCGATCGGACGCGGTCGTGCGTCCAGTTTTGTTACAGTAAGCTCCCTGCACGATCGGACGTGTCCGGTCACCCTTGACCGGTGCATCCGGTCACTCAGCCAAGTTTTTGGAATTTTGACCGTTACGGCGACCGGCGCGTCCGGTCACTTCGACCGGCGCGTCCGGTCACCCCGTGTTTTGCTGAGTTGGCAGGTAACGGTTTGTTTCAACTGTGGGGTGTATAAATACATCCCCACCACCTCTTTTAGAGGTCTCTTGCTCATTTCATCAGCTGAGAAACACCTTTGGAGTGCAAGGGAGTGCAACAGCTCTAGTGAGGATTGTGTTTTGAGAATCAAAGCTTGAGAGTTCCTCACTAGCGATTAGAGAGTAGCAAGTGTGCATCCACCTTCTCATTAGGCTCGTTGTGGTCAAGTGAGAGTTCTAGCTTGTTACTCTTGGTGATCGCCATCACCTAGACGGCTTGGTGGTGATTGGGAGTTTGGTGATCATCCGGCGGAGCTTGTGGATGACCCAACTCGTCTTGTGAGCGGTTTTGGGCGATTCACCGCGACGGAGTGTCAAAGAATCAGCGCGTAGAGAGCACTTGATCCTTGCGCAGATCAAGGGGGAGCTACACCCTTGCGCGGGTGCTCCAACGAGGACTAGTGGGGAGTGGCGACTCTCCGATACCTCGGAAAAACATCGCCGTGTTCCTTGCCCTTACTTTCAAGCATTTACATTCTCGTATTTACTTTCATTGCTTGATTTACCTTCCTAGAATTGCCATGCTAGACTAGGATTGGAAACTAGGGTGCAAAACTTTTATCGGTAGAATCTCTAGGAACACAAGTAGGCACTAGGGGTGAATTCCGGCTTATAGGATTTAATTCTTGCAATTAATTTTTAGAAAAGCCCAATTCACCCCCCTCTTGGGCATCTTGATCCTTTCAATTGGTATCGGAGCCAAGTTGCTCCTAATTTAGGCTTTACCGCCTAGAGCAAGATGTCTAATGGGGAAGGACCACCTCCCACCTTTGAGGGGGATGATTTTCCATATTGGAAAATCCGTATGGAGGCGTATCTCGAAGCCATAGACGTTGGGTGTCTTAGAGCCGCAACCCAAGGGCTTCCCGCTATCAAGGATCCCGCAAACCCCATTGGTGACGAGGAGAAGTACGACCGGTGGAATGCAAAGGCCAAAAACGCACTCTACCGGGGCTTAGGCAAAGATATCTTCAATCGTGTGCGTAATGCAAAGAACGCTCATGAATTGTGGGAAAATCTTTGTGCTCTCCATGAGGGAACTAAGAGTGAGCGTGAGGAACGCTATCACATTGCTTTAAAGAAAATTAATTCTTTTGAGATGCTTCCCAAAGAAAGTGCTAATGATATGTACACTCGTTTGAATGTTCTTGTAGAGGACCTCAATGCTCTTGGGCTCACTCAAATGAGCCAATCGGATGTTGCAAGGAAGATCTTGAGTGTTCTTCCCGTTGAGAAGTATGGTCACATTGTCACCGTGCTTCACCAAAGTGATCTTTCCACTGCAACACCGACACAAGTATTGGGGAAGATCAATGCTCATGAGATGTACATGCACATCACTCCGGAAGAGGGCTCATCATCTTCTAAGAAAAAAGACTTGGCCTTCAAAGCTAGTCATGACAAGAAGAAGAAGGGCCAAGCCATGATGGTGCAAGAAAGCTCAAGTGAAAGTGATGTTGATGATGAATCACTTGCACTCATGGTGAGAAAGACCACCAAAATGCTAAAGAAGCTCAACAAGAGTGGCATCAAGTTCGACGGCAAGAAAAAGAAATTCTTCACAAGTAGCAAGAGAAAGCCAATCTCGGAGATGGATTGCTACAATTGTGGTGAACTTGGCCACTTAGCTCATCAATGCCCTAGACCACCAAAAGACAAGTACAAGAACAAGAACAAGGGCAAGAAAAATGATTCAAGTGATGAAGAAGAAGAGAGGAAGAAAAACAAGCCATACAAGAAGAAGGATGGCAAGAAGAAGGAGTTCCACAAGAAGAAGAAGAGAGGAAAGGCATACATTGTTGGTGATTGGCTCACCGATATTGAATCATCTTATGAGTCCTCCGAAGATGAAAGCAATGATGAGAAAGAGAAGGTTGCCGCATTTGTGATGGGGCCATCATCTTCACCAACATCTTCATCACCACCTTCACCGCCTCCTCCACCATCATCGTCCTCTACTCACCTGTGCCTTATGGCCAAGGGTGAACGAAAGGTACAAAATCATGATAGTGATGATGATGATGATAGTGATAGTGATGATGAATATGATGCACCTTCTTATGATGAACTTGTAAAATTGTTGAACAAATACACTAAAGTCATAAGAAGGACAAGAAATGAAAAGGATGAACTTCAAAATGAAAATGAATCACTCTCATCAAAGCTTGAAAGTGCTCAAAAAACTAGTGGTGAGCTTAAAGATCAAAATGAAGTTATGTCTTCAAATCTCAAGGAGCTCAAAACTTCTAATAAAGAGCTTAAAGATCAACATAATAAGCTTGAGAAGAAGCATGATGAGCTCATCACTAGACATAACTCTCTAAAAGAAAAATACACCACATTGAAAATTGACTATGATAGTCTTGTGGTTGCTAATGAACTTGCTCTTGAGACACATGATGCTACTAACAATGTTGTTAAGTGTGATATAGCTACATCATGTGATGACTTGATCATTGAAAGCATTGAGCAAGGTTCTAGTAGCAAAGGCAAGAGTGTGGTTGAGTCAAGCAACTATGATGACTATGCCAAGATCAAGAGTGAAAATGAGAAGCTTGCAAATGAGAACAAGAAACTAAAAGGTTTGATGGCTCTTGAGAAGCAAACAACAAATGAGTCACTCATTGAAGAAAACAAAAAGCTCAAGCAAGAAAAAGAGCATCTCAAGACCGGCCTAAGCAAGTTCACAAGAGGTCAATATTTGCAAAGTGAGCTACTCATGAACACCGTAATGAAGATGGATAGAAGTAGCATTGGGTACTTGGCAAATCAAGAGAAGAAGGCAAAAGCTCAACAACAACAAAGCAAGTCAAAACCCAAGCCAAAGAGATGTGTTGAGTGTGGACAAGAAGGTCATTTTGCTCATGAATGCAAAACTCCACCACCACAACCCTTGCCCAAGCATGCTAGACCCTTTGCCTTCAATGCTCATTACATGCTAAGAAAAGATTCTAATGGAAAGATGAAAGTTATGTTTTTGGGTCCCCCAAACAAGAATAGGCCAAAGAAAATATGGGTTGCCAAGTCACTAGTTGAGAAAGTCAAGGGCCCCTCTCAAGTTTAGGTCCCTAAACAAAAAGCTTGATCTCTTGTGTGTAGGTGAACTACAAGACCGGTGGATCTCATTGGGTTATTGATAGTGGTTGCACTCAACATATGACCGGTGATCCTCGTATGTTCACCTCCATTGAAGAGAATGGGATATGTCAAGAGAAGATCACATTTGGGGATAATTCAAAGAGCAAAGTCAAGGGTATAGGCAAGATTGCAATATCAAATGATCACTCACTCTCAAATGTGCTCTATGTTGCTTCATTGAGTTTCAACTTATTATCCGTTGGGCAACTTTGTGATCTTGGCTTCCAATGCTTGTTCACACCAAATGAAGTGGAAGTTTCAAAGATAGATGACAAGCAAGTGATATTCAAAGGCTTTAGATACAACAATCTTTATCTTGTTGACTTCACCTCCGAAGATGTAAATTTGATGACATGTTTGTTCACCAAGACCTCACTTGGTTGGCTTTGGCATAGGAGGCTTGCTCATGTTGGAATGAACACTCTCAACAAGCTATTGAAGAAAGAACTAGTGAGAGGATTGAAGGATGTGAAGTTCGAAAAGGACAAACCTTGTAGTTCATGTCAAGCGGGCAAACAAGTTGCAAACACTCATCCAACCAAAGCTTTCATGTCAACTTCAAGAGTGCTAGAACTTCTACACATGGATTTGTTTTGGCCAACAACCTACAAGAGCTTGGGTGGTAATCTCTATTGTCTTGTGATAGTGGATGACTACTCAAGGTACACATGGACTTTCTTCCTTTATGACAAATCCGAAGTGGCAAATTGTTTCAAGAAGTTTGCAAAGAGAGCTCAAAATGAATTTGAAGTCAAGATAAAGAAGATTAGAAGTGACAATGACAAAGAGTTTGACAACACAAACATTGAAGCTTATTGTGATGAAATTGGAATCAAGCATGAAGTCTCTTCAACCTATACTCATCAACAAAATGGTGTAGTTGAGAGAAAGAACCGGACTTTGATCACCCTTGCAAGAACAATGCTAGATGAGTACAACACTCTGGAAAAGTTGTGGGCCGAGGCAATCAACACCGCATGCTATGCTTCAAATCGCATCTTCCTACAAAAGTTTCTTGGCAAGACCCCCTATGAGCTGCTTAATGGGAAGAAGCCAGACGTCTCATTCTTCCGGGTGTTTAGTTGCAAATGTTACATCTACAAGAAGCGTCAACACCTAGGGAAGTTTCAAAGACGTTGTGATATTGGTTTTCTTGTTGGTTACTCATCAAAGTCCAAAGCATATAGAGTATTTAACCATGCCACCGGTTTGGTTGAAGAAACATATGATGTGGAATTTGATGAATCTAACGGCTCCCAAGGAGCAATTGAGAATTGTGATGATATAGGTGATGAACCCTTGAGGGAGGCCATGAAGAACATGCCCGTGGGAGACATCAAGCCAAAAGATGATGATGACGATGTTCAAATTATTGATCCATCATCTTCATCACATGTGCCTCAAGATGATGACAAGAATGAGAGAGTTGAAAATGAAGATACTTATGTCTCTCATGAACAAGCCGAGGCACAAGCTCAAGATGTTGATGCTCCCCGTCCACCTCCTCAAGTGGTTGATAGAAGAAACTCACCTCTACTTCAAGCACATCCACAAGATCTCATCATAGGGAGTCCTACTAAGGGAGTAATGACTCGATCTCAAAAGCTTGCTTCTTTTGTTGAACATCACTCTTTTGTCTCTTGTGTTGAACCTAAGAATGTAGAAGAAGCTCTTCAAGATCCGGATTGGGTAAATGCTATGCATGAAGAATTGAACAACTTCACCCGCAATCAAGTATGGACACTAGAAGAGCATCCCAAAGGTGCAAGAGTCATTGGAACCAAGTGGGTGTTCCGAAATAAGCAAGATGACCAAGGCATAGTAGTGAGGAATAAGGCAAGACTAGTTGCAAAGGGGTTCTCTCAAGTTGAAGGTCTTGATTTTGGAGAGACCTTTGCACCCGTTGCAAGACTTGAAGCCATTCGTATCCTCCTTGCATATGCATCATGTCATGATATGAAACTATATCAAATGGATGTGAAAAGTGCATTCTTAAATGGCTTCATAAATGAACTAGTCTATGTTAATCAACCTCCCGGGTTTGAAGACCCTAGATATCCTAATCATGTTTATAGGTTGTCTAAGGCGCTATATGGGCTCAAGCAAGCCCCTAGAGCGTGGTATGAGCGCCTCCGGGACTTCCTCATTGAGAAGGGCTTCACCATTGGGAAAGTCGACACCACACTATTCACCAAGAAGCTTAATGGGGAGATCTTCATTTGTCAAGTGTATGTTGATGATATCATCTTCGGATCAACAAATGAAGATTATTGCAAGGAATTTGGTGAATTGATGTCGAAGGAGTTCGAGATGTCAATGATTGGTGAGCTCACATTCTTCCTTGGGTTTCAAGTCAAGCAAATGAGAGAAGGGATTTTCATCTCTCAAGAAAAGTATACCAAGGATCTTCTCAAAAGATTCAAGATGGAAGAATGCAAACCAATCAAGACCCCAATGCCATCAAATGGACATCTTGACCTAGATGAGGGAGATAAACCGGTTGATCAAACTCTCTACCGTTCTATGATTGGTAGTTTGTTGTAACCGCATCTAGGCCCGATATCATGTTTAGTGTGTGCATGTGTGCTCTCTTTCAAGCGTGCCCTAAAGAACCTCACTTAAGTGCCGTAAAAAGAATCCTAAGATATCTTAAGCACACTCCAAGCATTGGTCTTTGGTATCCTAAAGGAGCTAGATTCCAACTAGTTGGCTATTCTGATTCGGATTATGCCGGTTGCAAAATTGATAGAAAAAGCACATCCGGAGGGTGCCATTTGCTTGGAAGATCTTTAGTATCTTGGTCATCTAAAAAGGAAAATAGTGTGGCTTTGTCCATCGCCGAGGCGGAATACATTGCCGCGGGGGCTTGTTGTGCACAAATCTTATATATGAAACAAACCCTCCTAGACTATGGAATTATTCTTGAAAAGGTGCCACTTTTATGTGATAATGAAAGTGCCGTTAAAATTGCTAACAATCCGGTACAACACTCTCGCACCAAGCACATTGATATCCGCCATCACTTTCTAAGATATCACGTTGCTAAAAATGACATATCACTAGAAGGTGTAAGAAGTGAAAATCAATTAGCGGATATCTTCACTAAACCTTTGGATGAGGCCACCTTTTGTAGGTTAAGAAGTGAACTCAATGTGCTTGATTCTAGCAACTTTAAAAAATGAGCTTGTGTTGTCCCTTGCATTGCATTGTATTATATGCCATGTTTATCTTACCGCAATGCATTTAGGGCTTGGCTAACATGGTTACGATAACCCTCCTTTGGAGGTGTGAAGAAGCCTAACCGTGGATCAAACTTGACAAGCAACCTAGCTCTACTTTCTTGTATTGCATTGCATATGCATGGTTGTTAGTTTGTCGTTTCTTTTCGGTTTAGTTTTGAGCAACCTCTGTGTTCGTCCATGGATAGAGAGAGCATTTTGACGCTCCTAAAGGTTCAAAAACTCTATTGCATGGCCATACGTTGCTCCTCGGGTGTTTATTGCCTATTTTCTTAAAAATAATACTAGCCTAAGGCAATCTATTTTGAAAATCTTGAGAGTTTGAGTGAGGTCACTCATATCAGGTTCCAATTGGTGTTTATTTGTGTCTCTTTGAATTGGAACTTGATTGGGAGAAGTCGCGTCGAAGTTCAGAACGAAGAAGGGCGAAAAACAGTGACCGGATGCTGGACCGGACGCTGCACCGGACACAGTGATGCTTCACCACCGCGTCCGGTCCCGGCGACCACCAGCGCATCCGGTCATCCAGAAGACCAACTCCCGATCTAGTGACCGGACGCTGCACCGGACGCACTGCTGTTGACCACCGCGTCCGGTCCCGGTTACCACCACCGCGTCCGGTCATTCGCGATGACTTTCTCGAGTACCCTCAACCGGACTCTGTCCGCGTCCGGTCAGTCCTAACCGGACGCGTTCAGTCGCTCCAGGAGCTTACTGGAGTGTGACCGGACGCTGCACCACCGCGTCCGGTCATCGCGTGACGAGCGGATCTAACCCCTCATATAACAGTTCGTCTTCGGCCCGTTTTCCTCATCCGCCCGCGATTTCGCCGCCGCCGTGCCCTAATCCGCCGTATTCGCCGTTTTTCGCCGGAGCCGCCGCACCTCGCCTTCTCCCTCCTCTCCGGCGACCCTTGCCGCGCCACCCCGCTCCCTTCTCGCCCGCGCGCGCGCGCTGCCCGCGCCTGCCCGCGCCACAGCCGCGCCTCCGCTGTTTGCCGCGCCACCGCCGCCGTTTGCCGCGCCACCGCCGTCGTTTGCCGCGCCCCTGCCGTTGGTGAGCCGCGCCCGTGCCTGCCAGCCTCGCTTCCGGCCGTTGACCACCTCGCGCACGCCTCCGATCGGTTCTCGTCACGAGTTGCCCTAACCCTAACCCTAGGGTTCGCGTAACGTCGTTTCGGCCGTTCGTCGTCGAGGTTTCGTAGCACATCGTCTTCTTCGCGAGAGCTCGTCCGGCGATTTCGGGAAGTCTCGCGAACTAGGTCGTCTTACCCCATCACCGTCTTCTCGTCGATCCGAGGTAGCTATCGCGTTTCGATTCATATCTTATCTTATATGCTTGCTATCTCTAGGGTTTCGCACCTTTTAGTTATATATGTTGCTTATAGTAGATCCATCTATTCCGTCTTTTCAGCGAGTTTATCGGTGTGTCAGGGTGATCTCAGTTTGTTGAATCCGAGGCCAAGCCTGTGGATAAGGATTGAGGCCAAGCCTCTCGAGTGTCAGTTCACCATCTTTCAGAGGTTTTCTGATAGTTTGACAGCATGGTCCGTTGCAAGAACGCCGGTGGTGCTCCTAGTAACGGGGACGACAGTCCTCCTCGTTTGTCTGAGGTTGCGTGTGGAAAGCGCATCAAGGTCATGGCCAGGAAGAAGACACTTACCGATGCAGAGATCACTCAGGCAGTTGCAGATGCAGCAGAGCAGGCAGAGAGGGGAGGCAGGAGCAGTGGCATACGCATTGGCGAGCGTCGCTTTCATCTTGAAGGTCGACAGCTTGGTACAGAGGCCACTGAGGGCACAGAGGACACAGGGGCTGCAGATGTTATGTTAGTTGATCCACCTGCAGAGGCTCCAGAGGGCACAGAGGAGCAGCCAGCTCAGACTCCACCGCGTCGTCGCTCCACACGCACACGAGCTCAGGTGACCCCTAGGCCAGAGGGCCAGCGTCGTGGAGCACGTCCTCCTCCCAGGGCTAGAGGTTCACCCCCGGTCGAGCACTTTGACTTGAGGGGTGCTACAGCACGTCAGGTGCAAGGGTTGAGGTTCGTTGAGGTCACTCGGTGGTTCCCACCTCAGAGGGACCCCAGAGCTTCAGAGGGTTTCTATACTCCTCTACAGGAGGATTTCTACAGAGCTCTTGTTGACAGCGGCATTGCTTTTCGACCACAGAGGGTCTGTCGCCCTGAGTCACTTGTTGAGGTTGTGGGAGAGCAGCTTCGTTCGCACCTGTCCTTTCTGCCAGGCCTGTCAGATTTTCTTGGACGGACAGGTGCATACTGCGGCACATGGGTTCGAGAGTTCTATGCTTCACTATGGATTGATCCTGCCCATGAGTTCATACACTTTGCATTCCGAGGCCGCGACCGCAGACTGTACAACACTAGAGTGCGGGAGATTCTCAGACTCCCAGCTTCAGACATGAAGATTCATCAGCTCTGCTTTGGTCAGACTCCTCCACCCAGACGCCCTCACGGCGGGACAGTGCCACCGACAGATTTGATTCGACCCTGCTTCCGTGAGCCTTTTGGCGAAGGGTCTCGTCGCACTCCTGCCAGTTTGACGCCACTAGCCAGAGTCCTGGATGCTATAGTCAGACGTACTCTTCTTCCCATGCTTGGCTACAGAGAGGGATTGACTCGGATGCAGCTATGGGTTGTTCACCACCTCCTCTCACAGACACCTTTTTGACATTTGGGACCTTATGCTTAGTGAGATGGAGGACACCCTAGCTGAGGGCTTCAAGGGACATCGTCAGCTGTCCTATGCTCACTGGATATGCTTCATCATCAGATCTGCCCTTGAACTTCCTGCAGAGATCAGAGCTGAGATATCAGATACCACCACCGCTTTTCCTGAGTATGATATCCATCAGCTATGGGCTTCAGTTACCAGAGAGCAGGCCCCAGTGCCAGGACAGTGCGAGAGACCTGAGGTTCCAGAGACAGTAGCTGAGCAGGATGCCACTGTTGAGGGGCTTGCTGAGGCAGAGCTTGCCGATCTTGATGCTCAGCCTACTGATCTAGCTGAGGATGAGGCCTCTGACAGCACTGACGAGGACTACCAGCCCATCCCTAGGTATCGGTCTCCTCGGCCTCACGACCACGAGGCCGGTGGCTCTGGTTCAGCCTCCCGCTCAGATCCAGCCATGGTGGCTATCCTTGAGAGGCTGACCCAGGCACAGGAGCGACAGGAGCTGCAGTTACAGCGACAGGCTCAGGACACAGCTGCAGCACTTGCACAGATACAGGCTCGACAGGACGAGTTCCAGAGACAGCAGCTAGAGATCCAGCGCCAGCAAGTCGAGATGCAGCGACAGAGTGCAGCTAGCCAGCAGCAGTATTTGGATCTTCTGCGCCACCTAGTCACTGTTGGGGTTCCTCCGCCTGCTTCTGTCCTAACTCCAGCTTTACAGTCCAGTGGTCCATCGAGTCAAGGACAGCCGAGCTTTCAGTTCACCTCTCCACAGCAGCAGGTCCCCCAGTCGTTCCAGTCCCCGAGCTACACGCCTATTCAGACGGGGTTTACTCCTTCAGACCAGCCTCGCCCTCACCTCCTGACAGGCACACCCTTCGGTGATTACAGTGCCACATACAGCGAGTTGATTGGTCAGCCGACACCCTCGCACACTACCACCTTTGCTACTTCTTCAGGGTTGTCAGCTCCAGAGGCAGCTGTTCCTCCTGTGACAGGGACGGGCACTACAGAGACAGTTCCTTCGTTAGTTGCCTCGACCGATCCCCCAGCTATTGGCTCGCTACAGGCTCAGGTCATAGAGACTGCTCCACTTGTTGCTACTATGTCAGTACCTATTCCTGCTGCTCAGACCCAGACCGCTTCACAGCCACATGCTTCTTCAGAGGGTCAGCCAGATAGCTCCGATTCCGAGGGAGACACTCTGCACTTCGTGATTACTCCGCGCACCTCGGCACCCGACACGACTCCGTCTGTTCCCCCGTCAGATCCTTAGACTAGTTTTTGGCGGTTGATGCCAAAGGGGGAGAGAGAGTAGTTTCAGGGGGAGTTTTGATAGAGGGTTTTCAGTTTTTGTTCTTTTTTGTGTGATACTTTCATGCATCATGTTTACTTTACAGTCATTGCATTCGTGTGACATGTGGTCGTGTGAGATACTTTGAGTCTAATGGTTTATCTAGTCTCTGTGTTAATTCATGTCACCTGTTTTGGTTATAGCTCTAAGGTTGTGCTTCCGTGCCTTACTCTGATTTCTTATGAGCTATATCTTTATGTGTACTAACGCTTTTTGTCTTATCTTATGAGTACACTCTTTTGGCTTGGGGCACATAAGCAATTTCTAACCCTTTGTGCTTATTGCTTTTTGCTTATGTGAACCAAGCATGCTCGAAAACCTCAACTCTAATCTTTTGAATCTTAGTGTTGTCATCAATCACCAAAAAGGGGGAGATTGAAAGCATCTAGGCCCCGAGGTTTGGTTTCGGCAATTGATGACAACGCTTTATTACCATGACTAACGTGTGTTTTGCAGAAACTTTGGTAAGTTAGGTCATGGAGGTAATAACTGCTTTGGGCACCATGGTATTCATGCCCCTTGATGGAAATCGTTTCGGTTTTGAAAAGAGTGACGTCAAGATTAAGGACGGTTAGTTCCGGATGTCGAGGTGTTGAGATACATTCGGAATAGTCGTTAGGATCTTCGTTTTTCTCTTTTGGCCGTACTATAAAGGGGGGCATGAGCGGGTAGCTTGACCTAGGTGAGTTCTATGTTTAGGTGTGGTGCACACTTGTTAAACTTAGCGCTAGGCAGCTCAAGAATAGCTCAAAGTTCAGTTGGAAGCAACTTGGATCAAGTTGCGACGCGTTTCGGAAAGTTTAGGGTGTTTTTCCCTTGACCGGACGCGGTCCTCGGCTTGACCGGACGCGTCCGGTCAGTTCAAATCTGCGACTGCGTTTCGGCGCTGACGACCGGACGCGGCCCTTGCGAGGACCGGACGCGGTGGTCAGGGCCGATACGTGTCACTTTAAGGGAAACACCCGATCGGACGCGACCTGTGTGTGATCGGCGCGTCCGGTCACGTTCCAGTAAGGTCCTGCGACGACCGGACGCGTCCGGTCATCACCGATCGGACGCGGTCGCGCGTCCGGTTTCGTTATAGTAAGCTCCCTGCACGATCGGACGCGTCCAGTCACCCTTGACCGGCGCGTCCGGTCACTCAGCCAAGTTTTCGGAATTTTGACCGTTACGGCGACCGGCGCGTCCGGTCACTTCGACCGGCGCGTCCGGTCACCCCGTGTTTTGCTGAGTTGGTAGGTAACGGTTCGTTTCGACTGTGGGGTGTATAAATACATCCCCACCACCTCTTTTAGAGGTCTCTTGCTCATTTCATCAGCTGAGAAACACCTTTGGAGTGCAAGGGAGTGCAACAGCTCTAGTGAGGATTGTGTTTTGAGAATCAAAGCTTGAGAGTTCCTCACTAGCGATTAGAGAGTAGCAAGTGTGCATCCACCTTCTCATTAGGCTCGTTGTGGTCAAGTGAGAGTTCTAGCTTGTTACTCTTGGTGATCACCATCACCTAGACGGCTTGGTGGTGATTGGGAGTTTGGTGATCATCCGGCGGAGCTTGTGGATGACCCAACTCGTCTTGTGAGCGGTTTTGGGCGATTCACCGCGACAGAGTGTCGAAGAATCAGCCCGTAGAGAGCACTTGATCCTTGCGCGGATCAAGGGGGAGCTACACCCTTGCGCGGGTGCTCCAACGAGGACTAGTGGGGAGTGGCGACTCTCCGATACCTCAGAAAAACATCGCCGTGTTCCTTGCCCTTACTTTCAAGCATTTACATTCTCGTATTTACTTTCATTGCTTGATTTACCTTCCTAGAATTGCCATGCTAGACTAGGATTGGAAACTAGGGTGCAAAACTTTTATCGGTAGAATCTCTAGGAACACAAGTAGGCACTAGGGGTGAATTCCGGCTTATAGGATTTAATTCTTGCAATTAATTTTTAGAAAAGCCCAATTCACCCCCCCCCTCTTGGGCATCTTGATCCTTTCATCATTAATTACCAAAACCAAACTTGGGCTTTCAGAGGGGCAGCGACGGGGGCAAGGGTAGCTGGGGACGAAGAAGACACATGTGAGGAGAAAGACGGGGACGCCACGAGGAAGAAGAGGAAGGAGGCTGCTCGAGGTTGATGACGGTGGTGCGGTGCGCCTATCGTGCGTTAGCTACATCCGATTAGGTAATATTGTAGTAGATACAATAAGAGCAACTCCAACCAACCCCTTATCTCAACTCCTATCTTATTTTTGAGGGATGAAACACAAAATCTCGTCTCCAACCAGTCTCTCATCCCAGCCCCGATGGGGGACTCCGATTTCTCTCTCCTCAACTCCTAGATGTGGGGGACTTCGATCCGAGCTCTCATCCGCCTAGGAGACCAAAGGCCTGATTCCCGTTCCGTCGCGGAGTCTTCTGTCCAGATAGGCTCGGTGCCTTCCTTCTTCTCCCCATGGCCTCCATCCCTGCTGGTAGATCAAGCCAGCGTGGCCGCCACCGCTTGTCGGCTGCCCGTGCTGGGCCCTCTTCTGCTGCTGTTGTGCTCTATTATGTGGCGCTCCCTCTCTCCTCCTGTGCGCTGCTCCCTCTCCCCTCCTGTGCTCTGCTCCTTGAGTCCCTAGCCCCTTGATGCTGCCCTTTCCAAGCCCGTGAATGCCCCCTGCTGCAAAGCAAAGAGAGGGAGAGGGAGTGATGTACGTGAGGATGGAGTGCTGAGTGCGAGATGTGAGAATGACGCGAGAGAGAAAAAAGAATAGCATTATTTACTTAAGTTTTGGCTTGTGCTTCATTTGTTAATTCGATTCGAAATATCTATTCCAACTATACCAATTTCACATAACACGGTTTACATATAAAATGCTGGACTTGGCAGTTAGAAGTTATATATAAAATATAGGTGAGAGGAACGTATGGAGGTTGAAATGAGGGTTTGTTTTGAGGGTAGAAAAAAATGAGAGCTAAAATCTAAATGAGAGACTCTCATTTGTCAGACTAGGAGGCCAAAATTTGAGGAGTTAATTAGAGTTGCCCTAGCACGGCCTATCAGGTTCTGCAACGTTCTAAATCCAACTCCGTCTCCAGTTCGACGTAGCACGACCAAGGCCACCTCAGCATCCAGCCGCGTAGCACGACCAATCGCGTGCGCCGTAGCGCGCACACCTACGTGTCGAGCCATCTTCGTCCCTCCGATCGGAGATCAACGGAGCGTTTTCTTCTCTCCTCCAGAAGGTTCCCGCAGGCGCGGCGACCTCGGTTTCAACCCCAGCTCTTCTTCGGTTCTTCGTCCTCCCAAGCTTCGAACGGGACGACGAGAAGAAGGAAGCGGACGCGAGAGGAGACTAGACCAGGGGAACGTCGAGGCCTCGGATCCATCGACGCGTGAAGATGTCTTCGCCCTCCGAGTGAGTAGTCCCCTCGACTCTTACAGCGGTTTCATCTGATTCCGAGCTTCGATCTCAGATTCCGACGCGTAGATGTCGTAATATGGTAGGCCCCGTGATTCGGGTTGGGGATTGCTAGAGGAATTCGAGCTGAACTGTTCCGAGTAATCGATGGATTCTATCATTTTTTATCAGAATAGAGTGGGCTTATCCTGGGGTTGCGACAGTAGAGGGCTGGGGTTCCGGAGTCGTGGCGCCACTTTGGGTTCGGCTTTTTCGAAATTGATCGGGGGTTTGAGCTGATAGGTTCATATTCGTCCGTGCTCTAGTGATTTTATTATCTCTATATGTTGCTGGACTGCTACAGCGTTATATACATATCATCCGGCTAACCGGCTTTGTACTGCGAGTTTGTACTGTCACAAGATGAAGGGTTAGTTATCACTCATGGTAAATAGTCTTTCAACTAAGAAGCGAAGTTGATTCACCACTTGCCTTTATTCCTGTGAAAATTCTAGCACCTGAATTGGTTGTTTACAGGCTCCATTTTCATTCAAGTTTGAATAACAATATTATTTTCCATGCACTTCAAACTTTGTGATCTTGGGCTGGAAGGTTTTCTGGACGTGTCAGTGATGACAATGTCAATACGTAATTCTTACAGATCATTTTTATGTCATTTAGTTCCATGGTTGTTTGTGCTGCATACTTAGTGTCTTTGGCGAAAAATGATTCCTGGTTTCTGAATAAGGGTATTCTATAAATTACTAATAATTTGCGATTAGTTTAATTCAAAAGGAAGAACCGGAGTGTGCATCACCTGATGCAGAGGTATTCTATAAATTACTAATAATATTTTGCCACTTTGCTGTTGTCGAAATCTACAAATGCAACTCGTTTTTTTCTTTCCCCTTTTGCTTTTGCTGGGGCATCATTGACAGTACAATATATCATGAAGGCACCCCCTTTGATGTTCTTTGATTATAGGGCCCTTGATACTGGTGATGACTCTGCCAATCAACAAAAGAATTTGATTAAAGATGTTGGTGCCGGTGGTTAAAATCCATAGATCTGGTCATCTGAAACTGTCACCATTTTTGTACTAGCTGAAATGATCGAACCAGTTTGGCCTGTTTTTCTGACCCCGTGACCCTTAGCTCTGCTAAATTATTCCTATTTGAATTTGTTAACTGAGGCATGAGGTTCTGATATGGGTTTTTGAGCCAGTTTATGAACTCATGATTTTTGTACTCCTCTCTTACCCTCTATAGTGTCCACTGTCCATTCACCAAACACATCAATTGAGCAGGCAACTACCTCAATTCTGCTTCAATTGCCAATTTGACTATTAGCAGTCTCCATTGTGCACCCTTTGATCCTTACCTGTTCTAATTATATGCTGGCCAAAATAATTAAAATTATACTGTGAAGCATCAACTAAATAATTTGTATGTGAAAAATATGAATAAATGAAAATTAGTGGCCAAAGTTATAAAATGTTGGCAGTTGGCACATGCATTCAAATGCAACAGGTAAAAGAGAAGAGACAAAACATCAGAGTGATATATGCAGAATTGACCATGAATCTATAATGCAATTGGGAGGGAATAGCTTGTGCCAGTAACTTTAGCCTTGTTGTTGTGCTTATGCTTCTAATCATAGTTCTCATGGCGTCGCCTAGGCGTCCAGGCGCTCCCCCATCGCCTTGTAAAATGGGCGCCTAGGCGGGCAAGGCGGGCGCCTAGGCGAGCAAGGCGGGCGCCTAGGCGTCCAGGCGCTGGTACATCGCCATGCCTCGCCTTTACGCCGTAAGAACTATGCTTCTAATTGCAAATTTCGTATCTTGATTCTATTACCTAAACTAATAGAGTGATGTATTGTCCATTGGTTTACTACTGCTGCTCTTATTTCTGCTCATGCATTAGTTGTAAATTATTACCCCCTCTGTTTCAAATTATAAGACGTTTTGGCTTTTCTAGATACGTGGCTTTTGCTATGCACTTAGATATACTCTATGTCTAGATACATTGCTTATTTTGCTATGTATCTGAAAAGTCAAAATGTCTTATAATCTGGAACGGATGGAGTACTAGTTTCTGGAGGCTTTGTACTAAGAAACAAGTATAAATCCTTTAGCTTTGAAGCTGCTTTGGAATGTGTGCTCACTTGCCTTCTTCAGGTACTACAAATCACTTCCACCTATAAGCAAGGCATATGGGACATTGTGTTTCATTAGCACCGTGCTAGTTCGGCTCCATATCGTGGATGGCAATTTTCTTGTATTATATTACCCTTGGGTGCTCAAGAAGTTTGAGGTTAGCTTCTGTTTCTGTTTTCTCTTAGTTTCGACATTATTATCGCTTAGTTTCGACGGCAAAACATTGTAAGCTTCTATTAGGTAGGACATTGTAACATGCTGGATTACCTTGCCTGATAATTAAGGGGAAATTACTTTGCTTGAGTTTGTTTTGAAATATATATATTGCATTCCACCCTGCTATATTTGATTTTCTATGAATAGATCTGAACACTTTTGTTTTGATTTAATATATTCTGCAGTCTATCATGTACTAATGCTTGGAACTTGTAAATTACATGTTTTGCTCTCCTTCTCTATATCTTCATTTTTTTATATATTAGAAAAATGGACCCTGCAGGTATGGAGGCTATTTACAAGTTTCTTCTTTCTGGGACCATTTTCCATAAACTTCGGTATTCGCCTTCTGATGATGTAAGTGAAAGTTTTGCTGAACACAAATGATAAAATATTGTTACTTCCACAGTATCTATAATTTTTAAATTATCTTTGGTTGTTTGAAATTGACTTACATAGAGCAAGGTATGGTGTCATGCTGGAAAAGGGAGCATTTGATAAACGAACTGCAGATTTCTTGTGGATGATGATATTTGGTGCCATCTCACTATTGGTCAGTAGTAGTTCTTTCTGCATTCAGAATTTCAGATTAGACCAAACCAAGAAACATTCTTGAACTTCTACTATACTTGCGTATAACTCACATTGCTTGAATCAGGTGGTGTCTGTTATTCCCGTATTCAATACTTATGCATTGGGAATACCTATGGTCAGCATGCTTGTTTATGTCTGGAGCCGAGAGAATCCGAATGCTCAGATAAATATATACGGCCTCTTCCAATTGAGGGTATGTAATTTCACTACCATTGATTGCAATTCCCATTTCCGTGTTGCTCAATCGGTGAACAGGCAAAGTAAGCCTTGTTTAGTAGTTGATGTAATCCCTTTTTTTTGCAGTCGTTTTATCTTCCATGGGTTATGCTCTTATTGGATGTGATATTTGGGTCATCATTAAAGCCTGGCCTTCTGGGTATCATGGTTGGACATCTCTACTACTTCTTTTCAGTGTTGCACCCTCTTGCCACCGGAAAGAACTACCTCAAGACTCCGAAATGGGTGTATCCTTTTACACGGTCATGGCCAAAGCATTCTCAGTTTGCATATACAACTAAGATCAATTTCTGCGCTATTGCTACTTTATTTTTAAAAATATCTCTGCTCCTTGTCTCCTTAACCTGCTGCACTTGCAGACATAAGATTGTTGCTCGATTCAGAATAGGCATGCAAGCCAACGCTCCTGTCCGGCCACCAGCCAACGGCAACGCCGGAACTGGCGCCTTCAGAGGAAGAAGCTATAGACTCAATCAATAGATTGACCTGGAGAAGTACACACCTTGTAACGTGATTCCTGTTCGGAGTGGCAATGTAATAGAAGCAGAGCCCAGAACATAGTAGGGTCAACCAGGATTATTAAGGGTTACTCTCTTAGATATTCTGTTTAAAAAAGCTGGACTTGTGCGGAATCCTTTCATTTACTGATTCAGTTCCTAACAATGTTCATCGTCCATGTTTACGCATGAATATAACTGTGTAATGGCAATTTTTGTACACATGTTTGAATCATTGTTAGGGACGCTTGTGTCTTAATTATTGTTTCCCTCTTTTTATAAGGAAACTCTAAAGGTAATTAATTTGCTTGGCTGTAAGATTTTGCATGCAAGCTAATTCATGCAGGTACAGTTGGGCCTTATGGGTAGTTTTGTTTATGCTGAAACAGAACAGGCTAGGTAGCCCATCAGGCCTGTTCCGTATTATATTTTGTTCGTTTTCCTGTGTCTATTTATGTCAGTTTGTCATCAGGGCAAAATGAGAAGTTTCCGTCACAGAAGATCGGACTCCGTGATATCACAGAAAAAAAGGTCTTTGTTGCTAAGTTCTAGGTTATGTCGATGACGTTGAATGAGATACAATAGCAAACTTTATTTATGTTGAATGTTGACGTGAAGGAAAGAGAAGAGGAGAAGAAGAGAATGCTGACGCAGAGGAAAGAGAAGGGAAGCGGGCTATAAATAGACACCAAATCCAAGGAACCTTGTGAGAGAGACACGTGGGTCATATATTAGTTGTAATAAAGAGTATATGAGTGGGCGGAGAGATGAACAACACATAAACAGCCAGCAACGCTGTATTATTAGCCTTGTGTCATAGGTATCGAGAATATCACAGAAAAAATGGATTTTGTAGCTAAGTTCTAGGTTACGTCGATGACGTTGAATGATACGGCTGAACTTCCCCTTGTATCGAGGTATCGAGAAGTCCCAAAGTCCAAATGCAGTAATGACTTGTGGAGCAGAACTTCAATTCTTTGTGTACTTGTTTCGTCATCTCAGATTTTCGAGCATTTATTATTATTAAGTAAATTTATTTGAAGATATCAAGAGACTCAGAGGCTGTTTGGCTCATCTTCACGTGTCACGCCACATATATGGCTGCCACTAGGATGAAAACGGACGGAATTTTTTCCGTACCGTCCCGTTCCGTTTTCTACATTTTTCTGTCCGTTTCTGTATTTGCAAAATCCTGTTTTCGTATTTGCGGAAGTAGAAAATGGTATTTTCCGTTCGTTTTCGAGTAATCCCATTTTAATATGGAATAGATCCGTATTTATTCCGTTTTTATCCCGTTTTCAATCTATGCTCAACATGTTCAACAATTACATGTCCTTACGTTATGTTAATATAACTATGAATCACCAAATATGCATGTTATGTTCACGTACATAGCATGTAAATGAATATTAAACTTTGTATATATTATTACATGACTTTATATATGTATACTTTGAGAATATTAGATTATGTGATCTTAATTTAATTTTCCGGCTCTCCATCCGTATTTGTCCGTTTCCGTATGTCCGCATATTCCGATTCCGTTTTCGAACCCGTATTTTCCGAACCCGCTCCCGTTTCCGCCAAAAAAATATAGAAACGAAAGTAGAATTAGGTTTTTCCGTCCGTTTTCATCCCTAGCTGCCACAACAGTTTTGTCCCCTGCTTGGTTCATGACTAAGATGAGGTTGTCACAGCTGTACAAGAGTTAAAGCTTCAGGAATCTCGCCACAGTCTGTGGCGATCAATTTGGCCGCCACAATCTGTGGCCGCCACACCTGTGCTGTGGCAAATAAAGGCCGGCATCCAAACAACCTCTCAATGGGTTATTATTATGTATAAACTGAGCAAGTTAATACCAACCTGCAGTGCCCCGGCACAACAAATATACTGCACTAAGAATTTCCTGCAGCCATTCCAGGAGTAGTTCAGCGAGTAAGTGAGCACGATTTGATTTCAATTCCTTTGGCGAAGGCACCACTGAGAGGATCTATTCTGTCCAGAGTTGTTAGTTGTTACATGGCAAACCATACCTTGTTCCATAGGATGGCCCTCGGTTTATTAAATATTAAAATTCAACGTTTTCTAGCCACCCAACACTGCAATGTTTCTTTTCACAAAAGTTACAGCTAAAAAAAACACTGCAATGTTTCTTTTCACAAAAGTTACAGTTATTCCGGATTAACCTTCACTTGACCTGGTTATATAGCAGTGGATTGAATCGATTCTGTTCTGCAGTCTTTTTAGTTGCTGCCTGCACCCGTGTTGTCGTCGAGAAAATTTCGTATCTATGTGTGGATATATTGTGCTGGAACACTACTCCAAAAGATCTTGTTTCTGCACCGAGTATTTCAACATGTCAATAACTGTAGTGGGTGACTGAATTTTGTGCCTCTTTTTCTTTTCTTCATCTAATATTTCGGCAAAGCTCTTGCCGCTCTTTCCAAAAAAAAAAAAAAAAAAAACTGTAGTGCCTAGGGAAAACAAACCTACTGCAGCCGGAAATTCCCTGCATCCATTCCAGGAGTTCAGTGAGCAGGATTTTAATTCCTTTGGCGAAGGCACTCCTGCAAGAATATATTCTGTCAGCTGTCAAGTGATGTTAAGCACTTAGCAGGCGCATCAGGGAGGCTTGTCCCATTGGATGGTCCTTGTTTAAAATTCAATGGTTTCTAAGCACCCTGGGATTACAGTTTTTCTTTTTACAATATTGCGGATTAATCTTCACAAGTGACCTGACTACATAGCAATGGCTTGAAAAACTATTATTATTCATTAACTTTGCCAATGTTGCCATGCATGATGGTAGCAGAATTCTGAGAACACAACATTTATGCCAATGAAGGCTCTGTAGTCCTTTCAGGCTTCGTCAGTAATGATGAGAATTGATGTTGCCATTCTTCCACTCAGACTTATGATGAGAAGCAAAGTTGCCAAGAGCCGAGGGCCTTCGTTTCATTTTTACCACCCCGAATGCTGGATTTTTACTTCAACCAAAATATGCAAAGTGAATACACTGAGAATTCTTTCTCCACAGACAAACATCTATATATCTATGACAGTATTTCACAAGATAAATCTAATGCCATTATTCTGAAAAGGGTTTCTAGACATTATAACTTCAAA